>VXBR01010986.1:0-98397 GCA_013400215.1 Cisticola juncidis
GTCCCCTGGCTCAGGAGTTGTTCACATTTGTTGCAGAGATCACCAGGAACAGACATCGTCCCCGCTGTCCGAGGCATCCAAAGCAGCTGTGTTTCTACTGAAAGGTCTCTCAGGCTCCATTTCCCAGCTTGCTGCTGGATTTTACTGACAGCTTCTACCAAGGCAGCTGAACTTTTCCAGCCTTGCCTGGAGCACTCCCATCAGAATCCCACTGCTGGAGGCACCCACCACTGAGACCTGGGCATGCTGCAGCACACTGAACTGGTTTGCTTTCAGTCAAATATCACCTTGAACAGGAATATCTGCGGTTTTCAAGCAGCCTGGTGCTTGCCTGGCAAAACCCACCTGCCTTCCTGTGGCTGAATCTGCTGCACACAGGGCAGATTGAGGTGACAGAGGTTTGCCTAAGGCAGCGAGGCTCAAGGGTAGGAAATCTCTTTTCCTGGGGTATCATTTGCCCTTCCCACACAGTGGAGGGAATTTGTAAGAGAGAGTGGCCTAAAGCAAAGCTTCTGTCACCAGAGAGCGTCCCTGCTGTCACCACCCAGCAGGGCTGACTCCACAGCACAGGCATCCCCTGCTCACACGACAGAAAACAACCCTCAGAACATGGCAGGGGCACACCTCGCACTGTGCCTGATAACCAACACAGGAGGCTTAAAATGACCATTACAGACTCTGAAATAAAGGTTTACTGCAGGGTTGATTTTGTAGCTTAAAACACTTGTGAGGGCAAACAAAACTTGACCTTTTTGTCAGCTCCACAAAGTCAAACGTGAGTTCACAAAGTGCCTCACGTGAAACTGCCATCCTTGTGGGATCCTGGTGTGTGAAAGCCAAGTTTTCACTGATTCTGCAAGTTGGGAAGGCTCCCTGTGTGTTCATATCCACACCCACACACCCCTTTGGGCTGAATTTTCCTCTTGGAATGTTTTTCTCTAATCACTGACTGCTTTTATGACTCTAGGATAAGATTTTTTTGGGCTAATTTGGTGAAAAGCAGAAGCCACGCTGTTTTGGAAAGCTCACACATCAAAGCAAGCACAGCACACACCCAGACTGACCCGCTTACACTTCTGCCAAAAGACAAGATAAAGAATTACAGTGAGTAGATCTAATATTGAAGTGTGTATGAGGCAAATACATACACATAGTATATAATACATGATATAATTTATACTAAATGTGTATATATCCATATATACACGCTCTATTATTATCTGGTGTATTATGTATTATATATATTCTGTAATACAGGTTACCGGGTTCCGTCCGTTGTCCGGGTTACGCGGGTCACGCCGGTTACGCAATTGACGTACGTGACGCATTACGCAAATGACGTAAGTCACGCAATCGGCGTAACGGCGGGGGTCGGCAGGTCGCCGCTNGGTTACGCAAGTTCCCTCAGTCACACTCGGCGGGACGGAGTCCCGGAGAGAAGGGAACTGGTTCTTTCATGGGATTTAAAGCACAAAATCTGACTGTTTGTATTCCAATTGGGAGCTGAAACGTGGACAAATAACAACACGATCTCACAATCACTACAAGAGCAGCCAGCAAGAGAATAACGCTTTTTTTCTCGGCGGGCGGGGTGTGGGATGGAGGCTGGGATGGGGCCCGGGATGGCCGCGGGCGGGAGGAGCCGCTCCNCTGAACGGGCACCCAGAGCTGCTGCAGCCTGGACAGAGCCCACCCACCCCCCAAAATTACCCCAGGGAACAGCTGGCATTACCTGGGAATGTCAGCACGGTGTGCCTGCGGAGGGGCTCAGACAGCAATTCCCGGTGCTGACCCCCCGGAACTCCTGCACACCCCCAGGGATGTCCCAGCCACCCTAAATCCCCTCCCTTCCAGCCTGGGGACATCATCCAGCAGCAGCGTTAAAGTCATGGGAATCTTCTCTCACAGAAATTAAACCCCAAGCAATGCCCTCAGAGATGCCTCAAAATAGAAGGTTAGAGTCAGATGAAATTTTGTTTGCATGAAGTTTGGAGTTTTTCAGGAGGCCAGCTGGAACTTCAGAACTGATGGAAAGCTTTCACAGGAGCAGCAGCTTTGAAGAAAACCTTTGGAGGTCACGTTTGGCAAGATCAACGTCAGGCAGCAATGGGCACTTGCAGCCACACAGGGCAAAGATTCCCTGGGATGTGTTTGGGGGAGTTTTGCCAGCAGGGCGAGGCAGCTGAGAACCAGGCTCTTCTCAGGGCTGAACAGTGGTGGGAAAGAGACAATCAGCACAAACTGCAAGAAAAAGAAAACAATAAAATGCATTTCAACAGAAGACAAAAGTGCTTTTACTCCATGAGTGATTGAGCACAGGCACAGATTTCCAGAGAGGTCATGGAGTCTCCTTCCTTGGGGCTGTTTGAAACAGGATTCAATGTGTTACTGGCAACCTGGTCTGGCTGACCCTGCTTTGAAGAGGGCTTTGGACTAGGCAGTCTCCAGAGGTACATCCCAGTGTTAGTAGTTCTCTCATTGTGTTTTTTAGGTTTACATGCTGGTAGGCAAAGTTTCTGCAAGAGACAAACAAGTGTGGAGTTCATTTATAGCTGTTGTGATGTGGTACCATCAGGAGCTCATTGTAGCAATCGTCACCAAACAGCTTCTCAGCTCCACTCAACATTTCAGTAAATTAACTGAAACTGAGTGGCTCATTTGTCTGCACTTTGAAACAAAGGACTTTAGAAAAAAAATCTTTGGAAGGAAGGAGATAAAAACAGAATTATGTGGCAAAAATAGTAAATAAATGTATGTCTTTGAGCAGAGCATGCCCTATTAAAGCCCATTTCTTGGGTGTAAATTTGGGCTTTACAAGTAAGTTTTATTACTTGGACCCTTCCTTAAAAACAAGAAACAAACAAACAAAAACAGACAAAATACCTGCTTGGTTATAAACAGGAAATAATAAAAAATAAAGAGAAATAGAGAAGAAATTGCCTTTTTATTCTCTTAGTATTCAATTGTATTAAAAAGATACAAAGGAAATGCAAATAATAAACATTAGAGCCCAGATACAGGTCTATGGTACTTAGTTGCCTCATTATTTTGAAGTCAATGTGAATTTTGAATTTTGACTCTGTAAAAAAAAATCACCAGATTTGGTTTGGAGATTTGAACTCCAGCTCTGATTTTCTGGCTACATTTCACTCTAGCAAATGAAATTTAGCAAATGGTTCCTCAGCACCAGAGGAGCTCTATCTGGTGGGAAATCCTTTCAGTATCCAGGAGCTGCTGTTAAAGTTTTCTTGGTGTTATCCCTGCCTTTTTCTGAATCTTTGTACATTCCCCCCAGCTTAGGACCCTACCTGTGCACCACAAGCTACTCTGTAAAAAAAAATCACCAGAAGTGCAGGCCTTTCCACAGGAATTTTGGATGGATCACATTTGTAAGACCTCCTTGGGGAAAAATTATACTTTTGGTCTGGAATTAGGCAAGTACCACTGGAGCAGCACTGCTGTATAGCCCAGCTGGATATTTTGTATGAGCCATCTTTCAGAAGTATATAAATAAAGAACAGTGGATTCTAGTATTTAAATAGCCTGCAGAATTACTTGAGTGATGTCCACCCACCCACTATTATTATACAAACCTCCTCTCTATGGACACAGATGCTTATGTTAGCTGGTCTAAATTTTCTGTGCCATTTATCAGGGAGTGAGCACTAAGTTGGCTTTGGGAGCAGGTCCAACTTCAGCCAAAGCAGTTTCTTTTCCAGAGAAAACACTGTTGACAATAGGATCAAAATTTGCAGACCGGATCTTCTGAAGGCACAGACACATTCAAAAGCTGCTCCCTAAAATACGGAGTAAATACACAAACTGGCCTCTGCATACTGTCCTGACACAGTCCCTGTGTATTTGTGTACATTAGACTGTACTTTTTCTGGTGCTTTTGAAAAAAGGCCCAAGGTGAGGGATTTCAGCAGCTCACAAGGTTTAATGTTGCGTGGCACAGTCTAGGTTTTTTTTTTTTTTTTTTTCAGGTTTATATTGGCCAATATTTATTGAATTTTATTGAAGAGCTGTATTTTGTTTACATTCTGGCAGAGATTTTGCAATCCCTTTGCCAGACACCCACAAATACCTAACTGCTTCTAAAAGTACAGGTTGTGCAAAAAGAAGCAAGAGGCAGCCTGTCAGTGCCACGTTAGAGGGAACAGAGCATTACTGAAACTCTGACAGATCCAAGGAGCCTCATGATCCTGTAATTTTGGTGGCACTGAGGGGTTTTGCAGGATCTGCCCAGCTTTGGTAATTTCACACTGGCTGTAGGAGAAAGACCTGCCAGGACCTAGAGAGGTTTCTGGAGTCTCCAGAAGCAAGGAAAGAGAAGGAAGCACAAGGCTAAGCTGGGCTGAGACTCCTCCTTGCTCCACAAACCAAATTCACACAGAAGAGCAAAGAGCCCATCTGACCTAAAAATCTCTCAAGGAGCAAAATCACAGCAGGACAACAATAGGAAAGGAGCCTTGAAACCTTCTCCTTGCTTCTTAAAATAGCTCTTCCCTGTGTGCCTGCTCCCCCTCCCTCCCCACCATTTATTGGCAGCTGTAGCAAGTAATTAAAAAGGGACTTTCATGTTAGGACAAACATGCAGAAAGGAAAACATTTTACATTTTTCTTTGCCAGTATGTACATTTCTGAGTAAATATTATTGAAGATACTTCCATGAGCGACAGAACTTCTTCTCCTGGAAGCCAGACGACTTTTTCTGGTTTTATTCTGCAGTTGACAAGATGATGTCTGGTTACAGTAGAGTAATAAAGTAATTATTCCCTGATAAAATTATAAGACAAGGCTTCATTTTACAATTATCCATGAACAGAGCGAATGAGGTGATGTATAAATCAGAAAGAGCATTTGTCAAATGTCAATCACTACAATATATTGTGTGAAAGGGAAAACTGGCTTAGACTTCTTTAAAGACTTGTGCTTTTCATTTTTAAATTGATTTAATTTTGATTTTGAAACCAAAAAAACTTGACAGGAAAATTCCATCAAAACCAACTAACTAAACCCCCAAAAGCCAAGACCAGTTTTAAGAAGACTTTCAAAAACAGCATATACAGCAAAAATCCTTTCCAGAAAAAAATATTGGGACCAGGGAATCAGGACCACTCCTGGTCAGACTTGTACTTTACCCATTCAGAATCAGTGGTCTCTTCAAAGGATTTATTTTATTTTCATAATGTTACAGCACATCCCAAACTTCCACTTTAGTCTACTGCTTGTTTTGTGATGGAAAATTGTCCTTCCAGAGGGGCAGCAGGAGCTTTAGTTTTATAAATATCCACCTCCGCGATCAAGATTTATGTTTATAAATATATTTAGACTTCCCTCTAGGAGAGGAAGAAGTATATTTTATAATTAGGCAGGAGCAATAAACAAGATGTGCGATTGCATTATTAGCATGTGTGAATTCAGAATAGGATGCCCTGTGAAACTTTGCTTGGGAAAAAAACGCCCTGGGCTTGCACAGTAGGTGACTGTGAACTTGCCAGCTCTTGCCAGTCTCAAAATACCAAGATTTACCATTGCAGTTCACCATGGGTCAGAGCCATTGCCCAGCCGTGGGCACTCAGGTTAGGTCTCACTGAGCCTCTGACAGTGAAACATCAGTGATCCCTGGGCCTTCTCCTTGTGTTCTGCTCTTCCAGACAGGTTAACATCACAGCAGAGACATGTAAAGAAATAGAATTAAAATGTAATTAAAAGGCAACAGCGTTAGAGATATTTTTTTTATGCATCTGTACAAATGTATCTGTGGGGATATGTGTTTATCCTCAACAACAGGCTTACCTTCTTGACTTCACTGACATTCATGATTACCAGATATGCAAATTCATTAACCCAGAGAGATTAAAACGTATTCTAAAAACATTTCTTTATGGCTGAATTAAAATTTATACCCTTTAAAATAGCCCCTAAGATTAGAGAAACTATTCAACCTAATTACCTAGTAGTGTTGCACACCAGAGTTACATTCTAGCCCGTAAGATAAAAGCAGGTGCTTTGCATTATAATTCCTGGACACCACCTCTTACACAATTATTACACTGAGGTTTAGTCTTTGGGTGCTGTTACTTTGGATAAGCAAACTGAAGTTTGTTTAAGGGCTGGTTTAACCAAGTGAGGTTCAGAACACGGTCTGGAACCTGCAGAAGAGTAGGTGTTGGTTAGCCAGGGGGTACAATTTGCAGTATATTGCAACATGTGTTACTTCTGTTCAAAAGGCTTTTTGTCCGTTAAGCCTCAATAGTTTTGTACTTTTCAACAAAATAATGATAGTTTGCTGTCTTTTCTGACATTGGGAAAATGCTTGTGAAGTCTTCCCCTCAGTGAAGTGCCAATAATTAATAAATGTCTTTTTCAGTTTGAGTTTCTGTTAACAGGGTATAGCCATTATAGCAATTAGTGCATACCAAAGTAGGCATGAAGCCACCACCCTTTAAGAGTGAATTTATGACCAGCTGATGAGGTTTTAAGTGTGTGATGCTCCCAAAAGCATTAGTCCTGCCCTCCCTCTACTCACAAATACTGAGAAAAGAGTCCTTAGTGTGGCATTTCTTTCCTCATCCTCTGTGGACAAATGTGATCTGCTGGGAGTGGCCTGTAAGTCCCCAAGGCAGCTCAGAACATCCGAGGCTGTGACAGACACAGCCACTGTGGGGTCAGCAGAGAATGAAACAGCCCTGTGGGGCCAGAAGAGAATGAAACTGCCACGAGCATCCGCCAGACCCCTCGTGGGTGCTAATCCCAGCTGTAAATCCAGTGGGTGCAGAGTGACATGGGTGTGGGTGGGTGATGATTCCTGAACCCCAGAGGGATTTCTGCTTTGGCTGTGCCCGCTGTCCTTTGTCATGTGTGACCACATGAACCATCCTGCACGGATACCCTGTGGCAGGGACCTGCTGGAGGGATGACTGCTGCTGTGGATCTTGCCCTGGGTGCTCAGCCTCATCTGCAAGCTCCCAGCAGTGTGGGATGGCTTCAGGCCCAGCCAGGCCATCTGGATCTCTTAGAGGCTTTAAATAAGTCCTGTAAGTCACCCAGCACCTTCAGGCCACACTGCTGTGTGAAGGAAATGTCGTGTACAGCATTCAGCCTTCTGCAGGCTGGCTCACCTTGGCACTCTGGGTGCACAGAGGATACACCTTACCCTCAAACCTTCCAAACAAGCAGGAGCAGAGGCTCTGTGCTTGCAGGCAGCCTGTCAGCCTCTCACAGGTGCAAACAGCTTCAGTGTTCGAGGCTAGGTTTAGTTTGCTGGGCTGTCATTGGGCTGGTCAGGTTAAGTTTTGTGATGTGCCCAACACAAGCAGCATGTGATTGGCTTGCCCACTAACATTTAGTAATCTGTATATACCCACAGTCACACCCACCATGCACAGATACAGGTTTGTTTTAGAGCTGTGTTTCTCTCTGCTTGTACTTCAGCACTTTTCCTGGTGACAGTTTTATTCTGACGAAAACCACACTCCTGAAGAGCTGCCACAGGGGGGCTCCCGTGTTTAAGGTTTCCAGATACGAGCACATTGGCAGGACATGCAAAGGGCTTTATTCCCTTTCACTCCTCCCTTCAGCACTAGGGAGGTCTGGCTCACTCATGTCAGGGACCAAACTGTTGTACTTTAAACCACTCACAGTGGCTGCTATGACCAGGCTATGTTCATAGCTCACCTTCCATGGCTGTTCCATTGTATCACTGTTCTCCTGGCCTTCATCATTTCCTAGTATTTCCAAACTTAAAATCCTGGGGTGGTAAGCTGGATGGTATTAAAGAACCACACGATGGAGGCCTGTAAAATGAATTTGCCTAATTCACTTTCACTGGCTGAAGCAATTTCTCTGCTCCAGCTTAACCAAATGCAATAGCTCTATCTTCCTGGTCTTCTTGTCAGATAGGACTGGTCCTGCTGGATCACTCTGAAGCAGCTGAGTGAATCAGAAAGGAGTTCCAGAAGTGCTACAGCCCACTGGTCTATTCAGTTTGCCCATGGGGTAAGAGAGCTCAGCTATGGCAAAGGCTCTGGCCCAGGATCCTCACAGAAAGGTTTAGCTCCTCAGATTGGTTTCATGAAACAATTTCCTGTCCAAAGATGCAAACACTAAATGCCTCCTTTGGAAAAGGCTAGAAGATAAAGAGCAGAAAAAAAGAGACGTGGAAATGTGAACTACTACTTTTTTTTTTTTCCCTTCTTTTTTTTTGTATGAAAATTTCTAGCACGTCTTTAAACTTCTAACACAAAATCTTTTCCATTTCTTTCTCACTAAGTCAGTTTTTCTCTAGACTCAGCAAAACAAGCTCCATTTATTAATGTGAGCTTGTCCCAAGATCTGGTTTTGCCAAGTCTTGAGCATTAGAAATCCCCTAAAAATCCTTTCCTTCTCATCCATCCTCCTAACCTTCCTCTCCCACAACATACACAAGGCACTTCCTTAAGGTTTGCTCTGAGATCAGAGTTTCCTCAGGATGTTCAGCCTCAAAGCTTAAGAAACACTGCAGCACATTAGTCACCTCCCTCACCACAGTTCCCAAACACCAGCAAGCCAAACTTCCAGCTGATGCAATTCATCAGCATTACCCTGTCAAATTTCACTGAGGATCTGATCCACAGCCACTTGCTGGCCTTGTTTTGTGGGTAACCAGAGAGGCACCATGTGCAAACAAAAGTGGGAGAAACTCATCCTGTATGCTTAGGGTCATCTGAAGATTAAATTTTTGCTAGGAGTCAGATACAGATTAAAAGAAGGGGATATGTGTGTATGCCTGTTATTGAGATTTGTAGAAATGTGTTGATAATAGTAATGTCCTGTAGGAATTCCTGTAGGAATCTCTTTGCCTTTTGTGTCCCACACTACTAGAAATAACAAAAGCACGCACAAGAAACGTCAACAGAGGGAGTACATAGCACATGACATTTACTTAATCATATGTGAGAACTCTGGAGTGGATGCAATTCACCCAAGGTGAATTAATTTTTTTTCTTTCCCCTGTTTTTTCTCTAGATTTCCAGGTCCTCAATGCCATTTGCAAGAGGATAATTTGTACAGCAGAGCTGTGGTGTCTGTCCTGACGTGGGGCAGCTCCTGCCCCTCACAGCACAGCCACAGGATGGGGTCTGTACGTGTTGCTTACGCAGTGGTGACCCTTACATTCCTCTGAGTAACAGCATGCTCGTGTCCCCAGCACATTCCAAAAGATAACTCTGGTGCTGTGGTAAAATGTTATCTAACCCCATTGTCACCCAACTCAGTACAAGCAAAGGGTGAAATCAGGAGTGATGCATCAGAGCGAATCTACAGGGAATCACATCCTTAAAAAATTCCTATCAGCTTCCTTGTCAAAGCCCAGCTGTGTTTTCTGCTCATGTTTTTCTCACTGGATGCACAAGTTAATATATTCCTAAATAATTTTCCAGAGAAGTTGTGTTTTGTTTTCCAGTTTCACAGAATGGTCGAATGGATTTTCCTCGGAGTTTCTCCCGGAAGCCATTGGCTGAGCACAGTGATGGAAAATTTCAGCCTAGAAAGTAGAACCTTTCAGAAACTCAGGAGCAAGGGAAAACACTGGACTTGGAACAAAAACTGTTTTGAAGCCTTAACTACAATACTACCTCAACACCCATGTGGGTGCTATGGTACAGACACTGCATTGATTTACACACGCGAGTTTTGAAGCTGAGGCAATCAGTGTTAGTTATTTTATGGACCAGCAACACAAGAAAAACAGAAGATGCACACAGCTGGGTAGTGCTTCTGGCCTGATTTGACTCACCAGACTTTCTCAGGAAATGCTTGAGTGTGTTTCATTCAGTAGGTACAGCAGGCAAGCCTGGACAGAGCAGCCCTGCTGTGTTTGATGTGGTTCCTAGGGCTTGCACATCCTTTGTATCACACAGGCTCGTGGGCGCTCAGGGCAAAATGAAATTGGTTGATGATTAAATGGCAGGCAAATATGGTGGCACCCTCCAAAAATCCTCTGATACTCTTAGAACATACAAAGCAGACCCTGGGTGACAAACTCACCTCTCAGTTCACTCCCCGAAACCACATGATGGGGCAGAGGATGAGAAAGAGCAAATCGAAGGCAAGAAACTTGGTTAGCACTCGTGGAATTCAATCTTCTGCAGGGACACCTTAATTCATCTTCTGTTTGAGAATCAGGAGAGAACTTGCTTGTGGGGGCAGGCAGCAAAATCAGCCTGGATGTGTGAGGTAGCCTTCCCATTTTGCTTTTTACCCTCTATGGAAAACTTCTGCTGATAGGCAAGAGAGGATTTGCTAACACAGCCTTAGCCATTGGATTGCAGCTCACACTGCTTCATGTGGAAGAACCCTGAAGCCTAATGGTGCAAGAAAAAGTGCTTCTAGAATAGCAATTACTGTGTCCTTCCATGCTGTGGAATGATTATTGCTCTCTCATAATACCAGCAGCAGCTCAGGAGAAACCCATTTGCTGCTGATGCAGTTGGAAGCAGGAAAAATAGTTAACTTAAACAGAAGCAATCTAAACAAGGTGGACTTTGACCTCAGTGGCCAGAGCTCCTGTGTTAATTTACAGCTTGGACCACCAGTTGCCAAGATGCTTTTTAGTCTTCAGGTTGGTGGAGCGGTTTTGGGTTCTATGCAGAAGGTGGTTATTTTTTTTTTGTAGTCTTTGATCTGTAATGGAAAAAAAAATCTTTTTCATTTTACATTTAAAAGGCAGAATATCTAGCCATTCCTTTGAGAGTAGGAGAGGGATTGATTCTTGCATAAGCTTAACATAAATACCCAGAGAAGAGAAAATGTATATTCCCTACCCTAAATGCTTGTGGTTGCTTCGTCATTCCTGTTTCCTATAGAGGGTGCCCTTGTTTCAAAAATTCCCGTCTGGGGTTTCTTCTGTCAAAGGGTTGCCTTTAAAGCAGGTCTTCAAGTTAGGTGGTCCAGTCCAGTTAGTAAATGCTAAGCAAGGTAGAAGACAGCATGATTAAACAAGATAACATTACTTATTTTCCCTGCTGTGCAAGTCAAGAGCGCTGCAGACATTAAAGATCCGGAGGCAGCAGCTGCTCTCCTTGGAGTCTCTCATTACACAGACCCTGCACAGAACCTCACCAACAGGCTAAAACCACTTTTCACAGTTTCATTCTTTCATTCCTTTGAAAGGGAAGAAGCCAAAGGACTGTTTACATTTGCATTTTGAAGTCCATTTATACAAAAACCTTCCTCTTTGTACTGAATATTGGAAAAAAGCTGCACCTGATATTTATAAGACTTTACAACTAGGTGCATTTTAAACAAACCAAATAAAGTACAATCAAGCATGGGATAGGTTTTTCTGCTCTCACATTGGCAGAAATGACTCAATGCTGGAAGAGGAGATGCTTGATCTCTGCAGCTGTCCAGCCCAATAACCTGCACATGATATCCTCCTTCCTGCAGAGCCTTCCATTTAAAAGGCAGCAGGATTAATATCCTTGAGGAGATGCTGGCACAAAAGGCACAACACAGCCGCTTTCCATGCCTCTCTTCCCTTCCCTTCTTCTCTTCACTGTTTCTGTAGATGATGAAAATTGCCATCACCTCAATAGGTGTCCTCCTTCTCCTTCACCAGCACCTGGTGTCATGAAGCCTGTATCCCAGCTCTATCCTGACAATCCATATGGATGCATTTTTTAAGTGCTCAACCTTGAATGATTTTAAAAGGAGATAGCAACAATTATGTCAAGTTCCTGGAAGTACAGTGTTGGCTAAGCACTGTCAATATTTGAGAATCTTGCAGCTAAACATGTCTGCATCTGCCTGAGAGAAGAGGCAGTTGACCCTTGAAGCATTGTGGAAGCCCACCCCACCCCCAAGATTCAGCTGCAGGCTGAGGAGAAACCAAACTCTCCCACCGCTTCAGTTTCAGGCTGCTGCATTTGCAAGTGACACTCCTGGCTATGATTTCTACCAGTGTTCAGCAGCAGCTGTGCCCCCAGCTGGGAGCTTTCACTTTCTATTTTTGAAATCAGTGAAATCAGGAGCATATGTGGCCTATAATTTACCATGTATTTTTAATAATAAAATCCACTCAGCAGCATATCAATCTGTAATTCTATGCAGGAGATGCTTTGCTCCCTAGGAGATCCTTTGTCAGGGTTTAATATACCTGCTTTTATTGGGGGACTGATGTCCACTGCGATTTGCCATCATCAAAGTGTACAGTGCATCACACAAAAACCTAAATCATACAGAATTTGTTGCCCAGGACCAGGCTCAGAAGG
Organism: Cisticola juncidis; assembly: GCA_013400215.1. Lineage (NCBI taxonomy): Eukaryota > Metazoa > Chordata > Aves > Passeriformes > Cisticolidae > Cisticola > Cisticola juncidis. Next base: position 12,258 of record VXBR01010986.1, read on the forward strand.
AAATAAGTGAAAATAGCTTCTCACTTTGGTGCAAAATTGGAAACAGCGCATGAGAGCCAGTTACATCTCAGATATTCTCTTATTCCTGGATTTTGACAACAGTGAGTGAATAAAATATATTTTAATTCACATTTGTGAATATAAGTGGTGCGTTCATTTAAGTGCACATGAATTTTAAGCATTGTTATATTTTCAGGTGGCAACTATTTCTGGCCAAAAGACAAAATGTAACAGGAGAAAGAGGAAGAAAAAAATATAATATCTGGCTAAGCATGAAAGGAAAACTGAGATGAATGGCAGAGAAACACTGGAGGGAATATAATTTTTTCTTGCCATAAACAAGAAGAGAAGTCTTTGGGATTTACAGAGTCAGTTCATAATGTTTTGGGTTTTTTCCCCTTGCCCCTTAGAATTAGGACTACTTTTTTCATTTCAGAGAGGTGTAAAACCACATCTGCTACAGCCTGATCTGGGTGTCCATCAGAACTAAGCCTGCCTCTGACTTAGGTTGCTCTAACGTTTGCATCAAAAGGTTTTGGAATAATTTTTTGTTGAAGTCAGTAGAGTTACATGTGTAAGAAAAGGTAGAATGGCAAATCACACAGGTCTTGAAAGGGACGCAGCATGTTTCAAACATCTCTACACAGGCAGGTAAACAACTAATTACATAGCAGCCCTTCTGGTGTTCCCATGTGTGTAAAGGTTCTATTTTTTGCCAAGGAAACTATTTATGTTAATTGTCTTCCTATGTGAGTTTAAAAGGCTATCCCAGAGCTTTCTATACTCTGTCCCAGGGGTGCTTAGAAGACTTGAGTAGGCTTATGAGGTTCTGTTTATGAATTATCTCTGACATTCAAAGAGTGCCTGTTTTGATCTGCTGTAATCAGTTAAGCCTTTAAGATTTCCCTTGGGGACCATCCATTCTTCTCTGAAGTGCCAATGCAGAGGATACATGTGCCCCTGAGGTGCCTCTGATTTGCAAAGGAACCAGGTCTTGCAAAGGTTTCTCACACATTCTCTGTACATTTGGTGTCAGATTATGTCCAACAGGCTTGTCTCTTCCTGGAGGTGTTATGTGGACTAAAACGTGGTCAGGTCTCCATCCCTGGTGTACCTGATGATGGCATTATTGTCACTCATGGAGTGCAACTGAGCTGTGGTTGGTGGTGATCTTCAATAACCAATCAAGTTTATATTCAGTTTTTCAGTAGTGTTTACATAATGTCACTGCACTATATTGTAATTGTTGTTGCTGCCTGGAATAGAGAGTGGAAGGAATAGAAAAGTCCTGCCTACCTACCTGGGCAGAAGTTGTCATATCCCATTTATAATTTCACTACATTACTGCATGGAAAGGGACAAGAATAAGTGTTCAGACAACTGTTTCATGGCCTTACATCTAGGACCTATGAAATTATGTCTTTGATTTGGAGGCTTGAGTATGAATGAGAAGGGCAATGAATTCTGTCCACAGAACCGGGATGTCCTGGCAGGACAACCAGGAAAGCTCCTCAAGCTGCTGCCTGGCTCATAGATATACAGAGAAGCCTGCATCTAAGACAGAAGGGCCTGGGCCTTTCAACAGTGTGAAATAGTGTGAAATTCATGTGAAATACCCTCAAGTCAAGCAGAAAAGACTCAGTCCTGTTGGCAAACACCAGGAGTGGAACAAAACTGATGAGAATGATGTGGACAAAGCTGCTAAGCTGAATATCTCTAGACCTTGGAGCTAGAATTGTTTTCCCAGTGCAATCTTCTCTGCTTTGAAGCTTCTGGGAATGATATTGCTGACAGGTTGAACCCAAAGGTTGGCTGGTGAAAAACAAACACAACCTTATAGCGTCATATTTGGCTTCTGCTCAGTCATCAAATTGTATTTGTGTCTTGTTCACTTCTCCTCTCAAAATATTTCCAGTTTTCATACTCAGCCAGTTATCTGTAAAACTCACCAGTAGTCACTGTTGCACTGAGACCATTTGATGTCTTCCTTAATGTCATGGACAAAGGGATTGAGTGCACCCTCAACAGGTCTGCAGATGACACCAAGCTGAGGGGGCAGTGGCACCTGAAGGACATCCAGAGGGACCTGGACAGGGTTAAGAAATGTCCCATTGGAACCCCATGAGGTTTAACAAGAACAAGGGCATGTGCTGCACCCAGGTCAGGACAACCCCAGGGATCAGTCCAGGCTGGGGATGAGCAGATGGAGCAGCCCTGGCAGAAGGACCTGGGGGTGCTGCCAGCTGAGAGCTGCCCATGCCCTGGCTGCTGGGACCCAGAACCCCTGTGCTGGGCTGAGCCCCCAGCATGGGCAGCAGGGGAGGGTAGGGGGGATTCTGCCCCTCTGCCCTGCTCAGGTGAGACCACCCCCACCACCCTGCAGGGCTGCCTCCAGCCCTGGGATCCCAGCACAGGAAGGATGGGGAGCCAGTCCAGAGGAGGGGGGCACCAAGGTGATCAGAGGGATGGAGCAGCTCTGCTGTGAGGAAAGTCTGGGAGAATTTGGATTGTTGTGCCTGGAGAAGGACAGGCTCCAGGGCACCTTTCAGTACTCAAAGGGAGCCTATGACAAAGATTGAGGTAAACTTTTTATCAAGGCCTTTTGTGACAGGACAAGGGAGGATGTTTTTAAACTGAAGGAAGGTCAATTTAGATTAGATTTGAGGAAGAAATGTTTTACTATGAGACTGGTAACACTGGAATAAGTTGACCAGAGTGGTGGTGGATGCCTCATCCCTGGCAAAATTCAAGGTCAGGTTGGATGGAGCTCTAAGCAGCCTGGTGCAGTTGAAGATGTCCCTGCTCATTGCAGGGGAGGGAGGGGTAGCTGACCTTTAAATGTTCCATCTGATCCAAACTATTATGATTCTATGATCCCTGTCCAGGGAACCACTTATTTACAAGAGCAGTGCTCATCATTCACAACCATCTGCTCAGTTCTGCTCAGAACTTAGTAAACAAGGCTCTGGAGAACCAAGCAAGTGCTTTAGCTTTTACAACATTAGACTGTTCTGCTCTAGCACCATCTATAGATAGATGTAGATATGGTCGACTCACTTAAAAGACAGAAGCGGAAACTGAAAAATAGCTTGGCTAATAATGTCCCATGCTTGAGCCTGCTTTGGCAGTGGAATAGATAAGATAATAGAGCTTTTCTGTCTCTGGTTTCTAAAGTCACCATAGGATTCAGGAAATGGTGAATCAACAGGTTAGCAGATATTTCTGTTTGTCTCTTTTGCTGGCTCCTTTACTTGCTCTGTATCTCCTGGTTACCCTGGGAATAAAAGAAAACCCCAAAACATCTGATGCAAGTGGGGAGACACAGAGGTCTGAGACAAATGAGGTCAAATAAAAATTTCTTATAACACACTTTAGAAGGTAATTAATTCTGAGCTGTGCTTCAGGTTGTCTGGTTCAAAAATCTTCCTGAATTGGGCACATAAAATTAGAAACAGTTTTAATTTGTGTAAAATGCCTTCCATATTGACAGCAAATTGATTCTTTCAGACCACAAAGGTAGCATCCTTCCCAGAGGTGGACATGCATGAGGATTGCCTGATTTTTATTAGTTAGGACAGGAAAGTGTAGGATTAGTGGTTGGAGTAACAGTTAGTCAAAGTCCTGGGATAGCTTGTGTGCAGAGGCGCACTCAGCATTGCCAATGCATGAGAAAACTCCTCGTTTTTGAAGCCTAAAGCTTTCCTACACAGAGGTTACCAACTGGTTTTAATTTCTTTGACAAACACAAAACTACAAGGAGCTAAGAAGAAAGTAACCTAGTTATATTCACTTTTTGACGTGAGGTGGAAGTTCAGCTCATTTTCCTGGCAATGAAACAGTCTCAAAGCAGGCATTTTCTGTGTCCTATTTATAATGATATTCTAAGAACAACAAAAAAAAAAAGACAAAAGAACCCATCCATCTCATAAAATGTGATTATGAGGTGCTTAAACCCTCTGGTAAAAGAATAAAGAGGAATTGAGGTTGAAGTTTGGGACAGAGACTTCCAAAAGTCAGAACTACTGGTAGAAAAGAAGGAATCCAGACCAAGGTACCCCTTTTTATCTCCTGTTATGCCAGGAGAGGCTACTAATGTGATGAAACAGTGGAAGGGCAAAGGTATAGAGGAGACTGAGTAGAACTGGATGTGAATGCTGATGTCGGCAGCAGGTAAAGCAGCACAGGGCAGAAGGTTCCAAGTTGCTCCAGTCAAGCTGGCACATCCACATGGCACAAAGCCTTTCTGTGATACTAGATCAGGTCCAGAAGTGCAGCTCAGCAGCCTCGGCTCTCCCTCTCATTCCATGGCGCGGTGAAAATAAACCCATTGTACCACCAGGGCTGAAATGCTGAGCCATTATTTTTCTTTCATAATGTCTGGTTCCAAGCTGGCTGTGCCTCTGTGCAAGGTGTAATGTGGGTAGCATTCACTGTGAAACACTGGCAGTGAGTGGGTTGTTTTCTAGGAGGCTTCTTTGCTCACTGGCAAAAAGAAAACATCTTCACACCCCCACACAGGCTCTCCCAGAGGAACAAAGAACAGAACAGTGCCTTCTCAGGACTGCACTTGCCAGGTCTGTTCTTTAACAGCCTGCAAGTCCCTGGGAACACCAGGAGCACTGCCTAGAATGCCATATATATCCTACAAGATGCATTAATTCATGAGTGTGCCATCCTCCTACTCAGACTGTGCCTGGAGCCTCTTCTGAGACTGTCCCAGGGAGAAACTGCTCCTGGCTGCATGTCCAGCAGGAGTGTGACATCACCCAGGAGTATGACAATGTCACTGCCTGGCTGGAAACTGTGACACTGGGAAGCACAGTCCCTTTCTCTACATCACCACTTCCACCCCTGGTTCTGCCCAGGGTGTCCTCTGCTCGGCAGTGGGGCTGGGGAACTCTGCAGAACAGAGCTCTGCCTCTCACAGCAGGGGCTGAGCTCTGCATTAAGCCTTAAGTTTAGGAAGATTAAATAGTAAGGAATATTAGGATCTTTTGTATCCTAGCTCCCTTTGTGCAAGCAAATGGCTCCTAAGAGGAGACAGAAGACCTCACCTTAAGCACTTTCCAGAAAGTAAGCAAGCAAGCCCCCCTACCCAGGTCTGCCTGTTAATGTAAATTGTCAGGAATTATCCTTTTAAGAGATAAAGGGGAGAGAAGGAACAGAGAATATGATTATGCCTTGCAGCCAATTTTAGAGGGAAGCTGATCTGGGTTTGGCATAATGCAGGCTCAAATTTCACCTGTAAAAGCCCTGTAGACATTAAAAAACATTCATTATCCACCCAGACACAAAAAAACTCTTATGCACTATTTTTCCAATCTTGCTAACTATATTCCTGCTGAAGGACAGTATTACCTGCTTCCTTCAGATTGCTTGCAGCTCATGGGGGTTTGTTTTTAATGACACGCAAGGTTCTTGGCTGGGCTTCTCCCAAATGACCATGGACCTGCATGTATGGATTCCTGATTCTTCTTTAAAAGTGTTCAGGTACCACATGATCCCAAGACTTGCCCATCTTTGCCATTTCTTGGGTATTCACATATAAGTCAAGTGACTTGTTGCCCATAGCCAAAAGAGTTCTGATAGAATCTGATAGCCCAAGGGAGGCATTTTCCGCATTTCTGAATATAGAAAATCCTGTGCTGTCTATTAAAGGACACCAAATATCTTCCATGATCTAATTTAGCCATTTTTCTACAATTTCCCTCCTGCATGGTAGAGAAATCTTGAATTTAATGATAAATGTAGACATCCTTATTAAAGGCTTAGCTGGACCCTATAATTAGGTATTATTTCAATTGTTCTTAGGCTCTTATTAGCGTTTTGTCTTCAGGAGGGAATGTGTTGTAGCTGCCTTTAACCATGATATCACAGCTGTTAGCACAGCAATAACCTTCAAGAACCACAGACAGCTTTTTTTCTTGAGCAAAGACAACAATTGTGCCTAATGGTCAGATGTTAAAAGAAGTTTTGTCACTTAATTATGCAGGGCACAGGTACCACCCTGTGAGTGCTGCCTGCCAGTCATCTCCAGGCAGAAACCAGTGTCCTGCTATCTGAAGGCACCAAGTCTGTCTGCCTTCTGTGGTCACAACAACACCCTGTAGCTCCAGGCTGGGGATGGAGTGGTTGGAAAGTGCCTGGTGGGAAAGGCCCTAGGGGTGTTGGTTAACAGTGGCTGAAGATGAGCCAGGTGTGGTCAGATGGCCAAGAAGGTCAATGGCACTTGGCTTGGATCAGCCATGGTGTGGCCAGCAGGATCAGAGCAGAGATTGTCCCCCTGTACTGGGCACTGGTGAGGCCACACTTCAAATCCTGTGCCCAGTTCTGAGCCTCTCACTGCAAGATGGACACTGAAGGGATGGAGTGTGTCCAGAGAGGGAAGTGAAACTGGGGAATGATTTGGAGCAAAAGCCTGATGAGCATTGGCTGGGTGGTTCAGCCTGGAGAAAAGGAGGTTCAGGAGGAACCTTCTCACTCTCCTGACAGGAGAGCTGGTCTCTTCTCCTAGACCACCAGCAGCAAGACAAGGGGAAATGACATCAAACTACACCAGGGGAGGTTCAGACTGGACATCAGGGGACATTTTTTCCTGGAAAGGGTTGTCAAACATTGCAACAGGCTGCCCAGGGAGGTGGTAGAGAACCCATCTGTAGAGGTGCTCAAGAAATGACTGGACTCAGTGCTTTGGTCTAGTTGATGTGGTGGTGTTTTGTCAGAGGCTGAACTCAACCTTTAAAGTCTTTTCAAATCTAAGTGATTCTGTGATTCTGTGGCTGTGTGGACAGGACCTTACTGAGGTAACATCTGGCTTTTTTTGGTTGCATGACTAGTCAGAAATTTCTACCCAAGTTACACCACTGCAGAACGTCTCTAGCTTCTCTGGGGCTGCTCTGCAAAGACTTTACACCAGAGCCATGCTGGTAGGAAGAAGTGTGTGGCACATGGCAGGGAGTTTGCTCTAGAGCTGAGCTTCCCAAAGATGTGGCATGTTCTTACCCTGTGAGCAGGTTAAGGTGTCCTTTGGCTCGTGCACATGGGTGACAGCTGCTGTCTGTTCTGTCAGAGCCAAGTGCTTTTGGGAACCCTCTCTCTAAACATGTTGCAGCTTTTTCCTCAAGACCCAAAGGTAACTTGGAATTACATACTTTTACTAAGGAACATAACTCTAGCTTGAACATGTTCTTCTGTGGAGCTCTAATTTAACAAAACCAGGCAATGGCAGTAAGCAATGCTTAATAAAACAGCTTAACACTACCCAGGTTCCCACACTGTGAAAGCACAACAGAAACTGAGTTGTAGGGAAGGATTTTCTTGCCATGGCTAAAGGCATCCTGCACTGAAAGTCTGCACAGTTTTTCCCTGTGCAGACTTCCTCAGAAGAAAATAGGATGGTAGACTTAGCAGGAGAAAGTAGATGCATCACCTCTTATCTGGAAACCCCAGTCCCAGAGTGGATGAGTGGCAGACAGTTTGGTGCCAGGCAGTATGAGATGGTCCCAGAACCAGAGAGAAGCTGTGATGTCTCACCAAGTGAAGTGCCAGCCCTGCACTGATGGACTGTGAGACAGAAGACAGCTGAGGGAATTTTCAGCCAGAGATTGTGAGACTTGGCAAGTCTGGGACTGGCACTGCAAAGCTGTTGCAAAACTAGCTTGAGGTGACAGTGTTGTGTTCAAAGAATCTTGTATTTTTTGTACTTAAAAAGACAACAGAAAAATCACCACCCTCAGGCTTTCTTTAGCTCAATAGTCATTTGTAAATTCCAGCAAAGCTATGTTTCAAGGTAAGGGCAAAAACCTAAGGAAGTTATTGAAGGATATTTGATTGTTTTCCTTTTGTTCTGTGCCTCTCCCACTAGGTGGCTGAATTCCTATTAAAGAAGTAGCATGGCAAACCTTTGCACATACATGCATCACCTGTGAGGATTAATACAAATGTTTTTCAATATCATGTTTAGTTCTCTGAAGGGCATGGAGGGAAGCAGCAAGAAAATCCTTAAGTGGTGAGAAGTATTTGGAGGTGGAGCCCCTGCACACTCTACCAAAAGTTCTTTCCCTCCATATTGTTCTTCTTCTTCACTTGGTCTTTATCTGTTTTTCCTCTTGAACCCTAGAAATTTTCTTTTCCCACAGGTTTCTATGCTGTATACTTACAATGCTACGATTTAGGAGTAGGAGAAGAGAATTCCTATTTTTAGTTCCAGCATATAAAATGTTATCTGGGGACAGGTCATTTTGTCCTAAGTGATTAAGCAGGAAAAGGATATGGCAAGAAATCAAACCTTAGAAAGGATATTCATGTGGTTAAGGCATTAGCCAGTTAATTCTTGAGATTTGTGTTCCTGTTCTGGCTCTCTGACAGCCTCCTTAGGCCCCTCATGGGTTAATTTCTGTTTCTCACTTCTCTGTCTGCAGTATGGGGATAATGCTAACTTATCCAACAGCTTGGTGCAATGGGGATAAATTAATTACTCTGCGACAGATTTTCAAACACATTAGTGCTTGCTGCCACAACAAAATCTTTTATGTAAACAAATACCCCTGGGAAAACAAGAGGCTGGATTTAAAGATTGCTTTTGAGATAAATTCCTACACCAGCACTCCCACCATGGGCACACACCCACACCAAAGGGAGAAAAAAGGGGACAAATGTATGGTGTCACGCTTTAAAGGTCTTGAAAATCAGCCAAATCTGTGAAATGTTAAGGAGACTTAATGCAATACTTATACATCCTGGGGCTAGTTCTCAGGAATGCTGAATACCCTCTGCTCCCCACTGACTATGAGTTGTTGGCATTCAGCAAATTCAGATGGAAAATAATCATTTAGTGAAGAAAGGGCACTTGAATTAAGTTTTATTTCTCAACCTGTGCATTTTCACAAATGCAAAAGCCCTTAACCATAAGAAGTTCCACAAAACTTAACTGCTGTAGCATCTGCATGATTGAAGATCTGTATCTTAAAATACTAAACAGGTACTGATTATCTCTTTTCTCCCTCTCTGATTGTTCCTCCAACCCATGAAAACATCCTTGTGTGGCTCCCAAGAAGGCAGCCAGGGAAGAAAATAGGGTGAGGATTTTGCCACTATTTTCTCAAGATGGCCTTGGGTTTCCCCTTCTCTCTCATATGAATCCTGGAGTCCCAAGCTTCAGCAGCCTGTAAGCACACACCAAAACCCACTGGCAGACTGGAATCCTTCTCCATTGCACCCATTTTCCTTCCTAAGATGTGGGGAGAAGAACGCGATCTTCCACTTGGTCAAAACCAATGTGACAGCTTCGAGTTTCTTGGAAAAGTAGCTGGTTTATTTCTACCTGAAAACGGAGTTTAATTCCTTTCTGATTCGAGACAGCTTTTAAAACTCAATTAACAGTAACACTTTGCTTTTGAGGATGTGTTTGAACTGATGGTTCCGTGTCTCAAAACACGTCGCCTTTGAGGAAGTTTACACCCAGACCTGAGCTCGGTGTGGAACTGTGGAAAAATCTTTCCTTTGAGTGTGTGTGGGATTTCATAGGTGCAGAGTGGGGATTTCATAGGTGCAGAGTGGGGATTTCATAGGTGCAGAGTGGGGATTTCATAGGTGCAGAGTGGGGATTTCATAGGTGCAGAGTGGGGATTTCATAGGTGCAGAGTGGGGATTTCATAGGTGCAGAGTGGGGATTTCATAGGTGCAGAGTGGGGATTTCATAGGTGCAGAGTGGGGATTTCATAGGTGCAGAGTGGGGATTTCATAGGTGCAGAGTGGGGATTTCATAGGTGCAGAGTGGGGATTTCATAGGTGCAGAGTGGGGATTTCATAGGTGCAGAGTGGGGATTTCATAGGTGCAGAGTGGGGATTTCATAGGTGCAGAGTGGGGATTTCATAGGTGCAGAGTGGGGATTTCATAGGTGCAGAGTGGGGATTTCATAGGTGCAGAGTGGGGATTTCATAGGTGCAGAGTGGGGATTTCATAGGTGCAGAGTGGGATTTCCTAGGTGCAGAGGGCCGAGGTGCGATGGCGGGAGCTGCTTCTGGGGGAGCAGTGTGACCGCGCCTGAAGGCCGGCGCGATGCTCCCCTCACTGGCAGAGCATCCAGCCAGGCCTGGGTGGATCAAAACCCAAAAAACAAACCAAAGGCAGCCCAGGCTGAAAGGCACACCAAGCTCAGAGCGCGAGCCCCCATCCCTCCTCCACGCCTCACGGAACATTTGCTGGGAGCAGTGCGTGCGGAGCGCCGGGCGCGCGGGAAGGGAAATGCCGGAGGGGCCGTCAGTCCTGCAGGGCCTGTTTACCAACCAGGGCACGCTCCCTCGGCTGGGCCACCCCACCCCTCCTCGCTGGTGACCAGCTCTGCCTCAGACCCACCTCAGAGCTCTGTTGTTTTTGGCGGGGCCTGCGACCCCGGGCAACCCAGCCCGGTGTTTGAGCCTTGCCCAGCGCGTTGCAGAACGGAGAACACACGGGTTTTTGTTTCAAAGATATTGCTTAAAATAACTCCATCTCTAGAAAGTTGAAGTTGGACGCCACCCCCTTCCACCTCTTTCGCCTCGCTCTCCCCTCTTTGCACAGCTGGGGCTCCCATAGGGACCTAAAGACAGATGTGCCGTGAGGATTTGGTTATCATTGCTTATTCCCACCCCCACCAAACTAAAAGGAAAAGAAAAAAAAGTATTTCTTTCTCTGGGCTGCTGCACAACAGCAAGTGTCTGTGAGAAGAAGGGGGAAAGTAAAGCATTGGCTGAAAAACATCCCCTGCTCCCTTTCCACCCCCTCCCCCTGCCATCCTGTGCTCTCTTCAAACACGTTTTTAAACATACCAGTTTTGGTCTGGTTTCCTGGATGGCACATCTTCGTGTCTAGCTGGGCTCCATCCATTTCCTCATGAGACAGGGTAGAACCAGGGTGACAAGATTGATGAAACATTTTGAATGAGGGGAATGGGTGAGGAAACCCTCCCAGGAAATCAGTGGAAATAGGGCAAAGGAGTACTTTTATTGAAAGGCATTGAGAAAATCTCTTTCAGGAGAGAAATGGTAATTTATATTCAAGAGACATAATTTGGCATTTCCTCTTGTTTGTCCTACCAAAATGATGAACTGACTAGTTTCATTTTATTTTATTTATTTTTTATTTTAAATTCAGTACCTGAATTTGCCCATGTTTCATTTTCTTTTGCGGTTTCGAGGTGGGTGAGTTAAAATGCCTGCCTCACCTAGAGTTTAGAAGCAACCAAGTTACTTCCACTTCTGGAGGGTCCTATATTTTATTCCAAATTGGCACAAGATCTGTTCAGTTATTCTTAGCCTTCCTGACACCTTTTTGCTTTTGTTACATTAATGCATGGATGTGAAGAGGGAAGGGACTCTGGCTTCTGGATCCTGTTCCACTGAGCTGCTAATTCACATTAGGAAAGGTCAAGTCTAATAGAGCACTGCCTTATGCTGAGGCCAAGAGGAAAAGCAGTTCATTTGAAAACTCACTTTCCAGGTGTATTAACCCCTTCAAGTGCCATTAGGCTGCGTATCTGTCACAGCAGCAGCTCTTTTATGGAGGAGCCCAGATAAACTGGCTTATTTCTCAGCTTTCAACTCCAATTCTCTCTAGCTCAGATCAACTCTCTGCTACGTTCCTACTGCTGTTTAATCTCACCTTGTATCAGGCTGTTGCCTGCCAGGACTAAAGACTCCCCTCCCTGCTAGGGTGTGGAGTCTGTACATGTCTGTTTATTTATCAGGGCACTCTATGCAGGGAGAAAAAAGGCAGCAGAACCAACTAAACAGGATCACTTTTTTTTTTTTTTTTTTTTTTTTTGATAAGCAAATGCAAAAGTACCTTCATGGGTGCAATTGGAAGAGTTTTGCTTCTTGGAAAAAGCTGAAAGGGTGAGGTAATACCAAACTTAGGGGAGTTGATCTTTGCTACTTGTAATCCAGCTGTGAAATAAAGGACCTGAGTAGCCTAGAGGTGCTGGCTTCTGCTTGACACCCTGCATATGTGATTGTAAAATATGATGACAGAAGAGAGGAAGGCTGGATGGCTGCTCAGAAGGTGCTTAGGGAAATAGAAACAAAGTTCATCAGCTGACCGACAGAAATACATCTGTTTATCTTGAGCAGAAGTAAGAGGTATGAGCAGTGAAAGAAAATTTGCTTTTGTTGAAGAAGAGAAACACAGATCATGGTATTTGGCCACAACACAAAACCTGAAGCTGATTTGAACACTTAAAGAAAACAGAACTCTGGGCTCAGCCTCAAGAGAAAGAACAAACAATTTACTTTTCACTCTCTCTCAGTTCAGACCGAGTTAAGAAATGCTTTTCTGTGACAGGGACAGTGCATGATGAACAAAACAAAGCAAATCTACCACTCTGGGATTGTGGGTGGTTCTGCACAGAGCTTGGTACTGACCTGACCTCTGTAAGGGGAGAGCCCCAGGCAGTCTAGTGAACATAGATGCACAGCCAACATTGGATCACAGTGCCCAAATGAACTTGTTAAAATACAAAAAGACTGCAAAAGGAAATGAAAACAAAACAAGAGAGATATCCCAGCTGTGTGTATTCTACTCTTTCAGGATGTCTACTTCTACAGGGAACCTTTCTCCTTAACCTCAAAACAGTTCATTTTCAAATCTTTTTTTTCGAAGAGGAGCTACTTTATGGTGGGTTTTTCTTCTAAACATACGGTCTTTAGTTTATGTCTTGCAGTGAGACTACATGTGTGATTTTTTGATATATATTTCTATGCACATGGGAACACAACAATTCCTGAACCATTTAATGGAAGCTGTGTACAATGACCTTTGCAAAGCTTCTCTGGACAGTGGCAATCTCAAATAAAACCTAGAGCTAGCACTAGCATTGGCACAATACACCAGATGTCCCTTTCCTCACAGATAAGGACCAGTGAGAAGCCACACTGAGCAGGTGACACAGTGGGGAGCAGTGGTGACATTTGCTGGAGAGCAAAGGCATGAATCCTGAGTTGGTGGCACATGGTGCTCCTGGTCAGCACTGCCCTTTTCCAGGCACGCTGACACCCCGCAAGGCTGGCAGGCACCCTCCCTCCAGGAGGGGAACTCCCTCAGAGTTGGCCAGGAGAAGAAATTCAGGTCTTTGCCCTGTGTCCTTTGAGAAAACAAGAATCTCTCAGTTTGCATTTATGAGAAGATTTCACATTTGATTCCAGCTGGAGGGAAACAGAGAAAAAACACACCCTTTCCTTAGCCAGGCTGGAGGTTGTCTGCACACACAGACTGGGACTGTAGGTTATTCCACAATGGTTTGAGTATGCCCCACTTCCCAGCCCTGCCAAGAAAGTCTTGATCCCGGGGGAAAGCAGCACATCCTTGGCTGTGAAGGCCTCAGAGGTGGGCAAAGCATGAGGAGTGGCTGGGACAGGCTTTGTGCCACTCCATTTGGCACTGCTGATGACAAGGTTCCCCTCTGGCTTGCCAGGAGGGGCTGCAGCCTGCAGAGCACCTTCAGTGTGTGGCTCAGCTGTGAGAATGTTGGGAAAGTCTGCTTGGGGTTTTTGTCGCTGGTTATTGGTTCCATGAAGGCCAAGGCATTTTTGTGCAGAATCAGAAATCCTAGAAAGAGTCCCAAAGCACAAAGTTGTTCAAAATCTGAACTGTTTCTGAGGGAAGAGGCTGAGTACAGGCTGTTGTAGATGGAGAATGCCAAGTCTGGACCCAGACACAGATTTCTTGAGAAAAGCTCACATGTGAGAGTGCAATCTCCTCCCCAAAGGAAATAAGGGTGAGATATGCAGTTCAAATTTTGCCACACCTCATGTGGTTATAAATGTGAAGCTCCAGGTGAGACATCTCTGCTTAAATCAACCAGGGACTCCCCAGGTGCAGGCACAGGACAAGAGCCAGCAGTCCAGCTGGCCTTGCAGCCCTCTCCAGCTTTGAAGGACAGGATCTGCTTTGGAGAGGAGTGGGAACCCAGATGGGAAGGAGATGGGAACCAAAGTGAGCACAAACTGTGCAGGAGTGGGAGAAAGCAGGAGGATCAAACAGATGCCCAATTCTCACTAGCTGTCTTTAACATGCTGCTGTGAGTGAAACACCTGGAAAATGACATTTTGTGTCACCTCTGTCCTGCTCACCTTTCTGCTGCTCAAGAAGGGAGCATCTGTTACAGCATCTGGTCTGCACTAGTGGGTGTGGTAAATGGTTTCATGTAGCACCAGCTGTGGGCTCCAGCAGGATTATGTTTAAACACCTCTGTGCTGTTTTCTTTACCTTCTATTGTTGTCCCACATCCTGCCAGCAAGGCCGGGAGGAGGGCAGGACAATGAGATGCAGAGCATTAACGATCCTGATAAGAACCAATGCTGAATGCAATTCCCATTTCTCATTACTATGCTACTGTAGCTATGGTTTGGCTGTCCTCCTGGCCTTGGCAAACACGATCCACTTCATCTCCTGCTTCTCCTGTTGGCCGGGCTCCCATCCTCCTCTTGGCTCCTGCAGCCAAACTCCTGGCTGGCTGCAGTAATCCCACATAATATTTCACGCAAATTTATATGAAGCCCGTTACAAAGCTCAGCAAGGAGACACTGTTTCTTTTTCTTGATACAATTAATCACTTGTAGCTCCGCTCCAAAGACCAGCCTGTCTCCTGTGTAACTGCTCCTTTCCGTCAACTGGGCTGAGAAAGTGCAGTACCACCAAGGGCAGGGAGAAACCCGTCTCTCAATCCCTTTCCCACAAAATCCCAGGTGAGATCACTCTCCTGAAAGGCCCCCTGCCTCCCTCCTACCTGTCTCACACATTGCTGGAGCGAGTGCTGGCACAGACCCCCACCTTGCCCTGCAGCCCACCCTGCCTCCCTGCAGCCTGGGCTGCCCTCCTGCCTGCTCAACACCTTGGTGAACACACTCCAGCTGCTCCCCTTTCTCATCCTATTGCTGGGAATATTGCACGGGATGTCTCTTGCCTCCTTTGCTTTCCATTACTTCATGCTGTCTAGTTAATCTTTTGGTGCACAACTCCTTCTTCACCCCTCCTTCTTCCCCCCCACCCCAGTCTTTTCAAGTATTTCTAGTGTTGTGGCTGTTTTGTTTTTGGTTTTTGTTGTGTTTGTTTATTTTAATACCCCAGAAAGTTAACCCACAGTCTAATGTTTCTGTGGCTAAACAGAAGACCTAAGTCTCTGGGCTCATCAATCCAGGACCTCACACTAGTACTGAAATTCAGAGAAACAAGGGAAAAAAACTGGATCTCTTTTCAGCTTGTAACTGTGGGTGTCCACTCCTTCACTTGATACTTCCTTGCTTGAGTCCGTCTGGCACATCTCCCACTTCCTCCTCTTCCTCCTTGTCTCAAGTATAGCATCAAGAAAGTAATTAACAAACATATGCTTCATAAAAACCTACATCTCCCTTTTTAGCACTGGGCCCAGAAAGCAGTTGAAAGATGCAATCTGTTTTCTGCTACTCCTACAAAATTTGGGGTGGTCTTTGGGTTCGATGAGAGATAGTAAAGGAAAAAGTAGTTTAATTATGTGTTCAAGAATTCTTAAGACAAATGCTAGAAGAACTGGCTGTATTTATTTTTCAAGCTAAGTACCCAGAATGTCCCATTTTTCCTCCCAGAATAAACTCAGGCCATGTGTGGTAAAAGAAGGAAACTAAATAAGAAGTTGGCCTTTTTCTCTTGTTTCCCACTCCACAGATTCATTATGGGAATGTTCTGTATTCTCTGAAGCACAACCACTGATTGCTGTTAAGTGAAATACTCTTGCCCAATAGCTGTGGTTCCTGTGTTCAAAGCATATTTACAAGTTCCCAAGGAATTTGGGGAACAAATCTATTATACTCCAGAAATATTTTCCAGTTGTAACTGGCTTACCTGCCAGAGAAATATTTGCTCTCAGCAGAGAGTTATCTTTCACTGACTCTCCAAGTTGATGCATTTCAGGGATGTATTTGCAATCTGAGATTAGAACAATAACCAAACCAATGGGAAAGGAGGTTGCAGTCACATCTATCAGACAAAACCATTTCTGGAGGTCAAAATTGCATGACAGCTTTCTCACACTTTTTCTTTTTATGATACAGTAATTCCCTTTTAAATTGATCCAGTATCTGAACAGCTGAACAGGCAGAAGTTCTTGGTGGCACTTATCTAGAAATTATGGCATCAGAGTGAATAAAATGTTGATGGAACAAACTGTGGGAGAAAGCCACGATATGAATCTGATATTTTCCCAACACTTCATCCTTTGATCAGGAAATCTCCAGGCCATTGGCTTCCCAAGACTGAGACAGTGTACAAAGGGAAAGGTCACACCTAGAAGAAATAGGCACCTGTTTTTTATAGTTTTTTTTGGTAAGTAGATAATGATTTCCACTGCCAGAGACAAGATATGGGGTCTGAGCAACCCTTTTTGCCAGCTTCATTTCCTTATTGCCAAAGCTACAAAATCATTGTGTGTGTCTGTGTTGTTTCATTTTGGTTTTGGTTTTATTTCTTTGTGTTTTTGCGAGATGGGTTGCAGGCTGTTTGTTTTAAAGCAAAATACTTTTGTGTCAGTTNACTACTTTTCATATCTTTGTAGAGCACTATTTACCACCTTCAGGAATGGCCTACACAGGAGACTTCTCTTTCAACAGTTAAAAAGTAGAGAAGTGAATTTTCAGGGCAGCCTTCATAAAAGGAAAAGGAATTGAAACTAACATACACAGTGCCATATATTTTCGCTGACATGTTTTTAGAAGATAGCAATTTCTTACCACTCTTATAGTAAAAAATGCCACAATCTTTTACTTTAGACTTAGACCTGACCAAAGTTGGGATTAAAATGGTTATTACAGGACCTTGAATTAGTCAGAAGTTTGAGGGAGACTTGCTGGTATATTTTCCTTAAAGCAAGAACTCCCCCAGAACACCAAAAGGAGTTCCAAAACTCCAGAGCTGGGGTTTATGAGAACCTGAATTAGAGATCATTTTACAACATAGAGAATGAAAGTGTTCAGGTTAAGTATGAAAATACAGGAAATTGACAATAAGTCTCTGTGCCCGTTGGAGGAGGTGATAATTTTGCTCAGGTTAGCTCAGAGCATGACAGGATTTTGATGTGCCCCTCCTGCTTCCTGGGATACAGCAGCTCTGCACAGGCTTCTCTGGGTCCCTGGGAACAGCTCCTCTCCTCTCATCCCCTGGGAGGCCTGCTCTGTGCCTGCTGCTCTCAGCAGCCCATCATTTTCTGCCTGATTCAGACCTGATGTTTGCTGTCCCCCTACCCCAGGGTTTATCTGTTCAGATTCTCTCGGGGAAGAAACAATATTCCCACTTTCCCTCTTGTCCAGCAGTCAGGGCAAGGAAAAGAGGCGGTTCTCCTTTCTATTGCCCAGCCACTCCATCTAAAAGATATATCCCAAGGAAGACTGTCTGGCACTTGGAAATAATAAGTTGCCAACAGACAAAACCAGGAACTTCCTGCTGCAAGACAGA
Source organism: Cisticola juncidis (assembly GCA_013400215.1). Classification (NCBI taxonomy): domain Eukaryota; kingdom Metazoa; phylum Chordata; class Aves; order Passeriformes; family Cisticolidae; genus Cisticola; species Cisticola juncidis. The sequence goes on from VXBR01010986.1 coordinate 29,716, forward strand.
AAACAAAAAAATCTATTTTTTTTTTCTTTTAAGACAACATGTTCTTTAGAGAATACAAGTTGGTGTCCTCTCTAGCTTCCTTCAGCCTCCAGCCTATGTACCCTGCTCTAAGTGTCTTTGCAGGATAATTGCCTGGTAACTGTTTTATATATTGGGAAATTCTTCAAGTGAGAAAATGATGCCAGTGTCTGTGTTGTTGTCTCCAGTGTTAGATGGAAAATTGCAATGACAAGCTGTGGCACCTGCATTCCTGCCTGAAGCCTGCCTGAGAGCACCTTCAAAGGTGAATCACAAGAGGCCTGCTCTTCCCAAAAGACATTTAAAGATATTTTTAGGATGTTTGAGGTTTTTTCTTCTTGTGTGGTAAAGGGAGAGATAGCATTGCCACAAGAATCTGTTGATCTCTCAGCTGGAAAGGAGCAGTAATTGTCTTTGAACACCCAGGCTGGGGCTCCTAATTCCTGGGGATTGAACGCTGCCAGATGTGCTTGACCTGGACGATGCACAGGGAGCTGAGGAGGGGCTCCTGAATGTAAACCTGCCAGTACAGTGTGAGAGGAAGTAGTTAGCCCAGCCTGTATTTTTGAGCCAGCTCTGTGTGATTTCAGGGCTACCCAGAGATTTAGCTTAAGTGCTGTCTTCCATACATCAAAGCTGTGAATCCGGGCTGGATGATAGAGAGAGCTGTGGCCTGAAATATGATCCAGCATCCCCTTCAGACATGCCAGGAGGCCCATCTATTTACTTAACATTTTTGTGAAAGCAGTTGGGAGGAAGAGCTTCTATTTGGCTGGAGAGATTTATTTATTTAATTGCTCATATTTATTAAAATAAGTACAAAAGAAATGAAAAAATGCCACACTTCTGGTGACAGAAGTTACCAAAACAGCCTTTCAAGGATCACCAGCAACCAAAAATTCCCTGCAAAACATAACCCACCACTATTTGTTTCTGCTGAGTTACCTTTACAAACTCGCCCTTTCTGCTTCTTTTGCCCTGAGGTCATAATATTCTTTTTCCCAGGACAAAAGCTAACCTTAATCAGGATGTCATCAGCAGGATCCTGGGGAAGACTGGAAGCAGGAATACACAGTACCTCCCCATGCTGAGGACTGTGAGGAGAGAACCCTGGAAAGCTGCTGTGCTTTCAGAGGCTCTGTCTGATGTCAAGTCGTTTGATGGTGAGGGACCAGGGTAGTTCAGAGGATGGAGGGGAGTTTCAGGGGACAGAGGCTGCAGAAAAAGCACCTGGCAGGACTTTTCAGTAGAAAGCACAATCTAGAGCAGCTCATCACAAGCTACAGTGTTGTACTGCTGCTTTTTCAGTATTCTGGGAGCCACAGGCTCTGTTTGTGAATCTTGAGCAGTTCATATGATGCTGTAATGATTTAATATCCCATCTGTCTCTGGACACTGACAGAAGATTCCCCTGGGTGTAAGCTCTGGCAATTTGAGAGGTTATTTCTCCCATGGATGACCCATCCCAACACAGGGCACTGCTGCTCTGTGGCAGAGATAAAAGAACGAGCTACAAGTTGCCTTGCATCCTCTCCACTGACAATCTATTGCACCCAGGAGAGGGAAAGCTGGAATTAATTGGCCCCTAGAATGAACAGTCTGAGCCAGAGACATATGTCCTGTCCCACCACTCCCTCTGCTTGGCAGCCAATCCTGCCAGATGGCCCTGGCCTGGGAAAGCCATGATGCACATGAGTCTGTGCCTTGGATATCCGATCAGAGGCAGCTGGACCCCACGACAGTCACAGAGCCCTCATGGAACACCATGCTTCTCTCCACATCAGCACTGCTTTGAAGAGCTTTTTGGGAAAACCAGACAAGGTTATTGCCATGTTTCCAGTTAGAAAAGGAGTTCACATTTGTTGAGATGTTAAAGGATTTTGGCCGGAAATGAGCCTGTAGTTATTTGCACAATTTTACTTGTACGGACACCCAGGTACAGATGCTTTCATGGAAACTCTGGCTACATAAATGTATTAATTTTGTCTGAATCCACAGACTATTTTTGGGAGCCTTCAGAAACTTACAGGAAGTCTTTTTCATTTTCATTTATGTATAGATTTATTGTCATTTTTATGTAATAAACAAATAAATGGAGACAATTTTACTTTGCCTCTACTGGATCTCATGCTAAGAAAGAAGGTGTGGTGGAGGGGATAAAAATCTTGGCTGAACTAACTCCAAAACAAGGCTCATGGCAACCCAAAATTTGAATGCTCTTTCTAGAAAACCTGGTCTTAAGAGCCGTGGGCTCCTCTGAGACTGCTTGGGCTACTGCTTGTGTTGTGGCAAAGCAAACAAACAAACAGAGTAAAGTAAAGATGAGAGGGTCCACTGAGATTTGGGTCTTTCACTGTCTCTTTCATGAGTAATGAATGGGGTGACCGCACAGACTTGGAAAGCCCTGCAATGCTTGAAGCTGCTGCTGACTTTCAAGCAGGCAGAATGCAGGTTTATCTGGGATTCACTGCCAGTGTTAGGGAGGCTTCAAGGCACACCAGGAGTTTTTATTGCTCACACACAGGAGGAAAAAATTTAACAGCTGCTCTTTACTCTCACCAGTGGTATGTAAGCAGAAACTTGAATTATACAAGAGTCCTAAGAAACTCCTGGAAAGGCTGTCTCCCCACCTTGGCTGCCTGGAGACCCTTTTATGAGTATGAACTCAATTCTCAGCAGCAGTAGGGAATCTCCTGTTCAGCCTGAGGTGGCCATGTATCCCAAGGTACTTTCTAAACCTCTGGGTGGTCTCAGCCCCCCTGAAAGGAAAACTCTTTCTGCTGAGCAATGACACAGCAGGTACAAGGAGCATGTGTTGGCCAGAAAAATGACATAGGGTCTCTGAACACAAGCATGCTGTGTTCCACTGCATGGCCCTTTGTTGTCTTTTCTCCTTGAATTCTCCCAGCCTGGTCTCAGAGATCTGTAATCACAGCTTTGAGAACTTACTGGAGCAAGTTCTTCCAAGTTACATGTGGAAAAATGAGAAGAGCTGTTCACTAGGCAAAGTGTATCTAGTCCTGTCCTCTATGCCTACCGGAGAAGACAAGACAAACCCTTTTGACTGAACATTGTGGCTACAGCAATGGTTCCCCCTTTGCTGCCCCTTTGCTGAAAAATATTTGGATATGGCCTCTCTTTCCCCATTTAAGTTCTTTCCTTTCCACTTCATTGCCTCTCCTGAGAGAGCACTAGCAAAACTTTATTGATTATACACAGGCTTTGGATGCTTCTTTGCCTTTAATCAAGACACTCTGTTCATGAAGGTAAAAGAAACTATTATTTTTTATCACATGGAAGGTTATGTTATTTGAGGTAGTTGTGAAGATGGACAAGTTTCTAGAAATGCCTTGTGCTGCAGAAATCAATAATGGTGAATTCTGAAGGGTAGCAGAAAGAGAAAATTTCTGTCTCTGGTGCCGTCATGGTCTAGTACCTTTCATGAGCAGCAAATACATTTTTCAAACCACTATAAGGAATAAAAAGTCAGAGCTGATAAACTTAGAAAATATACTATGAAAGAATTCTAGCAGTAGAAGCATACCACAAAAGAAATTTAATTCCCTTTGAAGGAGGCAATAGTATCATAAAGAGGGAAAAGTATAAGAAAAACGAGGAAAACTGAATTAGGTTATTAATGACTAAAAGAAAACCCAACCCTAGAGCTGAAAGAAAAGGAGGCTGCATGCTGAAAACCATACAAGTTAGAAGAGAAATTAAACCAAAACCAAACAATAACTTTGCAGTCTTCTCTTCTAGCACAGAGCTTGTCCTGACCACAGTGCTCTGTGCCCAGTGGGAATGCAGAACAATAGAGGGCTTTGAAGATAAATGATTGTTAAAGTCAGAAGGAGCTTGTTGGACTTTCCACAGATAATAAGTCATGCATCTTCAGCCAGCAAGAGGCCACAAAATGTCACTCAATATGAAGCCCAAGATATAAAGACTGAGGCCTTAGATTTGTTCTGTTTTCAACTAACTATAGGTTTCCTGAAGGAAATGAGCTAGATATAGGAAATGTACAACAGTCTGAACTGCCATTTATGAGGTGAATCATAATGACTAATCCTGAATCCATTAGGCTGGCCTTAGGTATTTTTTCCCTAGTTGCAAATGGAAAAGATATGGGGTTTTTTGGGTTTTGTTTGTTTGTTTGTTTTGGAGGTGTCATAAATATTTGGCTTTCAGAAGAAAAAGTTGCAGATAGTCATAAAAGTTAGTGATCAAATTTGAGTCAGTTTTTTGAAAAGCTTCTTTCCCCCTAAACATATTCACCCTATAAAATTGCTAAGCTCAGATGAATATCAGCTAAACCTCTTGATAGCTTAGAGGTAGATAATTATTCATGTTTGCTGTGAAAGCAATAGGGAATAGTGGATCTTTGCATTACTGCTGCCATAAGGAACACCCTCTAACTTTAGAGCAGGGTGATGGGATTACACACATGCTTCCCAAGGGCTTGGGAGAAAAAGAGAGTTTGTTCACTATAATTCAAAGAAAAGACATAAATAACCCACAAAAAACCCCCTCAAATCAACCTGATCAAAACTTATTCACCTGGAGAAGGCCAGCATGAATCCTGTATGAAATGCTGAAGAAAATCTCAGCCATGTAGACACCATGATGTGACTCCCATTCTTGTTCACCCTTCATTTGTGCTGAGCTGGAGTGGACATGACCATGGTTCAGCTATGAAGTGATTGCAGAGCAGCAGTTCAGTGCTGGGTGATAACGAGCAGCAGGTAATTGTTGGGTACTGTGGAGGATGAGGAGCAGCTGTAGCTGTGTCAGGCTTCCTTCCCTGCATGAGGAGCTGACACTCAATGCCAGTAAAAGGCTCAAAATGCTCCTCTCTGTCACTAATCAGAGGTCCAGGACACAGCAGAGTCCCTTTTCCTGCAGTGTTTCTATGAGTTCCTGCTCTCTGGACTAGGTGGAGTCAGAAAAAGGATATTTTATGTTGTCTGGCACACATCCATTGTCCTCTTCCAAGAGTCCACCTCAGGTGGGGATGACTTTCTCTGAAAAATGGCATGTAAGTTTTACCCTGAATCAGATGCACAAGGCTGGTGTCCATAGTACACAACATTACTGCAAATTGGATAGGAAGCCAACTTTTATTTCTTAGAGCTCGCCGCCTGCCATAACATCTTGACTTGTTCCACATGTTCCCTACACTATAAACAGAGCCCTGAGTAACCTGACACAATGTCACAAATTAAAATAAGAAATACTGCTTTAATTAAAACACTAGAGTGAATTTGTTCAATAATTAGCAGTTGGATTTGTCGGGGAGGTGGTGGGGTCTGCTCTGTATGTTCAGAAATGGACCACAGGCTAAGATACACACCATCTCCCTTGAGGGCATGAAGTAAATTGATTAAACAGTGCCACAGGTCATGCTAAGATTTATAGCCAAGGTCTCTAATGTGTTTTTTGAATGAAAGAGTAAAACCCCTATGGTTTTCACTTCAAAACTTTTGGCAAGCTCCCTATTAACTCCACTCACACGCCAGCATGGTGGGCAGTTCTGGGAGGGTACTTTATTCTAAGGTACTAAAAACTGTGATTAGGCAATGATTTATGGCTTTCCTTAAACTCTGAAGTGACTTTTTTTTTAATAGGAGTATTTTTGGCTGGGCTAATTGAACTAAAAGTTGACTGATTTATGATTTAATTTACAAAACCTTTTGCCACACCTTTAATGATGAAACCGCCTTCTTTTTTTTTTCCACTGAGGCATATTTTCCATTACTGCTATGCCAGTACAGCATTAAAAAAGCAGTTGCCATCTCAAACATCACTGAAAGGCTCCATTTCTTCTTGGAAGCTGTTTAAATTATGTATTTAAACTCATCTTTCCTCACCTCCTTCTTCCCCCAAACAGTAAAAGAAATTATTCCTACAGCATTTTTAAAGCTTGGATGAATCCTGAGCTTCTGTTCTGCATAGAGCCAGTCAGTGAGATTAAGCCTTGTTCCATTATTTTCTTTACAGAATATGTGAGCTTCTCATGCTTTGGTATATACACCCAAGGGGGTGAAATCACCCAAGAAAACCTCTTTAATCCATCACTTCAAGCTGCTCTAAAGGCATAAAAACCCTCTTTCTTCTCCTAAGGCAGTTTAGCGTGGAACTTACCAAACTTGCATTTTATTGATTTCATGGTGGTTTGTCTGAAGGGAGAGGAGAGCAAAGGCAGGACAGTTCTGTGCCAGTTCCTTTGGCCTCCAAATGGAGCTCTGGAAAGTCAGAATTGGCATGGCAAGTGCTCTCCTGGAGAGTGACAGTGACTCATCCCTATCTATCCCTTTTCCTGGAAGCTGAAGCAATGGACACAGAACAGAGGCTGCAAAGGCTAAAATCTCCTGTTTCCCTATTTCGGTCACTTCAATTCCGTGTCTTTTGAAAAATCTACCCAAACCTTTTGGAAATCTCCCCTTTTTAAATTCTGCTACAGGAATTTCAAACACCATGGAAGCCAATTCTACTCTTTTTAAGACTTTTCACCATTCACTTCTTACTGTTTGTCACCGTTGCTGCTGTAACCTTCAACATTCACCATTCAAGCAAGCAGCCACAGGGATCCACATTTCTTCAGGGTCTACCTGGATTTTTTAGTTATGTTTTGTGCTGCCAGTAAGATAGCTCTTGAAACACATCTCAGTGCTGTGTAAAATGTGTAATATCACCAGTAAAATTAGCTGAGTAATTGAAAAAGAGAGTGACTCTGGTCAACTCAAACTCACCTAGGAGAACAACAGGTAATATTTGGAACAGCACATTACTCTGTATTTGTGAACGAAAGACACCAACCAGAGAGACACCCCAAGATGATAATCTGATATTTTTACAGTGATTGTTTTCATGTACTTGCTGTTTTCAGTAGTTTCTGGCTATTTCATTCCAGAACAGTATTAACACATGAGAAGGGGTAGGACAATCAAAAAGTTTTATAAACAAAGCTATAAAACTTGTTGTTCAACTCTTCTAAGGAAAGCTCCAAAGCTGTAAGAAATTTGGCCTGGGGGAGTGTTGAAACAGTGATTTTATGTCAGAATGTCTTGCAGAGCTTGTCAGAAGTCACAAAAATCCGTAAACAGATCTGTGACACACATAATACTCCAAGGCAATGATCAGTATTTGGAGAAAGACAAGAGAATTTGGAGAGATTTGACTCTCAAAGATTCCCAACTATCACAGAAATTGTTCACAGCCAGAATTGACCATGAGTCTCCAAATGAAGTAATTTTTTAATGGTTCATACAGAAAGCTGTTTTATCTTTGTAATAAAATACAGCAAGGTAATAGAAATTACATAGGTGAAACTATAGGCATATATATAAATTATAGATAACCCACACTGAAGATTATAAACTAAAATTAAGTAACATAATGGGAAAAAAAAGAACCATTTCTGATACCTCTTGGGGGGGGGAAAAAAATCAATGATAAGTTCCAAAAAAAGGAGTGGGAAACTTTTTGGAGCTGGATGGGGGGTTTTGTTTGTTGTTTTTGTTGTTGTAGTTTTTTGTGGGTTTTTTTTCCCTAGTGGTGGTGGTGTTTTTGTTTTTTGGTTTGTTTTTTTTTTTTTTCTTTGAATGGAGGTGAATTTACTGAAGTAGGACAGGGAAGGTTTTCTTTGAAAAGTGTGTACAAGAGAGAACTCAGATGTCCCATGCTATGCTTTTTGTGAGTGTAAAGGAGATATAACGAAGGTAGTGCTGCAGGTAAAGTAATTTTCTGAGGATTAGCAAATGATGGAAGAATTCACAGAACAGATACACAAACTGGTAGAGAAGATACAAATAGCCTGAGAACGCAGTTCTCTCCATGTGTTTGGAAATGAGCCTCATGCCAAGTATTTTCCTGTCTTCTGTGCCTTTATATGCCTGTGACTGTTCTCTGAAAAACAGAGCATCCACCTGTGCAGACAGTAAGTTCCACTTTTGGACGGCACTCCTGAGGCACTGTGGAAGTAAAGAACAAAAGCAAAACTACCTGGGTATATTTCCAGAGCTGAACAGCACAAGAAAGGATTCATAAATATAACTGCTTCTGCTGGATAAAGGTGATATCCATGCCTAAGGGAGACCTGAAGGCATACAGAAGGTTGATACTGCAGGAATTACTGAAACAGCACTCCTTGGTCATTGACTTGACTGGCAGAAACAATCTGGAAATCATTTAATGTTCAATCTGATTGTTAGTTACTGCTTTTGTGGCATCTTCCCTGGATAGGAGCATGTGAGGACACTGCACCGCCACAAAGCATCAGTGTGAAGTTTTTGGAAGCAGCTGTGGGAGGCTCTAGCACACAAGAACTGCAGCTCAGACACTGAGTGAGACTCCAGTCTGTGTTTGCTTTGCAGGTATCCGTGTATCCTTATGGTGGGTGTCTTTGCTGTGGCTGTTATGGGCTCATTTAGAAAGGTAAAACTCAAAACCAACAAAACTGAACAACTTGGCCTGTCTGGCTCATTGGTGTTAACGAGATTTAAAAATCAGATTGCCTGGAAAGAGTAGTCTCAATTACTGCACAGCTATGTGAAGAAACAAAACAAATCTTTAGTGCTTGCATCCCATAATGAAGATCCTCAGAAAGTGCATCAAGGATAAAGAACAGAAATGTCTTACTCCGTGCATGCAGGTAGTTAATTCTCTTAATTTGATAATAGCTGAACTATTACCTCAAACTTGGCATTATTTATAAAGCTCAACTTTAGAAAGTAACATACCTTGAAGATATGCACTCCAACCATTCTCAAACTTCTTCACAGAGAAAGGATAATCTCTTTTTATCCTTTGTGTGTGTGTGTGAGAGAGAACTCAAGAATGAGGGAATGGAAACACATTTCTTTATGCATGAGTAAAAGTTATGAAAATGTCAGTTTCAGAAAATAAATATATGAGCATATGAAAAATAATAAAAGAATGAGTTGGAACTTGACCAGAGCAGACATTCTCTTCTCTCGTTATATTTAACAAAACAAGATTAATTTTAAAATATTGTGTTTACCTCCTGCTTCTCTTTAGAGATTATTCTGTGGCATTGCAGATGCAGGAGAAAAGAAGAAGTAGAGAGCAGAAGATTTGTGGGTACCAGTCACAAGGGGCCCATGGAGCCTGTAAAATGCTAGTGCTGTTGGGCAGAAAGCTTAAATTCAGTCTTTGGGAAGTCAGTGGCAGAATTCCCATTACTGTTGATGCTGTTATGATTTCAGCCTTTCTTGTCAGCAGCTATGCTCAGATCTCAAATTTTCTGTGTAAATTTTGCTCCAGTTTGATTGGGTCATTTTGAAAGATTGTGCAGGGCAATTTCATACCTGTGGAAGACTATGTAAGTCATAGGTTCTTAGTTCCAAAGCAACAAAGACTGATTGTTTTTGGTTTGTTTGTTTTTTTTTCAAACAATGCCATACTTGCTATGAGGTCTAAATAAATGTTATATTTTCATCAGCTCTTTTCTAGATCTTAATAGAATACTGGAAAGACTGCATAGGGGGAGAAAAATAGGAGAATTCTGATCATAGGATTTTTTTGTCTGGCGATGGAGAGAGCAGATGATTAGTCAGTATTTTCACAGGACTTTGCCTCCAGTGAGTGGAACAAATCACATATTTTCCACCCAGGCCATTTTAAGGAAAAATTTATGTCAAGTAAATAAAATTTTTCATCATAAAGTCACAATAACATTTGTTAATACATTTCTTGAAAAATGTAACTCAACAAAGGCTTCTGGGATGTTTGCTGAAAACATCTTAAAATTTTCTGAGAAAACAACAACAATAAATTTCTATTTTATCCCCACTTTTCACAAGAGAGGAGTTATCTCTAGCAAGAAGCTAGAGCATACGTGCAACTACGACTGTGTACATCTCCAACATGTATATTTGGGCAGGCACGGGCAGATTTAGCCTTGGGCAAGACTCACGTTCACATCAGAGGGCCCTGAGAATGCACAGAGCATTGGGTCATGCTGCAGAGCAAGATTTACAGTTCAAAGCAAGCTCTGAGCCAGCAAAACCCACAGTGTCTGTGGGTAAACTCACACCAAGTGGTGTTTGGTGGCACTTTTGCTGATGAACCTTATCAGGGCTGTGTTTACCTGAGAAGCTTTCTGCAGGACACAGAAACATGGAATCAACACCACCACATCAACCAGAGCATGGCACTGAGTTCTTCTTCAGACACCTCCTTAACCCAGCAGCAGTTTTTTTTCCTGTTGCTGCCATGCTTTATCTGTTTGATAAGAGAATTTGAAATCTAGAACCTCCTTTTAACCTAGTAGCTAAATACTATTTATTAAAAGGTCTTGCTACTAAGACAGCTCAAAGTTGTGTTCTCTGTTACTGCTAGTAGTAGTTCTGAGGTCAGTACTCAGCCAGCCAGGCCTGAACAGGGAAATTTAACAATCTAGCAATTTTAAGACAATTTAATTCTTACAGGGACTATTTTCCATGGTGGATGAAAGGTTTGAGGTGAGCCTGATTTTGTATCTGAGCAGAGACAGCTGCCTTGCTTTCTCTGAGCAGTCTGGACTCAGCAAAGAGGAATGGACCTTGTTTCATGAGTAGACAAAACATCAAGCAAGGATCTTCAATTCAGAGATAGGACAAGGTGAAATGGTTTCAACATGACAGATTTAGGTTTAGGTTGGATATCAGGAAGAAATTATTTACTAAGAGGGTGGTGAGGCCCTGGCACAGGCAGCCCAGAGACGCTGTGGCTGTGCCATGCCTGGAAGTGTTTAAGGCCAGGCTGGATGGGGCTTGGAGTAGCCTGGGATAGTGGAAGGGGTCCTTTCCCATGGCAGGGAGTGGGACTGGATGGCCTTTAAGGTCCCTTCCAACCCATTCTGTTGTTTGCTGAGGGTTCTCTGAATTCCAGTTCACAGAGAAAGGATGGCCATGGGCAGAAATGCTTTTTCATTGCACAAACTCGGCCCCAGACCCACTTCCCCAAGGACTTCTAACTCAGCAAAACATCACATCATATACATCACTGTACATAGTTTTCACTGGTGGCCTTTGCTGTCACATGATTTATTCTTGCAGCTGAAGAAGTGAGATGTTTTAATTAAAAAGATGAACACATCATAATTGTATGGAGATTAAAAGAGAAAATATGAAGAGCACTCTGTGATGTCCCAGTATGACAGAGAATACTTTTCATACAAGATCTCTCCATACTAGTTCATTATTAGAAGCTGTTCTTTTTTGATTCCAATCTCGGTGACCTTTCTCATTTAATTTCTGCATCATCCTCCCGACACTCTGAAGAATTTATTATTCCTATTTTCTAGCTGGGAGAAAGGAGAATGCCCCTAAAAGACATTCAGACCAGATTTTGCATAGAATCTTTAAGAAGTGCTCAGCTTTGAAATTTAGATAGATTGGCATCTTTGAAAAGATTTCTGGGCCATCTATGCACATTTATGTGATTCTGTATTATAAATACAGACTATCATAAATACCATAAATCTGTGCACATTTATGTGAGTCTGTATCATAAATACCCCCCAACTTCTTTTGAAGTGAATTGACTACCATTGTGAAGGAAATCTTTTTCAGAACAAGGCAAAGAAAACTTTCTCCCAAGTCTGCAACCAGACACTTTCCTGACACTGACAAGTCTTTCCTGACACTGTTTTTTTCAAAGAAGCAGAACATTTAAAAACCTGTGTGTATGTGTATCTGTGTGCCTGCTTTTGTCAATGTCAGCAATATCAATTTATAAAACCTTCTCTAGAAAGTACAAAGTCAAAAACATCTCTGCTGTACTTTATAGATCTGACTCGTTGCTCAAAGAAATAATCAGACCCAGTGAGATTCAAAACATATATTTTAAAATAGTTTTAAGAGGAGTGTGTGTGTGTGTTTTTTTGTTTGTTTGTTATTTTTGTTTTTTTTTTTTAAGTTAGTTTCTTTCAGATTTTAATACAGCCTGGAGATGTGGCAGCTTCTTGCACTTGTGCAATTTAAAGATGAAAAAAGTTTCTGGGATTAGCAGGACACTCCCAGCTAGGTCACAGCATCTTATTATGTGTCAAAGTTTGGAGCAGTGAGAAGCAGTAATTGCTGAGCCTTGGCTGCATCCTGTCTATGCTCTGGGCAGTTCAGGGTGTGTGTACCTGTGTTTGTTTTATGCATGTCTGTCATAACTTGCTTTAGGGATTCCACCAACCATTTGTCTGCAACCTGGCTTAGTAATAAGTAAGTCAGAGGAAGGAGGGGGCCCAGGGGAATAAAGGTAAGACCCTACAGAAGCTTGAAAAATATAAACACTAGAAGAGAAAGAAATTAGAGGGTTTACACCGTGCAGTAGTAGGATTAAATTCAGCTGGGAAAAACTGATGAGAAATAAGGAAGGTATTGCTGTCACTAAAATGACATTTACAAACTGCTAAAGTTTGTACTTTAGTACTACTAAATGTACAGTATGAAGCCAGTTTAAATAGATTGTCTGAATTTCTTATACAGCCTTTATTATAATTATGGAGACCCACATTGAAATGAAGAGATTCAAGGCCTCTTTCTTTCTCACAGTCAGACTACTGTCCTGCTGTTGTGCAATTGCTACATCATCCAGGTTTGCTTCATCATCCAGCCTTTACACATGGCACATTTGCCTGTCAATCCCTCTGTGGAAAAACACTGGCTGGTATCCATCTCTTACCTCGCACAAAAAAGGCTCTGTGGTCTAAATGTTTTCAAACATGCATCAGACATGGAGTAAGTACCTTGCATGATTGCTCTTCTGCTTGCCCCAGGGTTTTGTAATCCATCTATCTGTGCCACAACCCTTTTTTCAGCTGGGCAGCTGCGCTGTTATGGCTGCTGTTGTCCCTTTATTAGTCCCTCTACAGTGATGGTCTCAGGGGACAAACAGAAATCATGTTTTTCATGAGTACATACCCCTGGATATGTTGATGGCCAGGGTGGTCTACCCCTTTGTTCATTACCCTGTGCAATATCAAGTAAAACAAGAGTCTCTGTGAAGTGTGATGAAAAATAGAGCAGGCACAGCAGCTCAGCCAGCTGGCACTGTATCTTGTTTCAGCCAGCAGTCACACTGGATGCTAGAAAGAAAAAGCAAAATAGCTCAAAGCAGTGACACTTTTTCAGAATAGCCTCCCACATCTCTAGCAATTTGTGGCACAGAGGTTTCCTGAGCCAGAGGCAGCGGGGAAGGCAGCAGCTCTCAGCTTGACCTGCAGAGACTGCCAGCAGAAGCGACAGTGATGCACCACAGCTCCCCAGGCACCCTGGTGCAAGTGAGCACTGAGTGAAAGAAGGAAGAGAAAACAGATGTCTTTCCCTACAGCACACAAATACATAAAATTTGGGGAGGTAGAGGACGGGGAAAAAAAAGTGGGAAATGGTTGAGGCTGTTTGCATCTCTTAGTTCTACCGTGAGAGGTTTAAAATTTTTTGCATATTCATACATGCAGTAATTGGTTCTTTCTCTAGTCATTCTGGATCTTGTGTTGTCTTTTCTGCACCTTCACGCATAAGAGCTGATGTACTCACACACATATTTTAAACATATAAAGGTTATACCTCATTCTTCCTGCCTATACAGTGCTTTAACTGCATCATGTTTTTCCTCTATTTCACAATGTCACAGCATAGGAAGAAATTTTTATTGTCTTTTGCAAATCAAACAATGGAAACTAGACCAAAGGCAAGTGAAGGACTGGTCAGTGGAATTACAAAGTGGAACATTGCATAGGTTCATGTTCTTCAGTTATAGAAACTTGTCTCCTGATGGAACAGTCATGGAAAATTTCAAATCTGGGTAATACCCTGCCTGCCTGAATGGTCCAGGTCTAAACAGTAACTTGGCAGATATGGGGAGAAAAGTGTTTCATGTCCCAGCTTCACTTGTTATGTGTCTATATTGAAACAGAGAAAGTCGACATCTGGAGCAAAACTCTTGTAAATTAATGGAAATTTCTGAGTAAGGATGCCAGGATCATTCTAACACAGGTTTATACTGTTACCTGAACTTGTAAGTTCAGCCAGCCATGTCTATAAAATGAAAAAGAGACTCTATTAAATATTTTAGTGATTAAAATGTAATCGTTTTACTCAAGTGTGAAGGTAAGTGTTGCTGAAGAAGAAAACTAGATATGTTCCTACATATATGTTGATGGCAAAACAGCTGCCCAAACTTGAAACTGAGAATCCTTGAGATCAAGCCAAAACTCAGACAGCTCTGTCCTGATTTGGGGCTGAGTAGTTTTCAGGGCATGGCTGAGATCACTGTTAAGTGTGAGGCAAAAGTTTTAGTGAGGTGAGCAGCAGAAAAGATGACACTTCAGTCTAGGATGCACAGTCAGATTTAATATAGGCTTTACCTCTGTTCATAACTTTGCTCAAAACATTTTAATGTATCAGTTGCAGAAATGAGAAAAAGAAAAAGCCAAACCTTATTACTCATTTCTGTGTCCATTTGCTTTTTAAGGGAGGGCACATTCAATCTCCAGTCATAATGGGGTAATTTCCTAGGAACTTCTCACTAGACCCAGATGGTGGATTTGGGGAGGGCAAGGGGAATTAATGTCTCCTTATTCCTACAGTGCCAAGAACACTTTGGCTTCTACTGCCCAATAAGCAAAGCAATACTTAGGTGTCCCAACAAGCTGTTGTAGGAACCTGGGTATACACAAACCTTTGCTGAGGCCCACCTTGAGCCAGCACCTTAGGATGACAATGTCTGAATGGCCAAACATCATCTGGCTGACCAGCTGGACTCTATTTCTTAGCCAAGACAAGCTCATTACCAGTCTATGGTTGCTCTTGGTGTCTTTTCATGGTCTTTAAAATCAGAGACAAATGTTGTGATACACCAGTGGCTGTATCAGGTCCACTAAGCCTCATTCCCTAAAACGTTGTTTTCTCTAATTCCTTCTCTGAAAGAAAAGGGGAGGAATTAGGGAATATCATGACAAAACAATGTTATTTCCTTATGTGTTGTCTAGATTGGAAGTTAAAACCTAAAGCTGCATTTATTATCTATCCAGTCCTGGATGGATCATTTATCCAGATATAAACTGTTGCCTATTATATAAAAGGCAACAGTTTTAAAGCCTTTTATATAATAGGCAAAGTATTATCAGCTTTCCCCCTGCCCCCAATCTTCTATATATGATGGTGAACCAAATGGAGAGCAGATAATTTATTGTTGTCTCTTTCATATCCAGGGGTATAAGGAAGAAATTTTGCTATTAAATAATAAAGTGAAATTCCCCAACCCCCCTGCATTATACTCATCCTAGATCATTTAGAGCTCTTTAAATCAAAACAAAGATATAGAGTAGTGGGTGCTTCATCATAATCATTAAATGATTCTGTCTGCACCACATCATTTCTTACACAGCAACGATTAAACTCTTAAAGACCTGCCCAAGCAGGCCTTGAACTTAATTGGTAGAAAACTTGAGAGGAATTCTCTTGAGGGGTAATCATTTGTCTCTTTGGAAGTCACACTGAGGAATTAGAAGGGGATATATTGTGGATGCTGTGCTTAGAATAGAAAATAACCACGTGGTACTAATGGGCAGCCTATATCTGAGGCACAGCCGTGTCCTGGGAATGGGGAGACAGAAGGCAAGGATGCAAATACTCTAAAATATGGGTTTCATTCTATCATTCCAGCCATGGTGACCTCTAACACTGATGGTTTTCTTGTACTTCAGTGCTGTGAACCAGTTTGCAAAGAGTAGAGCTAGAAGTTTATTTTTCTTTTTTATTTCTTTGGTAGGGAAAGAAGGAGGGCAAAGATGGGGCAACAAAACAGCCCAAAAGTGCATTCAGTGCAAAACAGATTAGTACTTTTGGGAAATGCCTTGCTTATAAACTCTACCTTAACAGTGATACCACTTTTTCAGTTCAAGTGACATGAAACATTGACACAACACAATGAAGTCTTTTAAGCCTGGTTCCACACTTCAGCAAGTAACCAAGGCCAAGTACCATGTGTCCAGCTGGTAATTTTTGCTTCTGTGCATGTTAAAATACCTGATATGCCCCTGGCACAGGCACAGCAGGTTTGATAGCATCCGCAGGAAGGAGGCCACTTATTTTTTCATGCGTAATTTATCACCACAGGTATTTTTGCCTACCTATGTGTCCTCTGCTTAAACTCATGGTAGCACGTAGGTTTGCAGCTGGACGTGCTGTTGCTGTAGCAATCATGCTCCTCCCTTCAGCTCACTGGCAGATCCTGAAACAGGATGTCAGCATGAGTTGCCTCTCTGCAGAGCTACTGTCTATCAGAAGGAAACAGTCTTGAGACACCCTGTGGGGCACTTTTTGAGAGGAACAGGGGTAATTACTTAGGATATTTAAGTATAACATTAAATATTTACTTCTCCTGAGAAAACATTTAAAGTGGCAGTACTTTATATGATTCCTGCAAATGCAAACTCACAAGCTTGGCCAGGATATTTTTCTCTTATTCTTCATAGAAGTAAAATTCCACCTCTTATTTCATATATATCTGCATTTTTGAAGTTTATTGCTTCTCACTAGCCACCTTACTGAATTACAATTTTTGTGAAGCAAAAGAGAACAGTTGTGAAGCCTTCTTTTCATCCTAGTCTTGAACCTGTTTGACAAACCTGTGTGAGCTTTTGAGGGAGTTATGCTTCTGGTCGATATTCCAAGTTTTACATTCTCTTTACTTTTGATGTAGGCACACATACCCTGTAATTGCAGCCGTGCAGCTGATTTTGCTTTCTCTCACTGCTTTTGCCTCCCCTTATCATGAAAGGTCATGGGATGGAGTCATAATGATTGCTGCAAAGGAATTGTGATGCATTTGAAACACAACTTGTGGCTCCAAGTACGTGTGCATGTGCACACACCCCTTTGCTCCAGACATAACTCATTGTTCTTTACAGGCCTAACCAAATCTCACTGCACCCTCTTCCCACACTCTCCAAGTACTTCCAGTTTGACATCTTATCTCTATACAGCTTCAGCTGTGAACAACAATCCCCAACCTTGTATTACAGACTTTAATAGCTGGTGCTTGTTGTGACAGGGCATGTGACAAGGAAGAATGTCATAACATGCCTGTTATGTACCTTCCTCCACACAGGATGATTTCCCTCCATCTAATTTTTTGGTGATTTGGCCTGTGTGGGAAGATTCAGGGAGTGTTGAGACATGGAAAGTTAAATCTCCAATTATCCAGAGGTCGTGACAGTCAGCCAAATTTTGTGCTTCCCTTTCCACCTCTACACCCACTGCACTGTCCTGCTGCTGACCCTGCAATGGAAAGACCACCCTCCTTTGAAATGAGATCAAATCCTCAGAACTTGCTCATCCTTGGGCCTCTCCCAAAAGCTTGTGCTGCCAAACACGCCGAATTTCTGCAGTAGTTTCATAACCTGGTGGGCTTCTACTCTCTTGCGACCTGAGCTGAGGTCATTGCATTCATTTCCATTTACGAAGTTGTCTTGCGATTAAATCTGTGTTGTCCCAGAGGCAAATGTCCGTCTGAATTTTTCCCACTGCGTGTGCGCTGCCCTCCTCACACAGATGAGGTTTTCTGGCAGCCTTCTATCATGTTGTTATGCTTTAAATAATTATTTTTTTTAGAAAATTCTCTGCTCTAAAGTTCATTTTTTCCGCTTCTCTCATGCTCTCCCCCCCTCTCTCCTTTTTGACTCCATCACCATCCTCAACCCCTCCATTTTATCTCCGTGTTATTCTTGGCCGGTCTAGGTGCCAGTTGGGAGCTAAGTTAATTTAGGTATTTGTCTGCTTGCCTGTCAGGTTCTATCAAGAGTAAAAAGAATGGCAAGTTAATAAACCCAAAATTATGTCAGGCATGAAGCAGACTCTTATCCCATGCTGTTTATCTGGCAGCAGGTGCAAAAAAGACCAATAAATGAGAAGAAATGTGGCTTTTCACATGCACACACGGACACACACGTGCACACGCTCTGAAAAGAGGGAGAATGGCTGCATGTTTCTGTCAGGTGGCCAGCACAGGATTAGCTGGTGGTCTCAAGCCAGACTTTATGGGGCAGGTGTCCACGTTACAGAAACCACAAGCACCATTCAGAGGCTCTTGGCAGCTGCAGCGCCAGGACTGACGCGCACTCTCAGCGCTGCAGGCGGGTCACTCGGTAGGAGTCCAGGAATGGAAGTGGGGAGGAGAAGAGGGTGAGCTTGTTGTGCTGCTGGTCAGTCACCATTGCAAAAACATCTGGGCTCCACAGACAACAGCCTGGTTTTGTAGGAAAATGGGAATCATGGAGGTGGCCTGCCCCTTTGGAGAGTGTGATGTGAACTGATGAAATTTGGAGTGAGCACTATTGTACTAGAGACAAAAGTGTCAAACGACACTGCACAAGTCTGACTTCTGGCATCATGGGGGTTTTGTTCAGCTTCATAATGAAAGATAAGTAAGGCATTTTCAATATATTTTAGATAGTTCATTGTTTGATAGAACAATTTATATCAGGATCAATACTAAAACGATTCTCTAGGATGGCAAAGTTTAGGAGTAAAATGGGTTTGGAAATGTCTCTGAATCTACTCAGGTTCTTGTGCAAATAAGACAGAATCATCTAAATGAGAGGAAAGCAAATCCTCCCTTATTTTCCTCTTGGTTTTCTTTGTTGAGTTTCACACCTGTAATTTCCCTTTCTCTTCACCATCAGAAGCCTAATGTCCTGCCTCCCATGCTTCAGGGCATGGTGTTTCTCAGCCTCCTTCCCTCAGCAGATGTGTTATCAGTTTCTCTTTACTCAACCCTTCCTTCCCTTTTGCTCCTGGGAAAGAATGACAAGCTGTATCTTTCCTTATAGCTTTGGACAAAGTGCCCAACATGACCTTGAATGGGACTCGTACCCAAGGAAAAGCTGTGACTTCAGGCAACTGGAAAAGCAGGGCACTTTTTATTTCTGAGTTCTTTTCCCCTTCCCATGTCTTCCTATTTATGTGGAATTATCCTAGGCAACTGACTGACAAAATCAGAGCCTTGTGACAAATTGAGAACATCTCAGTGATGTCACTGCCGATGCATCCAGCTTTTCAGGACTAAACTGCTGAGCTACATCAACAATCCAAATTTCCAGTGGCCTTTATGAATACAAGATCAGCATTTAACAGCTGGGTAGTTAATGAAAAAT
Source organism: Cisticola juncidis (assembly GCA_013400215.1). Taxonomy (NCBI): domain Eukaryota; kingdom Metazoa; phylum Chordata; class Aves; order Passeriformes; family Cisticolidae; genus Cisticola; species Cisticola juncidis. The sequence continues at coordinate 48,887 of VXBR01010986.1, forward strand.
TAAAGCCTGAGTATGTGAAAAGCCTTCAAAGGTTTGGCATCTGTAGTGGGTGGCAAAACACACATAATTAATTCATAGATCACAGCATGCCTTTCAGCAGCATTGCATATTGTGTTTGATTATGTATTTTATCTGTGTTTATATGCGTATTAGTAACTATATACATTAGACTTGTGCAATTATATATAATTACATACCTTTGTTTACATTTGTGGCTGGGAGTTTCCCATAACCACTTCTGCACTTTTGAAGTCACACACTCGTTGATAAGGATGTAAAAGTTCCAATACCATCTGGAAGTTCATACAGAATATCTTTCCTTTAGACACTGGAGGGACATGCTGAAAACATTGCCGTTATATTTGGTGTGCAGTGGACAATTTCATTCAAACCATGAAGAACATTTATATTTGGTGTCTATATATATTAACCTCTTACTTATTTTTAATATTCTAATTAATACTTAAAACATTAGAGATGAACTGGCCCAAGGGAAAACCACAATCTAAAGAATTAGTTTCTTTTTTTTTTCCAAAGTTGTTCTTCTGTTTATATTTGTTTTAACTTCTTTTTAGTTGACTTTCTTAACCTTATTAATTTTTCTTTCTGTTACTCAGTAATATCCTATATGGTCATGCTGATGATGTTTTTACTAACACCATGGCTTAAAAGTGACGAAATTATGTTCTTAAAATCCTCCTGACTCCAAGTGTTGCTGGTCAGAGTGGCTACATATTTAGAGCACTTAATTAATAACACGTGTCTTGCAAAATAGGCATTTGATAAGGTGACAAAGTTTGCTCCAAAGGCAAAAGTGGTGCAGCAACTACAGTGAAGGCTGTCTTACCTCAAGAATATAAATTAGTCGGTTTTCTAAGGAAATGGACTTCTTTACCCATCATACCTGTTGGATCATCTGCATCTTTCTGACAGCCTTTGAACCCAGGGCTGAATCCATCAAATAAACCTGACAGAGAGATAATGGTCTCATTATGGACATAGTGGAACAGTAAGTTGTTATTGCTTGGGAAAAAAGTTGGTGATGGAGGAAGGAAGACACCCTGACAGAACCCTAAAGGGAGGACTCAACCTTCACTCACTGCCTCTATTGAATGTCACAAAAAAGAAACAGCAGTCAGTCAAATGACAAGGAAAACCATAGCATGGCACTCTCACCATACTGCCCATCTCCTGCTGAGATAGCAAGGCTCCCAAAAATGGGTAGGGGGTGAAAAGGGCTGAAGATGACCCGGGGTTGGGTGGCTTAGGCAAGGTGGAATGAGTTACTGTCACTTTTGTTCTTCCAGGCAGTGGGGAAGGTTCCTACAGGCCATAGGGCATACTGGGTATGTATTAATAAGAATCTAGGCTGCTTTAGTCCTACTGCTGATAGACCAGCTTCTGTTTCCAGGCTGCTGGGCCCCAGTTCATCACCACACCATGGTGGGTGATTTGTTTTATGCAACTTAATGACAATAGTGGCAGCAGTGGGACTGTTCACTGCTCACAGGCTTGCTGCAGAGGGGTGCTGGAGGGTGGCCACAAGTGACCGCAACAAAGAGCTGCGACGTGTCCCACAGATAAAAGACATCAGCCCAACATGTGTAACCAAGCCCAGCGTCCCTTGCATTGAATTCCACTCTAGTTCAACATATCGTTTACAGCACCAGACCTCATCCCTGTGGAGCAATTTCTTTCCCACTTGGTCTGCTTCTGATTAGTGTAAGAGAATGACGTATAGAAATGACACTGTAATAAAGATGATGGATGGTCAGTGAAGCAGCTGCAGATTAGGAGAAAAGGAAGCTGACTACTGAAGATTGGCTTAGCAAAAAACAGAGAAACAAAACCCACAAACAACAATACAAGGTTCTAACTGTGCATACAAAAGTCACTTGAAATCCTTCTGCTGGTATTCTTACTGGCATGCCACATGGAGCATGTAGAAGAGTAATTTCCCAGTGGAAACAAACTATTCAAAATCATGTTAGGGGACTAAATGCCTTTTGGATCTGGCCTTTAGATCAAGCACTTACCCTTAAATGCCTTCTCCTCTGAAACTCATACTTCACAGGGAATAGGAAAAAAAGATGAAACAGCTCTGAAAAACCCAAACAACATTCTCTTTAGATAAAGCTGCTAGACCAGGGTATTAGTAAGTCTGTGGCTTCCTTAAGCTCATACATGGATTTTACAGACCAGGCTGAGTCAGTCTAGCGTGGGATGAGTGGATGACTTTATATCCTTAATCAGATTTTGAGTGAATAGTTATTTTCCTTCTGTTTGCACCTGAGGAAAAGCTTACAAGTATTTGCACCACCTTCTAAGCAAACAAAATGAATTGGGCAACAGCAGCCTGGAATACTTTACTGTACTCCTGATCCTGTGGGACCTTTCCTGCTTTTGCAGCCTTTCACTAAGAGGTAGCCTTCCATTTCAGAAGGTGGTTCAGCATGCCATTTTGCAAACAGGGAAGTGGAGTAGAAGAGAGGATGAGATGAGGGTGGGAGGGGGGCCACAGAAATTTTTACATCATGAGTCAAGTAGCTCAGCTGTCCAAAAATTTCCCAGAAGATATTCACTTATGTCTGTGTGAGCTCCTACAGAAAGGAATGGAATGTGCCATAGTTTTCCATAAAATCCTCCAAAGAGAGGACGGATCCACTGCTCTATGCTGTGTTTATCCCCTGGTTACAGCAGACTACACTGGTTTTAGGCCACAGCCTGTTTGTTGAGTTTCTTGAATCTGACATACATTCTCATAAAAGGATTTGATATTACATTTCTCTGCAGCAGGACTGAAGATGATGGTAGCTCAGTCCAGTTTTTTCACTCTTTTTAATCATTTTCAGTGTACTGAAGTAAATCAAGATGCCAATCTGCAATCTCTGGATGTATTAAAGAAGAAATTTTGTCTGACCATGTAAAGCAAGGAACCACATACTATGCTCAAAAGGAGGACACACCACAGGGATAGGAAGTGTCAAATTATTTTAAATAAATATGTTTGAAGAAAGCAGTTTAGTGCCTGGTAAAGAAGCTGGTTTGACGACCCAGTGATGGACATCTGATTGACAGGGCAATCAATCAGGAATTAATTTTTCAACTGCACCATGGGGAATGCTGTTGTGCAATTTGTTTCCCCTGGGAGTTGTGAGTCTCCCTAAAATGGAAAGACTGTAGCTAAGATGTTATCCATTTATTCTTGCACTTTCTCTTCAGATTTCTTAACACCATCTTTTATGCTAATGATATGAATGCTAAGGAAAAAAAATCTCTTAAAGGTGGTTGTGCTGACATCTATTTCAGATAGTTTATTGGATCATCATCATAGATTTCTGCTTTTAAGTCATTAGTTTATCTAAACTTAATTAAAATATATTAATTTAAGTCCCTTCAGTTCAACTAGTTGGCTCCTAACCCCGCAGCTGTAATAAATTTTGATGTTTTACTGGGGTTTTATGTAGTTTACAAATTTTCTGTAATTTCTTATTATGCAGCCTTAATAGTTGAGGCATTTCTTAAAGGTTGTTAGTGGTTTCTCTGTTATGATTTTAAAATCAAAACCAGTGCCAGCCAGTGTGTCATGTATCTCAGCAGATGTAACCAGTCCCTAAAGCAAACTGATCTTCACACTGTGGCACACACGAACAGTGTTACAGCAGCCCTTGAGCAGCACCTCAGCTGGGAACAACTCTCTATTTCTGGAGCAGTGTGTATGCCCCACTGAAATAAAAATATATTTATGAATAAGACACAGACTTTTCAGTTTCAGGATTCCCAAGAGCTGCTACAGAGCAGCTGAGGGTGAAAAAAATATCATTAACCATTTCATCAAGAATAACTCCAAAATTCTTTAACTGATTCTGTATATCATCAATGAGTCATTTTAATGAGTAATTTTTGGTAGCCACATTGGTGGCATTCATGGAAATCCACCTCATGATGGTGGCTGGTCAAATTTTGCTGTTATCCTTACTGGTTTTGCTCAGATGCAGAAGTGGACAAAAGTGAAAAAAGTAGCCTACACTAACATCTAATTTAAAAATAGTGTTTTCACTACCCAAACACAAAACACTTGTTTGTTTCATTTTCTTCCTACCTAATTGTTGCAAAAGGTCCCTGGGGTGGGGAGTGCTTTCCTTCTGTGTTTTGTTCTGGGAAAGTTGGAAGTAAAGGGAAAGTGTATCAAGCTGTCAGCAGTGTGAAACTGTTCTGAAGATAATGGTGAAGAGGCTGTCGACTTTACTGGGCTCCAGGTTTTGCCCCATGATCTAAATTGCACTCTGAAGTGCTTCAGAGATCTTCTCTTGCAGCAATCACATATCAGGTTCCCAATACAACCTCTTAATCTACTTTTTGAGAAGACAAAATTAGATTTACAGATGCTCTCACAACTGACTGGAGCAGAACAAGTGGGAGAAAAGATTGTTGAAAAAAAATCCCCCTGTGCTTTTCTTTTCAGGAAGGTTTGTGTTGCATCCTTCCACATCTGTCCTGCTCCTTAGTCCAGCCTATTCTTAAAAGTGGAGGGACAAAGAAAGTTTGATGATTTTTCTGGAGTAGCTTCTGGACAATTTGATCCTCACCTCACAAGGAAATTTACTCCCATAATCCATCCCACTCAATTATGCAGAACAAGAAAGGCTGAGCCTTGGATAAACTGTAAAGTAGTTGAAACAAATGTTTCAATGGTTCTTAAGCGCTACCTATGAAATTTTGTCAGGTCATTCATTATCACTCTTTGCCCACTTAGAAGAACAGAATGAAATCGATCCCAGTGGCTCAGCTGAAATTACGTGAGCCTTAGTGACACATACTGCCTGATTTTCCTTCAGGGAATATTGAGTGTATCACTGCATAAAGCCATGAGCATAAACCATGATTAGGAGAGTAGACCAAATTGCTCAAGATTCTCTCTGTGCCATAACAACATTAAAATTTGACACTACACTTCCTGTACAGATTAAATGCTGTTGAAAATGGGGTGTTTACTTTAAGAAGCCACTACCTCTCTGTAAGGAAAGTGAAGGGTGTCAGAGCTCAGGCCACCAGCCTGAAGTTTTCAGAGAGAGGGATGGTGACACCAAGCTACTCAAACCATACAAATGCCTCAGTCATATCTTGTTTTTAAGGTATCAGGTACCTGACAGCTTTGAGGTCACATTAAACTGCTAAGAAACCCACCTGCCTGATAGTGGAGAAGCTGCTTCAGTAAGTTAGGCATAATCCCTATGCTTTATATTTTTCAAAACCTTGGCTGATGGCTGTTGGCAAAAATGCTATGCTTTCAGTAAGGGAGGTGGAAAGGGTCATAATTTGGTCACCAACATTTGATGCATCCTAGAAGAGGAGCTAAAAAGGTATCCTGCTAGGAGTGATGTGTTGTTGTTGGCTGTCCTTGTCCCCAGCTGCGATTGAAATGGATTCAGCATTTTAGGAGGGAGAATGAAAAAGTAAATAGCTAAGTCTCTTAGCTGTTTTTTTTCACTTGGTTTTAAAAATTATGAACTACTGTGACTTTGAGTCTGAGAAGAGACTATTTTGTCTGTTTGATTGCTTTGAATAATTGTCAATGAGTTTTCTTTCTGTTGAAAAAAAATCATGGTAGATGTCTTGTTTTGCATACTCAGATTTAAATAACATAAGGCACCTTTCTGCTTTTCTGAACTTAAGCTGTTCTCCATCTAGATGTAATTTGTAGGCAGCAAAGCAGCCAACAATCTGAGGTGGCAAAACAGAATCCATTCTTCCCACAGCTGCTAAAACCTGACCTTCCCCAAAGTTATTCACCTTGTCTGTCTCTACAGTGCCATGTAAACAGCAGAAAGTCTTGTTTCCCTTTAGTTTCCAGTCTCATTCTTTGAAGTATTTTAAATTTTAGTGTGCTATTAATACATTATTGATGAAACGTTCCAAGTCAGGAGTGACGGACAGGCAAGTCAGTTCTCTAGCAAGACCAAGCCTAGTTTTTGCATTTCAAGAGGATTGTACAAAATGCTGGCCTCGATATATCCTCTTTATCTCACACTTTTCCATGTAAATCCATTTACCTTTTCTGTCCCCTCAGAAGATAGGCCCTGAAAAGGAGCAGGCAACATTTCATGGCTGTGTGCAGCCCCCAGGTCACAACCTTGCTGCATGCATCTCAAAAGTGAAGTATGCTCCAGGGTGGCTTGAGGCTGTGTGGACTGGTAAAAATCACAGGGCTAAGAGTTGAGCTGGGGCAAGAAACAGATTTTTCTCAAATATCTGAAGCTAATACAGAGTAGGAATCAGGTTCGTATGTCCTCAGAAACTAGAAGAGTGTAAGAAGAGACAAGAGTCTCTGTTGGGGTGGCTTCAGGTCTAGAGGATTGTTATATTTTTTTCAGAAGGATGAGAATTCACTTGCTTTTTGAAGTATTGAATTGACTGTTTGCAGATTCACTTACCTCTGGCTGTGGAACAGAGAGGGATATGTAAAATGGTAAGATAAAAGCAGTCGTGGGTTGCATTGCCTTTCCTATGTTGCTTTTCCTTCTGAGGGATGCTGTAGCACTCCAGGATATGGGCTTCCATGTGAAATCACTTGGTGTACACTCTGAGATGGACTGGAGAAGCAAACTGTTTATATATACGTCAATTTTTTACTGTTTTACTATTTTTTCTGGCATAAATGCAGATAAATCTTAAAGGATACTTTCTATTCATTTTTCCCTTTTTCAGTGGGTCTACATGCACATGCTACAGAAAACTATATCTGAAAATTCAAACAAAACCAAGGTCAATTAAAATTCTGAGTGAGCTCTAGGTAGACAAATTACAGTTAGAATGGTAACATCCTGGACTCTTTGATTGAAAGATGTAAATTGTGGTCAGTACTTGAAATATTACATTTTAATTAAGGAACAAACAGGAAGCTTTGTTTTTTAAATAACATCCCTGGGCGTTAATGTTAGTGGTGAGTACCACCTCTGCAGGATGCTGTAGTTTGCTTAAAAGATCAAATGGTGACATGCACATGGTTTGTTAGATCTGAAGAGATTCTGCAGTGAAGTGGATGCATAATAAACTACTTTGAAATCTTTGTCTTGTGTCAAAGAACAAAACCATCTTCAGTGTGAATATTATGCATGGAGTGAAGACATCGAAATAACTTTTATTTCCCACCTCATCCACCCACAAGCCCCTCCTTCTAGTGGAGGAAAGACGAACAGATTTCCTTTTTTTTCTATGCCAGTAGTCCATCTTGCTTTTCTTGCATGACAGCAGATGTGTTGAGAAGACAGTAGTGAAACTGTGTCACAGAAACTGTGACTGTCTGTGTCAAAGATGCAGAGGCATTCTGGCAGCTTTCCAGCCTGGGGCTTCTTTTTAATCCAGGGATGTGCATGGTGTTAGCTGGGAGTAGGGAGGCTTCACACGGGGACAGGGAACACTGCTGGGTTGCACTTGGAGATTGGATTCTTCCTTTGTCACCTTGTGTACAAGGTGCAGGAAAGTCACAGAGGAGACACCAGCTATATCACAGAGTGAGAGGTGAGTGGGATTCTTGGGGCTGTGCAGGGCCAGGAGCTGGACTACAGTGATTCTTGTGGCTCCCTTCTAGCTCAGGATGTTCTGTGGTTCTAGGTGCTACAGGGGTACTTGGGGAAGTACAGCCCTATTTGCATCAGAGCTGGAGTCTAAGAGATTTTCAAGTCTCACTCTCCACCACTGAAACTTTTCCAGTCTGAATTGTGCCAACAAAGGAGCTCTGCTCTGCTCCCCTCCTCTATGTGCAATTTCCCCCTGCTAACCTCCTCCACCACCCATTGTGCTTTCTATGTCACCACTGAAAGCAAGACACCCTCAAAACAGAAATAAACCAGCAGCAACCAATGGCAACACTGGATATCTCACTGCCCATCAGCCTGCCTCTGCAAGTGTCCACTTTGCAACCCAAAGTCAGGCAGAGCAGGTCCACTAGTCCAAAGAATGTCCTGGGAAAGGAGAGTCACAGCAAAAGACAGCGGGACACAGACTGAAAATGTGTTTGTGCATTGTCAGTGACACTTCTGAGCAGAAGGCAGTGGTGCAGTCCAAAGATGTCCCCAAATCTAGAGAACACTCTTTGGTGAAGGCGAGAATAAATGCAGAGAACTACAGCTCTTGTCCAGACAACACAAGCTCTTCTGCAAGGTTAGGATCACCCTTCCTTAAAACTGACACAAAAATGTTATAGGTGGTGTCACAGAATGTTAAGAAATGGAAGAGGCCTTAAAGATCATCTTGACCCAACCCTCTCTGCCACAAGCAGGGACACTTCCCTCTGAACCAGGTTGCTCCAGGCTGTAGCTAACCTGAACTTGGAACACTGCCAGGGACGGGACATCCACAGCCTCCCTGGGCAGCCTGTTCCAATGTCTCACCAACCTCACAGTGAAGAATTTATTTCTAACACCAAACCTAAATTCCCCCCTTTCAACTTGCATCCATTACTCCTCATTCTATCACTGCAGTTCCTGACACAGAGTCCCTCTTCAGCTTCCCTGCAGGTCCCCTTCAGATACTGGAAGGCTGCTATGAAGTCCCTCTGGAGACTTCTCCTCTCCAGGCTGAACAATCCCAATTCCCTCAGCTTTTCCTCCCATCAGAGCTGCTCCATCCCTCTGATGCCCTTGGTGTCCCTGCTCTGGCCCCAGCAGCTCCCTGTCCCTCCTGTGCTGGGATCCCAAAGCCTGGAGGCATCTCTGTCAGGAGGGGGTTCACCTGAGCAGGGCACAGGGGCAGAATCCCCCCTCCCCTTCCCTGCTGCCTGTACTGGGGGCTCAGCCCAGGACACAGTTGATTTTTGGCCAGCTCATGGTGAGTTTTCCACCAACCATCTCCCCCCTAAGTCTTCTCCCAGAAGTGCTCTCCATCACTGCTCTGCCCAACCTGTCGGTGTGTCAGGGATTGCCCTGACCCCAGTGTAGGGCCTTGAATTTCACTCTGTTGAACTTCATGAAGTTCACACAGACCTACATCCCCTGCCTGTCCAGGTCCCTCTGGATCCATCCTTTCCCTCTAGCGTGCTGACTGCCCCACACAGCTCAGTGTCATCAGAGAACATGCTGGGGTTGCACTGGTCCCATTGTCCCTGTCACTGACAGAGCTGTGGAACAGCCCCAGAACCAGCCCCTGAGGGACATCACTCTTCCCTGTTCTCCACGAAATGAGTTAACATCTGAAGTTACTGTCACTTCCAGTCTTTTCTGACTTTCACGTCTCTTTTCAGTAGCTTGCCTGTTTGAAGAATGCAAAGATATTAAAAAATCAGCTGCAAGTAATTTCTCTATAATAAAAACAAACAGAAATTCTGAAATTAATCCCAAGGCAGCAGCAGGCTATGAACTAAGATCTAGTTCAAAGCTGGATCTCTATCTGCTAATACAGCCGGTTCAGCCAAAATAAATCTTTATTTTCACCAGATGCTACATGTGGCTTAAGTATTCCCACACATCTGCGTTAGAATAATGTTCAGAGAGAAGATAAGTCCTTTCTTGGACAATGTAAATATAACTTGTGAACTGGTCTTATGATGATCCTTGATTTTCCAGCCTTTTACACAATCCTCTGGCCGTTCAGGGATTAGCACATTCAACAAAGGTGGGGTCACCTCCCAGACAGACTTGACTGTTGTGCCCAAATGATTTCTGGTCATGATCCAGACAGGTTACTCTGTGCCAGCTGACATACACAAGGGCAGTTGAGTGAAGCAACGTGACAGAACTGAGACTAATCATTTTGGTGTGTTAGTCACTTTTTTTTTGAAGGGCTTCATGAATTGAGACTCCTAAATTGCTCTAACTTTTAATAGAGAAAGAAAATTTTCTAATTTATTTGAAGGCCCAGTCCTTGGTGTTCTTTTTCTCATTATGGTCTTAAACTGAACTGAGAGCAATACTCTTCAGGCCACCACAGTCTAATAAATAAAAAAATAGAGAAAGCCTGAAGGCATTCTTAATTGGCTTGAAACCTTAAAACAATTAGTTTTCAGAACATATTTTCTTTAAATCAACAGTTTCTTAAGAAAGAAATGTTGCTTGCAGGGCAGCAGGAACGAGGAGAGAACCTGGGAAAAAAATGTACAACATTTTACATTGGGAGAGAGAGAGCTAGAATAGCATTCAGATGTATTAAATAAGAGTATCCAAGACTTCTTGTTCATTTTGTTCTGCCCTACTAGTCCAGGATCTTCCTTTCCAACATGCTGCTGGTGTTTGGTGCTTCACCCCAGGTTTAAGTATGTTTGCACTTACCTGCCATGGGGGTATAAAAAGAAGACAATGATTTTTATTTTGATGTGGAAGGCAAGAAACGATGAAAAAAGATGAAAGCAGCTAAAAAAGATCTCGTTGCCTAAAGGGGACACATCAGTACTGGAGACACCTCACAGGACAAAGACAGTGTTTGAATGATATGTTCTTTGTCATGAATTTTAATTTTTGAATTTTTTAATTCTGTGTGTTGAGACAATCTTAAGAAAAAAACAAAAACAACAAAAAACCAGGAAACAACCAACCCATAAAAATAGCAATTTTGACTGACAGCTTTAGCAGTGAATGAAAATTCCCAACCCTTCAGTGAGATGTGGTGACTGGAAAAAGTAAATATTAATGGAAAAGTCAGAATGAAGGACTTCAGGGAAAAGAGGCAGTTGTCATCTATCCAAAATGTCTGTTGAGTACTCTGAAAATGCAAGTTTCAGAGTCCCCAAGCAAGACTTCCAAGCCTCTGGAACGGCCCAAGCCACATGAATGTTGGGGAAGTGTACAAAACCACTGCTTTCCTTTGGCCCATTCACCTAGAGTTGTTAGAGTTTCCTGCCTAGAGAAAAAGAATCCACTACAGGGAATTCAGGAAAAATAGCTGCCTGGAACCACTATAGCTTTTTTCCTAAAACTATAATGATGCCCAATTCACAAAAAAACCCAACATGATAATGAAAGTATTTTAATCAACAGCAGGGGATTTCACTGATTCCAACATTAGCCAACACAAAAATACTGCATTTATTAGAAAATCCTTCAGAAATAAAAATACGTCCCCACAGCAACAACGAAATATAAATGAACATTTAATTCTTTCTCGCTCATAAAATGTCATCTTTCTATGAATCACGCTTCCTGCCTCTGCTGTGTACTAGATATGAGGCCACGTCCTTAAAAAGGCTCCAAGAAAAAATGGTTCTAAAAAATTGGGTAAGGACAAGGAGAAGGAAGACAGACTGCGAGAAAACAAAGAACCAAACCCTGCATTGTTACTGAGTGTGACTTTTTGCAGAGTTTTTCAGATCAACATAGTGCTTAAGAAAGAAGAGTGAAGGTGAAGCCTGTTTGTAAATCTCCACGGGCAGGGTGGCAAACAGCAACTCCGGTTTGCTGAACCTGTGTTGTCCTCTACAGCTCTCACAGTTTTCATCCCCACCTTATCCAGTGAAAACTGGGAGTGAAAGGGACCATTTATTGTGGGATCACAGACTGTGCTGAGCTGGAAGGAACACATGCTTTGGAAGTGCTTTTTTCAGGGTTTGTTGGTGATTCTTATTCCCTCTTCCCCATCAGATGGACAGCTGGATACTCCATCCTCTACTTCCTGAACTATCCCATCATGCCTGCCTCAACATTCTTTCATTTTATGTAGTTTCTACAAATTTCCATCTCCTCTACCATTCTCCCCTTCCTGATGGTGTCTCCTCCATCTTGTGCTTCACACAGATCAGAAACTATTTTGGAAATATCCTTCTAGCCCTCTCTCAGAAGGAGCTAAACATAACACTAAAGGGAATCTTAAAATGTTTAAAATTTAAAATTCTGTGGCGTTCTGTCTGCTTCAGCCAAAATTCCTGAGTGAAAAAGTTTGTTCAGAGGATGAGAGGTAGCATTGGGATAGCTTTTGATTTCTTGCTGGGGATGCATAAACTCAGGTTGAAATGGGAAGCTGCAAAATGTGGCAGCAAAAATGCATCTCTGTGAAAATCATGTGTTCACTGAAGGGGGAATGAGGGGCTTGCCAGGAGATCCCAAGCCTATTGATGCACTGTCAAACTTTTCACCCTTGCTGTTCCACCACACCCTATTTTAAATCCCTGCTCAGATTATTTTTATTTTTTTCAAACAGCTCATGATTTTGTTGGGCCTGCAGCTCACAGAGACTGTGTTGCCACTAAAAACACATAGCTAAACACAAGCGGGTAGGATTCAAAGGAACGAAGCAGATCTATTTATTTATCATCTATTAAAAGACTCTGAATACAGAATAATGTTTCTTACTCAATACATTTTTTTATTGTTTCACCTGCTATACAGTGGGAATTGAAAAGGCTCTCTGGACATCTAATCTGGCTGTAGCTGCCTGAAGTGTCTGAGGATTCTCTGAGGAAATATAAACTAAGAAACCACCCACAGTAATTTTTCCCAGCTGCCCTCTGAAGGTCAAGGCTCCCTGTGGGGCTGCTCCAGGCTCTCCCAAGTCACAAGAGATCTGCTTCCCATGCCCCCAGTGACAACCACACCTTCTGCTGGTGTTTGCCTGGTTGGATCAGAGAAGGTGGCACAGATTTGTCCTGCAATTCATGTTATGAGCCAGGAGTCTTACCCTGGACTCCCCAAAACTGCCCTTCAAAGTACTCATTTTTTTTTCATACACAGGTATATTTCTCGATGCTCTGATGGATTCTCTTGCCCTTTTCCATGCTGGCCATCTGGAGGCCAGAAGCAGCAAGCTCAAATATGGCTTTTTCATTCATTCTCGTAGGCACACAGGGCAATATTTATGGAATCCCAAGCTGTGTGCATTGTTTGCAGTTTTTTTGTTAATTATCCTCTGTTATGCTCTTAAATCTTCCCTCCAGGCTCTCGTTCCTTGTTTGTTTTCAGGTCTGTCTGTTATGTGTTCCTTTATGGCTTTTTTCTTTTTCTAAGGCTATTATTGAACCTTATTTTTGTAATTTCTGGGCCATCTCTCTGTTATCAAAGCCCATGTTGTACTATTCCTAAAGCTAGAGTGAGATATACTGTATTTGGTAGAGGAATCCTGGTTTTTAGAATAATATTAAAGGGCTCTGCATGCAGCCATTGTTTTGCTTCTGTGAACTCAGTCTGTGCAGAAAAAAAAAGGCCAGATTCATATTTCACTCCATAGTGAATATTTCCCACACTTAAACCAGCCTGCAGATACATTGCCCACTGGGCATACATGGAGTCTGTACACTATTTTTTCTCTTGGTTTCAAGTACCAGTTGTCACCTAGTAGCTGACTTGTGTTTGGCTGAACATTCTTGGCTTTATCTGGAGAAGAATAATTCATGTCATGATCAGGCTTCCAATGGTGAAGATCTGGAGAAGAATAATTCATGTCAAGATCAGGCTTCCAATCCTGCTCAAGCAGGATAAGGAAATTTCAGCAATTAAAATCATTAGACTTAGTTCCACTGAGACAGAATTGCATTTTGCATGCCATGCTAGCAAAGCCAGGATTTTTGTTAGAACCAAGCAGTTTCCTTTTCCTTTTGCTCTGGGACTAAAGAATCTTGTATGAGGCAAACAGGTTTTACAGAAAAAAAATGAAACTATAGCATGAAAACTAATGAAATGTCACTTTGAGGTTCAACAGTTCTGTAACAACAGTCCTGCCCAACTGGGAAATTATGTATATTTTTTTAATACAACAGAAAAGGAATCTCTTGTGGACTTTTGAACCTTTAAACTTTTTTTTTTCAATAAAAATATCTAAATTAACAGAGAAAAAATAAAGTTTCTAAATAAAGCCTTCCCCTAGGATGGCATTTTTGTCCTGCCAAATTAAACTAACCAAAACTTTTGTTTCTCTAGCAATTTAGCTTCCCAAGAAAAATACACCTGCAGCTATCAGGAGCTTTGCTTGAGCATGCAGGCCTTCTGTTTTGTGACCAACATTAGAGGGCACTTCTGCATTGTGGGAGGTTTCAGCCAAAGAAAGGGACGAGCCAGACCTTCCCGAATTCAGAAACACATCTGAATTTGGAGGCAACTGAGATTTGTTCCAGCCCTGCTGGGGTTAGCAGCTTGTTCTGCAGGGAGCCCCTTTGATCCTTTCAGAGCTGATCCCCAAGTAAAGCACGACCTGCAGTGGTTGAAGGTGGGACCTGGGGTTTGCTAAGCAGGTCAGTGGTCCAGGAGGGGAGGCTGAGATGTGGGCTCCCATCCTGCCTCCCATCCCTGTGCCCCTGCCAGAGGAGATCTCACCCAGGGCTTCACTGATTTGGTGGCTTCCACCATCTGGTGCTGTTACAGCTTCCTTTGACAAAGGAAGATGATTAAGTTATAACCTCTGTCTGAACTGATAATAAAACCCACCAAACCCCATCAAAAACCTCTTTTCAATCTAGGTAATTATAGAGAAGAACCTGGAGAGCAGATTTAAAAGCCTAAAACTCAGAAGGTTGGAAGGGAGAGCGAGAACTCAACCTAATTTTTAAATTTTTTTTTTTGAAACACCATGACTTTTAAACCAATTTTCTCATTTTGAGGGTGCCGAGTTATGTTTTACAAAAGTTTCAGGTTAGCAATGCTGGCAAAAGCAAACAAAAATTATCAATATAATGAAATAACTCCAGTTTATCTGGAACCCTCTAAGCAGCCTTTTCAATATATGCTTTTCTTTGATGATGTGATCTCTTTGAAAGCATCATACAAAATTATCACCACATGCACAGAGAGCTCATTGAGTTAATTTTCCATTTCTTGAGCTTATTTACCATTCTTCAAGGCCTGACCTACAGAACTGAGCTCCTGAACCTAAACTGCTGTGGAAAGGCAGTTGTGATTTACTCAAAGCCTCTCTCCCCATTGCAAGGCTGGATTTCACAATATGCCTCAAAAGCAACCTTCAGTGTTTATTATTGCACAGACTAACTGGGCAAAGTCTGCTTGGTTCAGGCATCAAAATCCCCTTTGCTTTGAACCTCCCCTTTCTCACTCATAACACCAGGGAAGTGTTGTAGGAACTGTTTGAGTATTTCCTCCCAGTCTCCCTGTGGAAGTGAGGAAGCTAAAAAAGACAGAACATCAGCATGGTGAAAACAGCAGTCATTCCTTTCTGGACTGAATGACTCTGGCCTCTTCTTGGTGAGCTCCAAGTTTAGACCTGGAATTCCAGGAATAAGCAATTTCTTACCAGCATGTGCTTATTATTCAAGCCGTCCTTAACACTCAGCTTTCTCTCTTAACTCTGCAGCTACACACAGAAGTCATGGAATTACAGAATGGCCTGGGCTGGAAGGAACCTTAGAGACCATGTATCTCCACCCCTGCTGCCATGGGCAGGGACACCTTCCTCCAGAGAAGATTGCTCCAAGCTCCATCCAGCCTGGCCTTGGACACTGCCAGGGGTGGGACAGCCACAGCTTCTTTGGGAAATCAGTGCCAGGGCCTCAGCACCCTCACAAGGAACAATTTTTTCCTCATATTCAATCTGAATTTCTCCTCTTCTAGCTTAGGACTGTTCTCAGTTATCCTATCCCTGTGTGCCCGTGTACGAAGCCGCTCAGACCAGGAGCCCACACAGATTCCCAGCAGGATGTATTTCCTTGTGTGCTGCCTCATTTGCTGTGGGGGGCTGCATCCCATCCTGCACCACTTGTACCCCATCCACCACACAAATAGTGAGTGCAGCTTGGGCTGGGGGAGCAGCTTTCTGAATCTGTGATGTTTCCTGGGTAGGGGTCCAAGCTCCAGTATGACAATGATGATTCAGACTTAAGATTTTTCCTGGCCTCGTCTTAAAGCCATCACTCCATATTTAGAAAAATTTGTGAAGCAGAGTGAAGGAGAGGTATGAAGCTTCTCTCAGAAACAGATCAGCTCTGAAGACCTTGCTGCCTCATTGAGGCCTGCATTGACCCACAAGACAGAAGTCCTACAGAAGTAGGACCTGATCAGCAGTCCTACAAAGGAGTAGGGGCCCTGTTTTGGCCAGGCACAGGAGTGAACACAACCTTGTAGCTGCGTCATTGGAGTTGCCTGGTGCATGCAGCTCTGAGGGAGCACAAACACTTGTGCATCTGTTCATCTCCCCCCTCACCATTCAGAAACCTGCCTGCCCCTCATCCTGGCAGCCACTCCCTTCAAGTTTCAGCCATCTGATTCATGCAGCAAAAAGTCTCCCCATAGAAAACATTCTGGCTGAACCGCTTTGTTTTTCCTAGAGCAGTGCAAACAGTTATTGCAAGGGGAATTTTAGGAAGATTGTGCCTGGCAAGGAAAGCTCACTAAATAAATACATGATGTTAATTATCCTTTGCCTATTTCCACTGAGCATTTCAAAGTGCTTTGCAAACCATTAATTTAGCTGCAATTCAGTGCCATGTGGTAGTTAAATATTATCAACACTGTTTTCTGCAGGTGGGGCGCTGTGACACAGAGGGTGAAACGACCTGAATGACATCTGTCAGCAGCAGACCCGAGCCCCAAATCTACTAATTTCAGCTCACCAGCTCCCTGCTCCATTAGACCTTTGTAACTGTGAAAAGATGTGGTTATTCTTGCAGGCAATTATGCATTTTCTGGTTTTGAGTCCTCTCCTTGATATCCCTCCCATCAGATGCTACATTAGTTTCTGTATTCTCCCCCTATCTAAGCCTTTGTCCTTTGTTTAATCACTTGAAGCTTGTTCTCAGTGGAAATTCCAAATTAATGAAAGGCAAAAAAAGAACAGGAAAAGTTAAGAACTTGTCCATCATTTGAGTGATGATTTGTCAGAGGGACATTTACAGCAAAGACAATTTCAGGTGCAAATGCTGCGGAACTTCTCACACATTCAGCTGTCCCTCTTTTCTTCTGCTGGTTTGTACTGCTTTGGGTATTTGGATTAACAGACGGGCAACATGGTAGAAGGACAGAGGTGGGGAACCACTAGATGGGGCTCCAGGAGGAAGAGGAAAGCTGTGGGATCATAGGCAATCCATCAGGATCAAGCTGAGCTGTGTGTTTAGAATCCTGGCCTGTGTGGGATCTTTATTGGAAAAGATCAACCATAATAGCAGCATGCAGCACCTGTGCTCTCACCACGGGAAGGGAAGGAAGTGTGCCTTCCAAGCCAAAATGCACAGTATTTTACCAGGCAAAAAACCCCAAAACATTGTATTCCTTCAATTGTAAACTCTGGGTGAATGTGCTTATACATTCAGAGCATGAGGCAGATGGTAACAAACCACATGCTTGTGGATTATCCCACTTTTTCCACATTTGCATTCTCAAAACCACTTTTGGTGCCCGTGGTTTAACCTCTGTTTCCATAACTTCTGTTTATGAGTTGAATGGTCACATGTCATCATGTTGAGTGGGAAAGTGTGTTCAGGGGATAAGGAGGTAGAAGTGGTTCCATATGGTGAAAGAAGAGACTATGCCAAAGTACTAAAAAAATATAGAAAGAGGGAAAGCAAGAGTAAAATCTTTTTAGGAGATCAGGAATCTAAAATGCTTGTGGCCTCCTAGGAAGAAAACAGTTGTCTGCCCCTGAAAGGGAAATTTATGATTTGAAATGCTGATAATATAAATTTCAGTGTTTGGAGAAGGGTGAATGTTAAACAGGTTTACCTTTTGCTGCTCTAGGCATAGTTCAGGCTGAAGGCTGAAAGATTCCAGTCAGAGGCCACTGAGACCCTGTGAAACTACCAGCTTCAGTTCTTCCAATTTTCATCTATTGATCAGAATGGAAAATTAATTAAAAAAACCCAAAAACAACCACAAAAAAACCCCAAAAAACCCCACCCCAAAACCAACCAAGCAAAAAATAAAACAAACCAAAACAAAATCCAACAATCCCCCCCAAACAAACAAAAAACCAAAAAAAACAAAACCCAACAAAAAACAACCAACAAAAAAAACCACACCAAAAACACATTAAAAAAATTAGCTCTATTCACAATAGTATTATGAAGTTGCTGGCATGGTATTAAGTACATGCTTGTGGTTTCCTGAGAAAATTCTGCTAGCAAAGGAGTCCTTATGCTTCAGGGAAAGGCGAACAAAACACAACAGATGCCCTCTACTGAGAGTGTAGCAAGTGTCAAATTTATTTGTAGTGGATAGTAAATGAAATGCCACAAAACTATGAAAAAAACCCTAAACTAATGAGATTTTTTTAAACATATATAATATTTTAATAAAAAGCAGAAAACAGCATAAAAATACCTTGTTCTTGGGCAGGATTTTAATATTCTTTGTCCTGGCAAGACAAGCTTCAGAACCCCTTCTGCCACCATAATAAGTTACCTGTTCTGGTAGTTTTATTTAGAAAGACCAACCAAAGAAACATGACTGGAATTTCAAACCCAAATCATACTTCTATGATACAAGCATTCATTGGTATTGTGTACGGCAAAAAAATTGGTAAAGGAAAGGATATTTCAAGTGGCTGAGGAAACCAAATTTTTATTAAGTGCCATGAAGCAATCTGGGAAGTCAAGATTTTTACAAGTAGGGATCCTTCTAAAAATCAAATGTCTCTAACAGATTTCCAGCTGGGCATGCAAAATACAAAGCATTTCTGAATATTCAGGTCAAAGGAAAGGACTTTGGTTTTGAGAACCAATTATGTAATCATAAGCCAGTGTCAAAACAGGGTTCAAAGACCAGATCAGCTGGCACTTATACAGTTAATTATTGGTGGTCCTAAGGGTTGCAGTCTTGAGTTGGGAGTGGTTTCATAAGTGAGACTAAGAAAACCTGCTTGTGGTTCCAAAGCACTTAACTCTGCTTCAAGGGGAAGCAGACTTTGCAATAGTCTTTGCCAGTACAGCAGATGATGCATAGACATCGAGCTGAAATTCCAATTTCTCTTTGCCATCAGCTTCAGTGTGGCCAGGATTCAAACCCAGTTATTTTAGGGACACATCCAATACTCATTTTATCAACTCAAAGACTTCCATTGATTTAAATGGGAGATGGATCTAAGTCTCAGAAGCCAGTTAAATCACAATCACAACTCAGGAAAAAGTGTGCCACTTCATTAATTCAGAAGTGGAAGTAGAATGGATTAGACTGGAAACAGGGGAGAAAGCAGAATGACCCTCACAGATCCAGACTACTCCAGTTATCCCCAGGGTTTCAAACCCAAGCCTGCTTCATCCCCACAAAAGAGAATTGGATTTCTCTCAGCAGGCCCAAAACTTCCCCTGAGGCAGGTTTAAACCTGCAAATTGTACAGAAACACTTTCCATCCAACAAGACATCCTATTACAGACCTGTTCTATATTCTGTAAAGCTGGCAGTGGGTGGCTTTCAGTTGACTTCCTCCCCACACACTTTGCTGCCAAGTCAGAGAGACGAAAAATCATATATACTTGCATTCACCAGATGATCTCCAAAGCAACTTAATACTGGTTCAAGTCTTCCTTGTCTTATAAATCAGATTCTTTCTGTAGATTGTTTACCTACCACTTCTAGTGTGTCTCCAATAAATTAAATCCTGCTGAAGTGGTAAAATATACGAAAGATACACTGAATGGTCTGCAGGCTGTACAGTGGAGCCATTATTTTAAGAGGAAGTAGGAACGGCAATCATAAAATTTTGAAAAATTATGCAATAACTTTGTAGTTATTGCCCATCTGTATTCATTACAATGATCTACTTCACAGGCATATAAATAGAATTGGCAACTAAAAGATGTGCTGTTTGCCTCCAGACATGGCACTAGACTCCAGCAAATGAAATTCAACTGAAGACTTTAGAAAAAGTGCTGTAAGTGTTCATCCACAGATGGAGTCTAATCACCCATTCCCCCCACTTCCCCCTGGCCCCCCACCTCATTTTACTTTCCCCAATGTTTTTTCTTACCCCCAGTCAGGACACCTTTGTAAGAAAGATGACAAAATTTAATTACTTCATTTGCAGGGCAACCTTGATACACTACATGACTTCATTCTCACAAGGCAACAAGTCCCATAAATCACACCTACTGAGTGCACCCATTAGAGCTCCAGTATGACAACTTTATGCCTAATACTCTCCAAACAAGGACCACACAAAACTAAGACTGTAAAATTACTGTTGACTCACAGCAGCTTTTATAACATGCACTCAGCTCAAAAAGACTTAACTTATATGGGGTTTAATCATATTTGGGCATAGGAGACCTTTCACTGATTCAAGACAACATATGTTTAAAAAGAAGAAAAGGCAGAATGTATTTAGCTTAGTGCTTCCCCTTGTAGTTCCCACAGAGAAATACGTCAGATTAACAGAAAAATGAGTGCTTTATTTTGTAAAGAAAGAAGATTCTGAGAAGTGTTTCTTCCTCAAATTAGTGGAGAAAATGGTATTTTGTGCCACCATGGTTTGGGAAAGGTGTAGGAAAGGTGCTGTTTCTGGGCTAGGTGTTTCACTGGTGTCTACCTGCACCAAGCCCTGGAGGCAGCTGGAGCTGCATGCCCTTCTCAGGAGTCCCAGAGCTGCCAGGTGATGTGGCTAAACCCCAGCTGGCAGCTCAGCCCCAGGAAGACACCACTCCCTCCCGGGGTGGGGGACACTCTCAGAGGAGCAGAAGTGAGGGAACCCCTGTGATGAGATAAAGACAGTTTAATAAGTAAAGCAAAAGCTGTGCACACAAGCAAAGCCAACCAAGGAATTCATTTCCCACTTGCCATGGGCAGGCAGATGTTCATCCATCCCCAGGAAAGCAGGGTTACAGCCCTCACAATGGTGACTTGGGCAGACAAACTCCATCAAGACTCATGTACCCCTGTACCTGCTTCTTCCCTCAGCTCTATTTGCTGAGCACAACGCCATGTGGTCTGGAATGTCCTTCTGGGCCATTGGGATCAGCTGTTCCAGCTATGTTCTCCCCTAGCTCCCTGTGCAGCCTCAGTCTCCTTGCTGGTGGCATGAAACGAGATGCAGTAAAAGCCTTGACACTGTGCAAGCCCTGCTCACCAATAATGAAATATCCCTGAGTTACCAACCCTGTTTCAAGCACAAGTCCAAAACACAGCTTCACACCACCTACTATGAACAAAATTGAGTCTGTCCCAGCCAAAACCAACACAGAGGGTACATTCTGCCCCAAAAATATTCGCCCTGTCAGACCAGTGGGCAACCTCCACTGTGATGGCCCCACTCACCCTGACTGCGTGGACACAATTGCATTGTGAAGCTGCAGCAGTGTGCTAGCACCAGAGAGGACTGAGCCCTGGCTGGGGGACTGACTGATGCTATCCACAGAGTTAGAGAAAGAGCTGGCCTGAAGCCCTGGGTATTCAAAAATATCCCTTCCGAGCTGCCCCGCGAAGCCGGGAGCCTCTGGAGCAGAGGCTGTCACTGCAGGCTCCTGTGTGAACAAAGGGTTCCTGTGAGTGTAACCAAGGATTTCCATGCGCTGCAGAGCAGGGCTCCCATTGCTTCCCTCCAACAATGTGACATGCATCACCGCATTTCACTGAGAATCTCTTATTTCTTTGCACAATGGCTTTTTTCCCCCACCCTCCCTACGGCTACGGAGGAGACGGAGGGGGTGAATCTTACATGCTGTCCAACTGACTTCCTTGCATTTGGAAGGCAAAACCAAGAAGTTTATATAATCAGGCTAACATGCAAACCAATTGAAATTACAATGGTATGTTAGAGTATATTCCTTAAGTATTCAAACCACAGTGAAAAAAATCTCCTCCACTAAACTACAAGGGACAGACTGAAACCCGCAAAAGCTGGGAAACAGGGTAAGGTCTGACTGAAAGCTTGTCCTTACTTCACCCCTGAGGAAAAGAGTAGAGAATAGAGATAATACTGGCTGCTCTTTGGTGGGCCCTAAACATATAGCAAATTCCCACAAAATAAATAGGAGGCTTGCCACCATATCCTCCCTCCCATTCCCACACAGCCAGACCTCTAACTCACAGGCTTGCAGGGCAGCTGCTTCCTCTCTGTCCAGGATTTCATTGTCAGGGGCATCAGCCTTGGCTCTGCTTCCCTGTTTTATAAGTTTCCAGTTAGCACTTGCTATGCTTTTCTCACACCCTGGCCTTGCCAAAAAGCATTTTGATAGCACCAACTCCAAAGAAAACACCAAAAAAAGTGCAAGGAGAACATCCCTGGATTCCCAATTTCCTGTGGATTCTTCCCAAGTTCCCAAATTCTCCTTTCCCACCATCTTTGTCCCATCCACAGCATCATTTGTTTCCCTTTTCCACGGTGGCACACTGTATATCTTAGCAAATGGCTGGGGCAGAAGTCCCAACTATTTTAGGGCAGTGCATGTGCTGCCTGCTCAGCTGGTTGGTTTTTTTTATCATGCACAAGGAACTAAGCTAAAATTTGCATTTCCTCAGTAAAAGAACCATTCTGAATCTTCTTTTTTTTCCATCCCACTGCCCCTTCTCATGAAAATTCACATGCACACATCTTCACTTTCATGCCACTGCCAAACTGAGCTGAAATGAGTAGGGAGTTCAGAAGTTATCATGAGGGGTGGATGAACACACTGTATGCTCGCAGAAACTTTATTTCTATTGGAAACCAACCTAAAAATAACCCCATCACAGAAGCCTTTAAGACCAGTGATACATGAACAAAAACTGTAGAGTTATGCACAGATGCCTTTGCACACAATTTCTTTTGTTTTCATCTAGATTTGCATAACTAAAGCTACTCACTTGTTAAGCCTCACCAAAGTGTCTCTGAGTCTTCTGAGGTAGCTACCAGAGTGACCACAGAAGGAGGGATTAGATTCCTTTGGGTTTTCCATCTAAAAATACATTAAAGTGTACACAACTATGAATCATGTACATGGACACGTAGGGCCCTCCTTATTTCTTCATAACTGCAGGTTCCAAGCTCTTCAACAACTTTTATAGTTTGTTTTTTTTTTTACAAACCATGTTTTCTACTCTTTAAGGTATTAAAGTACTTTTATTTCTGTTTTTCAATTGAAGAGCTGAAAACCTTTGACATTAAGGATCCTAATAAGGATCCAGTTTCTTTGGCTTTAAGGAACATTTAATTACTTATGTGCATCTGAGGAATTAGCACTGTGGGCCTCAACCAAGGGCTAAGGAGAAGCTCACAGAAAAGAATGGAGTTGGATGTAGTTCCAGATCCCAGATGAATGCCCTTCTTTAATTTATTACAATCCGTCCATCCTTTAATGAATTACAAAGCAATCAACTGAGAGTGAAAAGAAAAACCTCAAGCAATATATATAGGAAAATGAGATAAAATAAAGAAAGCTTCCAATATTAATTGTGCAGTTTTCCAGTTCTTTGTTACATTTAGTCCACACTCAGCTGTATTCTGAGGACACTTTAAATCACCCTAGTAAATCTAAGAGGTCTTGAATAAGACAAAATCTTGGAGAAGACAAAATCTCTTTCTGCTTTCTCAACTCCTCCTGCTATTTAAAAGTTACTTTGGTCTAATGAAAATCAGATTATAAGTCTTCATAAACCCCACAGATTAACATCATTAAAATATGATTTTTTTCTAAGATGATATCTTCTGAAGGAGAGGCAACATGCTGTACAGATGGAAGCAGCTTCAAACTCTGCTTGAAGCTGCAGGAACAAAAGTCTCCCTGCAAACAAAAAATCATAAATTAAATTTAAAAAGCAATATTTCACTTTCTTTATGGGTTGGCATAAGCCTGCAGGCCCATGGTTCGAGACATTAAAACCATGGGATGCACCGCATGAAGGACAACCCAAAAGTTCTGACATTGAAGCATAATGGTTAGGGCTGCTCAAATATTTCATCTGTTGTTCTCTGTTTTTAAATGAGTACATCAAAAATACATGAGGTTTTTTGTGGTTTCTTTTTTTCCCCCTCAGAGAAAGAGAGGGTATTGTTTAGCTCTTAGACAACAGAGCTGGGAAACCTAAGGACACATGGGATAAATAATACAAAAATTGGTATAAAGAACCCTTATATGACACGTGGTATTATCTGCAATCAGCTCTGCCTCAAAAAAAGAGGTGGTTGCCAGGTTTGTGAAACTAGGGAAAAAGAAAGGATTTCTTAATTTTAAAGAAGTAAATAGCGAGGGACTAGAGATTATACAATATCACAGCAGTTTCGAAAAGTGACAACAGTCACATTCAGGAAAGTTAAAGAGCCAGTTGCTTGAATATGGTGAAAATAAACACATTTTAGCAGAACATGTGACTGTGTGCTTGAAACAAAGAATTTAGCAAGATGCAAACAAGTTATACATTTATATATATATGAATAACAACCCTCTCACTGTTATTTATGGATAAAAGAGTTGACAGTATAATTATTGGGATTAGAGAGCTGGATAAACATGATTAGTTTTTCACATGTTTGGAAGATTTAAAAGTCACAAGAGACACTCCTGCACAGTGTCACTTATTGTCACTCAACCCCCTCACACTAAACCCAGACACTTGAGCTGCAAAATTTCTGGTCCCAAGAGAACATTCTGAGCATGGTGAGGGGAGAGCAGGAGAGGCTGAATTGCCACCAGTGCCTGAGGCAGGCCCTTGCAAAGACAAAGAGGGGAGGACTGAAACTCTTATAAAGGTGTGGCTGAAGTGCCAAACCACAAATTTGGAGTAATGGAGTTCGATCTTTTCGAGTGTTTGCCCTTAAAAATTTTCATGTAAAGGGAACTGTGGAAAGACATGAACCAGAAATACATCATTTGCCAGAATTTCAGTGCCTACTGGGATCTAAGGAGAGTTCTCAAGGGAAGCACATCCTGCAGGAATTTGATGCTGTCTTTTTGTGTACCATACCCAGATCATCTGGAAGATGAGGAATAACACTTCACATGAAGCTTGCTCAAGATTCTGCCTTTTCCCTGCATCCTGCCCCACTTCTTGCACATGTTCTGTAGCTTCAGCTGATATTTTTAACTCTGCCATTAAGTAAACTGGGAAAAAAGGGAAGAAACCACCACTAATCCAGAGCACTTATGCAGTGAGGAGGAAGCACTCCAGTGTGCTTGCCATGATGCAGATGAAAGTATAAATAAATGTGCCATGCCACTGTTGTTGAAACCAAAGTTTATTAAACCAGATTCCTAAATCCTGAGCTTGGCTGAAAAACAATTTTCTCCTAAAAGTTCTTTTAATGCTGTATTGGTGTATGAATATTACTACTGCTTTTTTGGTTTGAGCCTTTTGAAGTAATTTTTTTCAAGCTATTTTTATTTTTTTGGATGAAGACTATTGAATACATACTCATGTATATAGCAACATGTAATAACAACAAAAAGCCAACAGTGGAATAGGAAGCAGCATTCTTGCCTAATTCCTCTGAAACAGTAAATACTTTCTAAGTGTCTGACACTGCACTTTCAGAGATCAGTCCTTTCCATCCATCAAGGAGAATATCAAAAAAGCAAGGGAGATACATTATTTGTCACAGTACACTCTCTTTACCCTCTTGAACTTATTTTTGTACTGCTTAAAACACTATTTATTGAAAATACTTGTTATTTAAGATTTAAACCAGTTTTTAATCAATCATAGAACCATGGAATAATTTGGGACCTTGAAGATCATGTTATTCCAACATCCCTGCCATGGCCAGGGACAGTTTCCAACTAGGACCTTGATGTACCTCGTACATTCTAAAAAATTCTTTTTATTCATCTCCTGTATCACACTTTTGTTGTATTTTGAATGCTCAGTTTATCAGCAACTTCTATTTTGACAGATAGTCATGAACAGCACTTGCTTAAAAAAATTTTGGAGAACACAGATTATATGTGAGACAACTTCAGCGACTGGTCTTAACAGTTAGGAGGTGAAATTCTCCATTTCTTTTATAACACCAAAGTTGTATTAAAACTTTAGTCTTTATAGGAGGCAACAATGGATTTATGTAACACCTTAGATCTCAAATTTCTGCTCTGAAGAAGCTAGAAGTTCTCTATAAGAAAAGAACTTTCTGACAAAATCCTCTCAAATTAAATTTCTCTGCACATACATGTGTATGTAGACACAGTATGGAGTTTTCAAGCTGCATAGGACTTGTATTAATTAGATTGTATTAGATTAATTAATTAGATTTTATTAAGTCTGTCAAGAACTTCCTAGGGGCCTGGTTCCCATTGTTTGGTACGGAACACTGAAATTCTTACCAGTGTGCACAGCTATGGCCTTGGGGTTGTCAAGAGAAAGAGATTACTTATTGAAAAGTGCTACATCATTAATATAATATCGGATCCATTAGAAAATCACATCGAAAGTGGAAGAAAATACTTGTGGGTATTTGTTGAAGGACTTGTTGAAGGATAAGTTTTAGAAACAGGAAAGAGAAAATAATGAAACTGTAGATTTACAGGATGACTCAATGGACTGTGCAGAATATGTCCTTTCTGAGGAGCATGGCATCCTTTTAACTACACTGCCCAGGCCAGTGGTCTCCTAGCACATCCTCCCAGCTGACAATGAGATGAGTTAGGTGAAAGCAAAAATTTTTGAGCAGGTAAGAATGAAAAACTGTTGGTTTCCTCCATGGAGAAGTGGTTTTCACGTTTGAACCATTCTATTTGACCTACAGGGAAAGGTTTTGGTAGGGAGGGGAGTATAGGGGTGGCTTCTCTGGGAAGCTTTTGGAAGCTTCTCCCCTGTCTGACAGCAAATTCCAGCTGGCTCCAGGATAGACCCACTGCTGGCCAAGGCTGAACCCAGCAGGGATGGTAGTTATGCCTCTGCCTCTGTGATAACATATTTCTGAAGGATGGGTGATAAAACAGCACATTTTGCAGCTGGAGAGAGGAGCAAGAACATGTGAGAAGAACAGCCCTGTAGACACCCAGGTCAGGGCAGAAGGAGGGGCAGGAGGTGCTCCAGGTGCTGCAGCTGAGGCTCCCCTGCAGTCAGTGGAGGGCACAAGATGCAGAGATCCACCTGCAGCCCATGGAGGAGCCCACGCTGGAGCAGGGGCCTGCCCAAAGGATGCTGTGACCCTGTGGGAAGCCACACTGGAGCAGACTCCTGTGGAGAGAGGAGCCCATGCTGGAGCAGGTTTGTTTGCAAGATTGTGAGCCAGTGAGGGATCCAGTCTGGAGCAGTCGTTCCTGAAGGACTGGCCCTGTGGAAGGGACCCACTCTGGAACAGTTTGTGTAGAACTGCAGCCATGGGGAAGGAATCAGGCTGGAGTTTCTGGAGGACTGTCTCCCTTGGCAGGGACCCTGCACTGGAGCAGGGGAAGAGT
Source organism: Cisticola juncidis (assembly GCA_013400215.1). Lineage (NCBI taxonomy): Eukaryota > Metazoa > Chordata > Aves > Passeriformes > Cisticolidae > Cisticola > Cisticola juncidis. Next base: position 76,050 of record VXBR01010986.1, read on the forward strand.
GTGAGGAATCCTTCCCCTGAGGAGAGAGGAGTGGCAGATACAACGTGTAATGGACTGACCGCAGCCCTCTTCCCCTCTCCTCTTCCAGTGTACTGGAGAAAGTAGAGGAAATTGAGTGAAGCTGAGCCTGGGAAGAAGGGAGGAATGAAAAGAAGATGGTTTTAAGATTCGTGTTTGTTGATTATTGTGCAACTCTGATTCAATTGGTAGTAAATTAAACTATTTTCTTTCTCCAGGTTCAGTCTGTTTTTCCCATTATGTTAATTTGTGAGTGGTCTTTCCCTGCCCATGAGCCTTTCATTGTTTTCTTTCCTCTACCCAGCTGAGGAGAGGGAAATGAGGGACCAACTTTGGTGGATACCTGGCGTGCAGACGGGGCCAACCCACCACAATCATTTTCTCTGTGTTTGTGACAGTCCCAGTGAGAAACTCAGAGCTGTGTCACACTGTGGGAAGGGATATTGGTACCCCATTGTATTCAGTGGAAGATTTACAGCAAGGCTTGCCCAATTTTCCCTTGATGTGCATTATGACCTCATGACACTCTGGAATGAGCCTTCCCTGGCCCTGACCAGATTTGTGGAATGCAAGGGCTGTGTTATTCTCCTTGGAGTGCTGTTGGGCAGCCCAGTGATGAGCTGTGGATAGGACCCCTTAGCAAGTCTGTCTTCCTAGACCACTTAGAAATATCCTTAATTTCTGACTCATTCCACCCATCCTGCCCACCCTGGCTTTGTTGGCTCTTCCATCTGAAACAAAAAAGCCCTCTCACTTGTTTTGCTCTGGTAGTCACTAGAGGGTGAGAGTCCTAAAACCAGGACTGCTCTGTCCTGAGGGTCTGAGAAAGGGTCTGAGAAACCCTTACCAAAAAAAAGCTCCAAACTCCATCTGCCTCTAGTGAGTTTTGCCTCATTGACAAGTGCAGAGGGGTACAAGAGCCCCTTGGAGCAGGGTGTCCTCTCACCCTTCCAGCAAGGAGTTGCAGGACAGTGAGAGAAGCAACTGGAATCTGACTCTGGCATTGTGAGAACCATCCTTTGAAGGCTAAGGGGGCATGATTGAAGAGGGGGAAAGGTTCTGGCAGACAAGCTTTAGGTAGGGATAAGTTTGTAAAACCTCATGAATAGCTCTGAGGCAGACTAGTGTAGATTTAAAAAGAGATGGAAAAAAAACATTTGCAGTAAACAGCTACCAAAGTTTGAAAAGATCCAAATACTTACTGGACTGGAAGATTATTATTTAATTCTCAGTCATATCAGTGGTAGCAGGGCTGCAGAATCTGTCCCTATGTGGGTAATAGCCTTTTAATTCCCAATATTTTTTAGGGAGATTGAAGAGGTTGGTCTTTCTCTCCCTGTGTAAAACCATGATTCATCCATCATGTCAAGAACATCATCTTAATAAATATACCACCATGGCTGGTGTTTTCCACTGAATTTGGCAAGTGTACTTAGAAAGAAATGAAATGAAAATTTCAGGAATTTCCGATTTGGCTTGAAAGTTGTGAAAGAGGAATGATGACTGCTATCAATGCAAAGAGTTATGAGCTGCCTGGTTCTTCTGTTTTATGGAACAGCTTAGCCATAGCACAGGATCTACTTCACTGCCACTGTGGCCTGGTCCTGGCCATGGCCTTAATTTTTCTGAGGATGTTATTCATAAATGTTCTCTTAATCAAGCTCAGACCCAGAATTTCACTGTAGAGGCCAAACTAATTGCCAGGATACACGAGAAGCCAAACCCTAGAAGGTAAAGCTAAAATTTGTGTGTCCTGGCTCAGAGAACCACTGTGTTTCAAACCTGAAATAAAAAGTGGGTTTTTACATTTCTTAAATAGTTGATTTTTCCGCTGCAACAATTAGAACTCTGTGCTTCTCAAAGAATTCACACTGGTTAACTACACAGCCCTATTTTTTTTAATTTGACCGCAACAAAAATCTTTCTTTTATATTTTTTTTTAAGAGAAAGAAGTAAGGATTTATTCCAAAATTATCCCTGGCTAGTGTGCATGGTTAGCACACTGAAAGAGACAGCAGTTTTCTGGGTGGAATGGCGTTGCCCTGGGTGCCAAGACCCACACTGAAGTTATGCCAAGGACTGTGAAGATTTTTATGTCTCTCCTGCCATCATAAACACAAATGTTATATCTTTCAACCAGGCAGCTGGCATGCACCCCTTTGATTACACCCTTTAATTGAGAAAGGGAGAGATGAATGATTTTCTGTATTCTTTTCACATGTAAAAGCTTCTAGAGGATTAGCCATCTCTTGGTTCTTGATCAAAATACAGGCTCCAACACAAAATTCTGTAAGATTTCATTATATCTTATTATATCTATATTCTGTTCATAGTATCATGAAACTCTTATGCTGGAATGGTCTGATCCATCTTTAAGGAACTGAAATGCTATTCAATAAGTGACATAACATCCGTGGTGGGTTTTTTTTAGTTCTTAGTCTGCCAGTTCTCACTTCTGTGACAGGGGGAAACATTTTGCTTTGTTATCCTCAGTCACACATGTAAGAAGTGAGATGAGGAGACATGAGGTGAGTTGCCAGGACAGAGAAGCTGATGAACCCAAAAGCCTTTTCCTCTCTGTACCATCCCTTGGTTTCATAGGAGAAGGCCACATCTCCCAGCACACCGTGCACCAGACCTGTGAGCACACCTCCCATCTTGAACAGTGTTGCTGCCTGGGCCCGTGCCCATCTGGGATGTGGCACATCCATAATATCCCCTGGCTCAGATGCTTGTGAAACAGAAGCTCTGGAGTAAATCCTCTCTAACAGTGTGAGGCTTCCTTTTCTTGGAGACCACTTTTATGCTCAGCCCCCTGATGCTCATCTGAGTTATGTTGCTGTACTTCCATGCCCGGTTTAACACCTTCCAAATTTTGGCCCTAATCATACAAATTCAACTTTCTAGCTTGGTCTCACACCTGTCTTACCACTTTGGACTTTTTGACCAGTAGGAGCTATGAGAGTGTATGGGATTTTGTGACCTTTAATAAATGGGTGCTACTGATGCAGTAGGAATCCTAACCTGTCATCAGGGAAGATACACAACCCAGCAAACCGCTAGGCAGATACACAAGATAGACACTGGTGTCCTAAAGGAAATATTCCTACTCATATCATTCTTCCACAAGGTAAACTTGAAATATTTCACTTGTCCCCTGGAGCTCTGAAGAAGATCCTTCTGTTTTGTGCAGATAGTTCAGGGCTCTAAAAGCTGGGTCGTATGAGGGAAAGCTGAAAAATTGCAGTCAATCAAGAAAAAAGCTGTAAAGAAACCCTCACCAAAACACAGCAGAGAGCAACAAAAAGCACTAATTCTATTTCCTCTAATAGTAAAAGCCAAAAGGAACTTTGCCATAGACTTGACTAAGAACTTTTGAATGTAGTAACATGTTCTCATTAGCAGTTCTTAATTTATTCTTGCCTGTATTCCAGAGCAGTCATTTAATATTTTGACACTAGCTGCGGGGTTGGATATGATTTGAGTATCAGGAGCCACTTGCAGAAGGTATGAATTAGACTTCCTGCATGTCAGGGGCAGGCTTTGTTGAAGTCAGATCCAAAGCATTCATGCCAGAGGTTAGGTTCTTCTACAAAAAAATCCACTCAAGGTACCACTGCTTTTCACTGCCTTCTCTGTCTTAAGAAGCGATGTCCAAACTTAAAAATAAAAGTTTTGAAGTAATCTTAGATAGACGAGTCTTAACATTGCAGATACTCTTCTCACAAAGGGTTTACAGAAAATCAAAGATCAGTTTTAGCTCCTTAAACCATGGTCACATCTTGCACAGACAGGCTTTTCTCTTTTTGCCCTCATGCTGCCACCTCACACCCACTCTCCCACTACTGCAGGGTCATAATGAAAGTGAGGAATTAAGGAAAAGCTGTGGATTGAAAATGACCCATCAGGGAAAATAAGGATTGACTGAAAAGGATAAATCAAGGAAGTCCACAACTAATTGTTGCCAGAACGGTACACAGGGCAGTCAGGCAACAGAAATGAGCAGCTGGTGTTGGAAGGAAGGGCATGGAATGGCTTCAACAGATTTTCTCAATGGGAAAAATGTCTGTGGAACTGCAATGTGAAACGGTGTAAGCATCACTGACCTCGAAGCTTGCAGCTTTGGGCACCATTTTCAAGATAAAGCCACAGGTCCTTGTTTTCTTAAGGGGGTCAGAAGTATTACTCATTAGCCACAGAAGTAAAAGTATAGACTTGAGCTCAGAATGCAGTAGAAATAAACCATTTAAACAGTCATTTTCCCTCTTTCCATTTTTCATGATAGAATATCACAGAATCATAGAATATCCTGAACTAGAGAGGACCCACAGGGATCATCAAAAGCTGCCTCAGGACAGCTTACAAAATTCTCATCTCTGCTTTAATTCAAAACATTTGTGAATATCCTCAGTAGACTGGTGCTATTGCGGAATATTGTATGCAATATAGATAATTTCCATGTACACTTACAACATGAGGCACTACAGGCTGTGTGGTTGAATGGAAAATTGAAAAGTCACATTGCTTTTGGCTGTGCAGTGAAAAGTTACTGTGGACAGCTCAGAATTCAAACTACAGTAAAAAGAATGTGTTTTCCATGAGAATTCTGCTAGGAAAGCTCAGCCGTTCAGTAAAAGTGTACAGTGAAGGGCATGAAATGCATTGAAATGCACTTTTGAAGTTAGATGGATTGCTGTATGATGGATAAAGTTTTGTTTAATTCATTCAAGTCTGTAAGGATACATGATGTTATAATAATAGATTAGTAGGAGAAACATTGTGTTGTTGTTCCAGATAAGCACTCAGAACTGTCAGTTCTTATCCATTTATCTGGATCATTTGGGCCTGGAAAAGCTGGGTGGGGAATTGCATGAGATCAGGGAAGAAAAGGGGAAAACTCATGAGAAAAGGGCTGCAAGGATCGCTGCTTAGAGTGTTTTGGCAGTTTCTCAACCCAGAAGCACACAGCAGATGAAAACCAGCAATAACAAACTCCAGCTACTGTTGGGAATTGCCCAAACTGGTGAGAACAGGGCAGTTTCTGGGACCCTACGCACAGATAGAGAGGGCTGGTGGTGTGCCATCTTCTGCTCAGTTGCTGGTACAATTGCACAGGGATGGTGTTTACTGCTGACTCACACTGACACACAAACCTTATTTATTCCAAGCATGATACAAGAGGGTTTGGAGTGCGCTGGCTGCAGCAGAGGAATCCCCCAGAGAGAGCTCCAAGAACAATTAAGCTGGAGAAGAAGAGCTGGACTCTGTCCTTCTGTGTCTGTTGAAATGACAGAAGTGAGGGGGTTTGCCTCAACCTGCAGCACACAGAATCTGTTCAGAAAAGGGTGGGAACTTCATCTGCTTATAAACACTTTCCTGACCTGTGTCACTCATTTCTAACAAACAGATTAATAATTTTCAAAAGCAGAGCCTGGTTGTTCATTGTTAACTCTAATCTTTTGCATCATACCAGCACTGATTTTATTAGCTTCAGTTGCTCTCCCTCTGGCACATTCTCTTGTTATGTTGGAAAGGGAAATTTGAACACAAACATTCTCATGTGTTTTTTTGTTTTATATTTGTCCTGCACTGAGTAGAAATTATTACAAGAACTACAGGATGAAGAAGCTCAGAGTCTTAGGGTGTCTTGTGGTGACCTGGTAACCTTCCAGTTGGTTCTTCAGGATCTCTTGGTAAGAATCATTCACAGATGCAGCTGCCCTGAAAGGAATTTACATTGGGTCCTATTCTAGAATGACACAGGTTGGCAAAGCCCCAGTAATTCTGATGGAGCTGAGCAGTCAGGAGCAGTGGAGGAGCCCAGTGGGTTTTCAAGGAATACATTAAAAATACGCCCTCCCAATAACAAGGCAAGATATGTTGGCATGGTCTCAGAGCATAAAGGATCTCAAAGACCAAGCTGATGTGTTACACCATGTTAAAATGAGTAATAGAACTCTCTGTGTAGTGAACAGAGAAGAAACACACACTCCCCAATACCAACAAATGGACAGACCTCCACCAGCCAGCTGAGTGCTCCTCTGCCTCTTCAGCAAATGCCACCAGCAGTCAGAGCTCTTGGTCTCAGGGTCTCTAGGGCTGCTCTGTGAGGCAGAACCAGCCCAGAGCCAGGGACAACCCCAGCTCAGGCAGTGGTGCTGCCTGCACTCCCCAGGACACCATTCCAGAGGTCTGAACCACCTGGCCAGAGCAAGGTGCTCGTAACAGGGTCTGTCAGTCCAGGCTGGGGATGAGCAGGGGGAGCAGCCCTGGGAGAAGGACCTGGGAGTGCTGGGTGAGAGCAGGACCTGGCCCATCCCAGAGACCCCTCACGCTCTGGGCTGATCTCCCAGCATGGGCAGCAGGAAAGGAGGGATTTGGTCCCTCTGTCCTGCTCAGGTGAGACCCCACCTGCAGAGCTGCCTCCAGCCCTGGGCCCAGCACAGGAGGGACAGGGAGCTGCTGGAGCCAGAGCAGGGACACCAATGACATCAGAGGGATGAAGCAGCTCTGCTGTGAGGAAAGGCTGGAACAATTGGGGTCAATCAGCCTGGAGAAGAAAATGACTCAGTATGACCCAATTTTGACCTTCTACTACCTGAAGGGACCCTGCAAGAAAAATGCAGAGAGACTCTTGACAAGGGCCTGGAGTGACAGGACAAGGAGAAATGGCTTCAAAGTGACAGGTTTTAGGTTTAGGTTGGATATTAGGAAGAAATTGTTCCCTGTGAGGGGGGTGAGGCCCTGGCACAGATTGCCCAGAGCAGCTGTGGCTGCCCCATCCCTGAAATTGTCCAAGGTCAGGTTGGATGGGGCTCTGAGAAACCCAGAACAGTGGAAGGTGTCCCTGCCCCTGGCAGGGGGTGAACTGGATGATTTTTAAGATCCCTTCCAGCCCAGACCATTCTGTGATTCCATAATTCTGGGATCCAACCCCAGACAAAGTTAGCAAGTCAAGGCTAGCAGCAGAAGTGGAGAAAAAGCTTCCTACAGCATTCATGTAGGATCCTTCATCCAAGTTCTGTGAGCAAGCAGGAGCAGCCAGGCATGGGCACATGATGGGACTAGAATTTTAGGTGGAGCCGCTGGGGCAATGGGCAGGAGGGAGATAGGCAGAAGCTTTTGGTGTTTTCAGGGAATGGATACTTGGGTTACAACAGAAGACAAATCTTTATGGGAAATTGTGATGGAAATCTAAAGCAACCCTGGCTAAAATATGCTGCTAAAAGTTTGTCTCTCTAAAAAGGGCAAGATGTTCTGCTCCTGTGTTTGATGACAGATTCATAGTTTAAAATAACTTTAAGAAAAATGGTTCATTTGAAAATTGTACACAGCTAAAATCACATCAGTTTCAGGGTATGCACCACTCTGCCAAGTCATCAGCACATAAATGGCACGGAACAGTGGACAAGGACTGTACACATTTAGTCTGACCTTCCACTTTTTCATACTTCACAAATACAGCCTAATGAAATAGTCACTTCATGAAACTTTACTACCATTTCTACCATTTAGATAGAAATACCTCCTATGCTTTTGAACAGGCATTACAGTTTCTTCATATGACAGAACAACGGGCTGCAGCTTCAATATCATTACCTTTAGATGCAAAAGAAGTTAATTTATTATTGACTCCAGTGCTCTCTCATGGAACAGATATTGACTCTAAGAGTCACTTGGTTATGAATTAGAAAGATTGTCCTCCATATCACCCTGGAAAGACAGTTTTTACAACATGTATTTCAAGCAAATGGGAACTAGCTTCTCTGTTGTTGCTGCAGTACTTTCAAACAAAGACATCAAAATCAAAGGGACCAGGAGAAGGAGAAGAAAAATCTCTTAGCTAGTATTTCTGTACAATATTGATATTAAATTATTGAAAGCATCCCTCAGAAGAGCTAAATTAAATGATGCATACTGTCTGAAGTAAACCTCTGAAGTATTTCAGATTTTCTCTTCTGCTATCACAATATTGATGTAGTGTGGGAGGGGAAAGGGTGTTGCTGCTTTTTTAATATATATTAAGGAATTAATCCATAAATTAACTGATTAAATTTTTTTCTAGTGAGCTGGTGTAATTTCAAACAAAATCTGATACTCAGCATGACTATTGTTTTGGAGATAGAGTAAAAATGGTGTAGAAACTGTCCTGTTAAAGGACATTAAGATGAGATCTCCTGCCCTGTAGACATCCAGGACTGGTTCTGTCTCTGGGAGTACTCACAAGTCCACTTGTGGTTGGTTTCAAAAGGACCTCTGACAGATTTTTTTTGTGCTATTTCTAAGCCATCATCAAGCTGTGGCTTTAACCATCCTATTTCTTCTCAGGTGAGATGGGTACATTTCCTTCAACCACACAACATCTGGAATTTTCTCCTCCCTTTGGAATAGTTTTGCCCAAACAAATTCCATCTTCATTCAATACAAAAGACAATACAACAACAATTAATGGGAAAAGAATAAAACCCATAACAGTATGGGTCTTTTACACTTACAGAAAATCACAGCAAATAAAGAACAGCAGAATTAGTGATGTATGGGTTACATCAGGTTAATCATTTCAGCCAGTTATGTGTGTGACTCCTTCTGCTTGTTCATTGACATAATAATGATCCCTTTGACAGGACCAGAATACATTTGAAATATTATAAACACATTATATTTACATATTGTAAACTCCAGCCATTCCCTCTGAGACTATGGTAGTCCAGGTGCCTGCCGCACATGAGAGTGTGAAATTCTCTTTTCTCTGAAATTTCTAAAAGAATTCTCTGAAATTCTCTATAAAAGTGAAATTAGTATTTGATCTGAATTCTCCTTCCTGCTGGTGGATTTCTTTACTCCCCTTGATCACTGTGCTTTTGTGCTGCCACAATTTGGTTTCGTCTCTTAGGAATTTTATTGGAAATGTCAAGCATTTTGCCACTATAAAGAAAGCCACTTTACCCAATTCCACCTTTACCCCTGATGAGTTTTTTTTTTTCCCTCATCTTACTTTGGAACTGTTATATTTTGCTTCAAGAACTGATGTGGCCTTGCCAGACACAATGGCTGAGATTTGTTTGCCCTCTTTCGTTGCCAGTTGCTGCAGCTGGTTGAATTTTGTACCTCTACAGAATGCTGGCCTAGAGTCCAAAGACTGGCTGTTATCCCTCCCCTGAGTGGAACAAAGTTAATTACTAGTCCTGCAGAATAACAGGAAATCCACAGAATTTCTTACAATAAGAAATCATAATAATTTTACCATCTGCAGAAGTTTTTTGAGCCACAACCATCCAAAGGCAGGATTTCTGATCTAAGTCCACCAGGTATTCACAGTTTTAATTTAATTAAAAACTGTAAAAGCTTTTACTCCACTTGCTCTGGGCATGAGAAAATCTAAACTACCCATGCTTTCAAAACAAAGAAAGATCAAATGAGTTTCAGGTTGTCATGGAAGCAGATTGTTGTTCCAATAGCAGACCTCTGTAGTTGCAGATAATTAACCTTAATTACTCTGACTGTTACCGAAAATATTTGGTTACCTGTGATGCTTGCAGTGCATAAGTTTGACAATTGTCCTCACTTTGGGCTGTGTGGATTGACAGCTAAACACACTTCAGTAGCAGACCTGAGACAGAAATTTGATTGTGCAGCATGATAGCATTTTAGCAGCTATGCTTAGGCTGACAGTCCACCTTCCAACATTGCTGCGTCTCAACACTACAAGTTGAGGAAAATTATTCAGGAAAAAAAAAAGAGTGGCAGTTTCATTTATTATTCTTGAGGTTTTTTGCCAACAAATATACACTGTGCATCACCTAATTCTTCTTCTTTACTAGCCTGGCAGAATGAGGAGGAAAACAAGTGTTTCAAGTTCCAAATAACAACATGAAAAGCCTGGAAATCAACCCCATATTTTACTTCAGTATGAAAAAAATCAAGTTTGCATTTAAAGAATATTCGGATAGTGACACAGGAAAAACAAAAGTCACAATGTTCCCAGCTAAGACTAACAGCTTTCCAGCTGTCATTCTGAAGATCTAACTCTAATTTCTTTCTCCCTTTTCCTCCTTTTATGATAGTCTATTTCAAAGGCTGGCACATCAATCTAAATCCCAAATTTTTATAACTTGCTCAGAACTGAGATACAACTTTTGTGTGAAATAAAATGGTTTGGAAGAACAAGGTTAGAAATGTGATTTTAGTACTTAATTTCTTTCTTTTTCTTGTGATGAGTGGGATCCAGTAATAGAAAGAAAGGGTTTAGGGTTCAGGTCACATTCCTAAGACTGACTTAAGACAAAAAATGGAACACCTACTGATGCTCATGGGGTATTTTAGGGGCTTGGTGACTGTTTGTGTTTTCCTCTGCTTTCTAAAGAGTTCCCAGCAGAGATTGAGGCTGTGCTACCTTTTGTAATTTGAGCTGAGGATATTACACCCCAGGCCACACTTACCTCTCCACCTGAGGCCTTTATTAAAACCTTTTTGTCTTTTCTTGCAAAATAAGCAGTTCTGAGCCCCTCCTGGTGGGTGCCAAGATAATGAATTTCTTCTCGTGGCCACAATACAACTGTAAAACTCAGGCCCTCAAAACACCAAAACCCATACACAACCTTAATCATCACAAGAAGAGGATCATCCTTGCTTTAGAGTTCCTATCAATCTTTTCATGCATTTCAGCACCTTCCTCAGATAGTTCTTATGAATTTGTAAAGAATATGGTAGGTCTCAGAAATGGATTAACCGAGGACTTTTAAAACCTGCATGATTAATAGACTATTTGGTTTATGACATTATAGTAAACCCTAGTAAAAGGTTTCAAGTTCTGAAACCAAATCAGAATAAGAGAAGAATATTAGAAAGGTTCTAGTAAAAGCCTTGTCTAGAGCAGAAGGGTTGTCTGCTACTCACTGTTGTCATCAAAATGAACACAGCTAACAAGCTGCTGTTTAGATCAGAATGCTGAGAATAAAATATATTTGCAACCATGTTCTGGGATAAATATTGCAAATGGCTTGCCTTTCCCTTGGCCTGCAGAGAAATTATCTGCAGTGTTGTTTGTTATGCTATTTTCTTACACAGACAAAATTTGGAAGGATAAATGCTAAGTAATGGTGGAAAAAATCCACCCTAAAAAAACCCACTAAACAAAAGCCTCACCAACAAACAAACAAACCAACCAAATCAAATCAACAACCCCCCAAAAATAAACCAGTGACTGGATAAGGAATATTGGCCATAAACACAAACACAGAGGGTTCCACCTCAACAGGAGGAAGAGCTTCTTTCCATTGAGGGTGGCAGAGCCCTGGAAGAGTTGCCCAGGGAGGTTGTGGCGTTTCCCTCTGGAGAAATTCCAAACCTACCTGGATGTGTTCCTGTGCCACCTCCTCTGGGTGACCCTGCCTGATCAGGGGCGTTGGACTGGATGAGCTCCAGAGGTCCCTTATGTCCTCAGGATTTTGTGATTCTGTGAAATGCATGCAAGAAATGACACTACCACTGCAGTCCTCATGCCTTCTTTGTTTTTGACATTTCCACAGGAAAGTGATGTACAGTATTGTAGCCAGTCACTCCTGTGGCTGCATCGAATATTTATCCATTGCTTGCATATCTCTTCCAGAGAAACAAATGGACTCAGAGTAGGAGTTGAATTTGAACCCTTATTCAGGTCTTCTTTCTCTTGGTTAGCCAAATTCCCAATGATCCAACCCACTGCATGGTTTTTCAAAGTGCATTTCCAGTGATGATCTACAATTCCATCTTATTTACAGACAGAGGGAAAATGAATAGTTTAAACCCTCAAGGCTGAGTTCTGACATCAGCAAAGATGTCTCATCTTGTGACATAAATTATTCTATAATACCAGGATATCTTGAAGTAGATGTCACTTTGAAATGAAAGACATGTGCATCCCAGAATAACTGAGACACCTTTAAAATGGAATCATTATTTGCAAGAAAAGCCCCATAGGGCAGGATGGCTCAGAAATGGTTTTTGATACATGTCAGACTGTGCAGTATCTTTGGGACAGAAAACTTTTGTGCTAATATTGTACAGTAGAAAGGAATAGCAGCTTTTGGATTATCATAAAACAGTGGGATAATTGAAACCTGAATTAACTGGTATGCAGATAAAAGTATTTGTGTTGAGAATGGCACTGCCCATTTTTGTTTCTTCCACATGAGTGAACCATATGAACACAATTTGCTGCCATGAACATTCTCAATAAATTCTGAGGAACACTAAGAGAGCATTCATAAGAAGAAAACTCTTAATTCTGACAGACTGAATGAATTTAGAATTGATTCAGAATTAATTCAAAATACTCATTAGAACAGACCTACTTGAGACCAAACAATGCCATGTGACTCATTCATCCAACTGAAATTGGAGAGCAAAGTTTAAATTTCAATTTTTAACAGGGAGTGGCTATCTAAGCCATATATAGATGTGGCTTTACAACCCAACCAAGCAAAAGATGAATTGAAGAACGTTGAAAATTCCTCATGGACGTGCCACAAAATGTAAGACAGAGTAAATTGGGTGAACAGTGATGGTTCACAAAGGAATAATACAACACTTTATAGTAAGGCATTGATTCAGACAAATAAGGGAATTGGAGGCAGAGAAAAAGGTGGAATTTTGCAGAGTGATGAAAAGCAAGCCTGGCTTCCAGCAGCCTTGTTAGCTGAATTCCTTGGTGTCTAAAGAGGGAAAGGTTCATAAACCACCCTTTCCCTCAGAAAGGCTCTTTCTAACCTTTGTCAGAAAACTTGGTGCAAAATTCCTGTGGTTAAGACTGCAGCTGCACGTTTATGCTCAGCTCGTGGTTTCTTATCTGGATTAAAACAGCACTAGAAATCACAGAATCACAGAATGGGCTGGATTTGAAGGAATCTTAAAGATCATTGCATTCAAACCCATCTGCCATAGGCAGGGACACCTCCACTGTCCCAGGTGACTTCAGAGCCCCATCCACCTGGCCTTGGACACTTCCAGGGATGGGGCAGCCACAGCTGCTCTGGGAAACCACTGGATGAAAATATACACACACTTTTGAAGGTGGTCTCTGAAGCACCCCTGAAGTGTGCACATCACAGGACAAACCTGGTTTGAATGACATTCCTCCCAGGGATGCTGTGGGCCAGGCAGGCTTCAGCTGCTCTCAGACACATGGGATTCTTGGGGTGTCCTGCACGGGGTCAGGAGCTGGACTCAATGATCCTGATGGGTCCCTTCCAACTCAGGATACTTTATGATTCCATGATTTCCTTGAAGTGGTTCTTGCCTCTGCTGACACACAGTCACCCATGAACCCTCCACAGCTTAGCTAGAATTTTTTTTAGAAGGATAATTCATTCTAAGAAAAAGCTGGAACAAAAAGGACATTAAAATGTTTATTTCAAATAAATTTATAGATCTGAACTCTGAGCTGGCATCACCACGAGCCTGGGAATGAGATATTACTGCTCTTTGGAGAGACAGTGCTGATTTTTGTTGGGTATTTCTAAGCATTAATGTTCCAGGCTGGGGAGTTTTTCACAGTTATTCATTAGGTGGGTTGCTTCTTGGGAGGGCAGTTAATCCTTTCCTTTACCTCTGTGTTCCCTCTCTTCCTCCCAGCCTCCCATAGAGCTGTCTCCAAACAGCCAGGATGCCCTGCCTGGGTGTTACCACACGGAAACTCCTAGAATTCCTCCACAGGCTTTCCTGTAAGTGTGGAGAAGAGCAGGCACGATGGAATGGTTGCAGGATTACAGCTCTGGAGCAGAGTTGCTCATGGAGGAGATTAGAAGCATGTTTTCTACCACCTACAAGAGTCACGCCGGGTATCCTGCTGGACAGATTCCATTTTCCTTAATATGTCCTTCCATAACAAATTTATAAGGCCACCAGAGGCCTGTTAGCTAGAAACAAATCTCAAATCATTATGATGCTACAGCTATTCACTCTTTATTATGGAAATAAATCAAAAGCAGGCTTTCAGCAAAAAAAAAAAAAATCCCCATGGTGGAATAACCACTGCCAGGTCCCTGAAGATGCCAATGCCCCAATGTCTTCAGCATTTCAGTGTATGTTTTGGCCACTGGAGGCTCAGTTTTTCAATTAAGGATCAAAAACTCAGCTTCGGGTAAATTTCCCAACCTAGACAATGAGATTCTTGTTCTTAATGAAAAATTGTATTTACTTAAGCTTTAAATTTGCATTCATATTTACTTTTAAAGAGTGCAGTGGTGCTGGAAATGGACTGTATCATGTTTAAGGAACAAAAATTATGGGAACTGGTTTAAAAACAGAGCAAGAGAGTCACATGAAGATGCTGACAATTATGTATCATAGGACAAGTGGCCCCAGGAAAAGGAGATTTTCAACTGAGCTCAAGTGAGGGCTCTTTTGCTTTTCTGCTGTCTTGTGTGTGCTAAGGAAATATATTCCTTGATCAACCCCAATCCCCAGCTCCCTACAGCCTATAGGGAACTTTTTGGTGCCATGGTCATTGCAAATAGAGGAAAAAAAATGGGAGGGCTTTTTTTGTCAGTCAGAAAAGTAAGTATAGTCAAAAATCCACACTGGAACAGTTCTTGGGCCTCATATGCTGCACTCAGGAATAGAAAGGCTTTTCTATAGTATATAATAAAATTCCCAATGAAGCAAACCATGTTTGGCTGGTTCTGGGGTACTGAGTGCAGGTTTCCTCCCTTCAGAGGAATCTTAATAGTGCACTGTAAACTGCAGGCCATTTACCTGACTTTTATACATTTTCAGGATGACTCTTCCAGTTCACAGAGACACCTTGGGACCCTCTCCAAGCCTTTCCCAGTCTGCAGCAGGAAAGTTAAAACCATAAGCTCCTCTTTTACCCTCTTTGTATTTAAGTCTTTTTCCAGTGATTTTCCAGCAAGAGCTGGAAAGCTGCAATGCCAAGGGCACACTGGTCAAAAGTGAAAGAGTGAGAAACAAATTTATTTGTGATTATTATGAGAGCCCCAGTGATATCAGTGGATATAACACAGTAGAATCAGGAAGGAATATTTTCACCTCCACTTAAATCTCAAGAAATCTGAGTATGAAAGTGCTTACCAGAACCAATAAAACCACAAAAATTTGTGTGTAAGATTATCAGAGCCTATTAACCCTTTCCTATCTTTAAATATTCTGCCTATAAACAAAATACTTTGCTCAGCTTTCGTAGCAAGTATTGTAAGATGGGACTTCAAACCCTCCTTTGAAGAGATTATGGATATCTCAAATATCTGAACATATAAAGTATAGTTGTCCTCTGAAGGCACTCAAGAATTCCAGGTTCTTCACATACTTTCCACTATCCATGTAAGAAGTTCCAGTACCCATGTGAAATAAATAAAGAAGTTGTTGCTGTGGAGAAGCCTATGGCGAGTGACTACAAGTAGATGGTTACCCTGCATTTTAATACCTGGCAGTAAAAGAAAATATCTGATTATCTGCGTCATTGATTGCACATGGCTTAACAGCCACAGCTAGTGAGACAGGCAGGTTAATGTGCACCTTGCTGCACTTTCAGAAACAAGAGAAGAGATATTAAGAAGGCTGGAAAATCAAGATGCTAAAACATAGACAAGAAAGGTTGGAGTTTGGACTATACAGACAAGCTTTCTTTCAATTCAGGTTGCTAAAGGTTTTTATTATTTACTATAGAATATAGATTGCACTGAAAAACACTTTTTTTTCAGAATACCAAAAAAAGTATGCCTTTCAAAACCATCTGCTAGACAGAAGCAGAATAATCAGCATATTTGTGCAGTACACTTCTATAATTATGAGGTAATCCCCTTCTCTGCTTGAAGTCCCCTCTCACATCCCAAGTCATTCTAATTTTGCTCATTTTTTTCTGCACAGCAGATCATTTTATAGGGAAAAAAAAACCCAGATAAAATTCTGTACTGCACTGAAAGATATTTGATATCCATAGAGTGACTTCAAAGATGAAAACTGAGAGAGCTCAAAGAAGTATTTTCATTGTGTTACAGTCAGATTGCCTGCATTAAAAACTCCACACCCATGGCTTTAGTACAGCTTGGATGGACCTTAATAAAAGTGATGGCAAGCAGGAATTTGCAGTCAGTGTGGACAGGGAAGTGAGCATTAAACAGACTTTTACTTCCTATAGTAATTTACATTTTCTTGATATTCTGCCTGATTTTTTTTTTCCTGTTGTTTTCTATAGGGCTTAGATTCCAAAAGCTTCAACCTTGTTTTTTGAAATTTTAAGTTTTATTTATATAGTATATACTCCAGAAAATTATCACATACTGACTATTTTTTACTCTTTTGCTCTTAATTTCTAAATATAACCCCAAGTAATTTATTTAGATATAGTTCTAATTTCTATTATAGTCTCTTTATTCTTGGTGATTTAAATCCCACAGCTTTCAGAGAAACTTAATACTCTTAGTCATTGCTATAAATCACAACTCAGTTGAGTACACTGAATATGTTCTGTGCAGTAATTGTTGCCTGGTTATTTATAATATAACAGTGGGTCTAGTTTTATGAGAAGAAGGGTCAAGGAAACAGATACACTCTCTTTCTGAGGGTTAAATAATTTCAACTTTGGATCATTTTCTACTCATAGTCCATAGATTTAGACACGTAAATATTCTGATTGTGAACAGCATTGTAGGATTTGCTGTAAAGCTATTTTTATTTTTTCCACCCTCCGAATTGTGTGACTATCACTTAGGTATCTTGGAAATAAGACAAAAAGATGAGAAAAATAAAGAAATGCCTAACACATTCTTTTTAAAAGGAGGTAATAGTAAATGTAATATTAGATGCAGGTAGATGCAAACATTACAACTGTTTGAGTTTGTTCTACTCTTTAGCAATTTCAAGAATGGTGATTGACAGATAAGCAAACTCCAGAGCCAAAAGAATATTCCATAAGCTTCAGTATAAAATTCACATCTTTGTTTTTCAGATATGAAGATGCTCTAGTAGCTCTGCTACCAATGCCTATGAGACTGGAGCACTGCTATTTTCTTGGAATCTCAGGGGTTCGATTTGCGGTTTCCATCACTTCTCCAATCCCTACATTTTACAGGGTACAGAAATAAAACAGAAAGGATTGAAAGACCAAGTTCTGTGAAAATTTACAGTTTAATGCTGGAGTCCAACAAACTGCTGGCCAAAGTTTCAGCTTCTTTATATAAACAAACAACCAAAAAATTACAACATAAAAGAAACCTAAAGTACTAAAGTTAATTTGAAAATGGCTGGAATTGAACAGCTAGGTGATGCTGTTCACAATATAATATTTTATTGTGTTCATTAGTGTATAGTAGTAGTACATGAAGTGCTAACATTTTGATTATGGGATATAAAAAGGAGCTAACGAGGATGGGAATGTCATTATGGCACATACTGTACAAACAGGGGAGGACACAAAGACATATGCCTCCTGCTACTAACAGTGCCCAACAAAAATGACTTCCATGCTTAGCTTCTTCTGAAAACGCGCTGCTGAATGCCAGTGGCTGATATCATGTACAGGCTCTTCAGACTGAGGCATGGATAAAGCAGTATAATTCTGAGCCCACCAGAGTATGAGTCCAGGTTCTACATGTTTGCTCAGTATGATGTGTTGACAGAGTGTTAAAATAGATTTTAAGCATTAGAAATGAAGTGATTGTCTTGTGAGGTTTTGCATGCTAATATTGTGTCATACGTGCGGAGATACGTCCTTAGAGCTCATGTTTTTGACTGGTGGCTGAAGGTGATGAGCACACAGTGGTGCCAGATTTTAAGATGCACTTTAAGTCCTTCAGCCATGGGAGATTTCTTTTTTTTTTTGATTACTACATTCCTATTCCTGCTCCCCTCCCTTATTGTCTGAAGGTATCAATACTTAAAGCCAAAGAACAAAAAGACAAAGAACAAAAAGACAAATAAAAGAATGCTAAAATATTTTTCACTCCCATGATTCATAAGTCTATCATGTGATTCTTGTAGGATGGACTTCTGAACTTTCAGGAATTTAATTTAGCCAATTCCAAAAATAAAAAAGAGTGTCTGTATGTTGCTATGAGGAATAACATGCTGGGATGGGACACTGCATCTTCCTGCAGGCTGGAGCTTATAAAATGCCACAGATGCCAGAAGGGAATCTGTATCCCTTAAAAAATGCCTAGAGCTAGCTAATTATGGGAAAGCAAACAAGCATGTATGTCTGTGTAATTATAATGGTGCATGCTGAAGCAAGTAGGTGCATAGAGTAGGAAAGTCGAATCCACTGGGCACCAAATTTCTCTTAAAAATGTGCCTGGAGGAACAGTGGAGGTAGCTGAGTAAATAAATATGAAAAGGAGACCTTATAATCTAGAAAGAGAGGAAGGGTTTCTTCCTGCTATCCAGTGGCTTGCAGCTGTAGAGGACTAGACTCGGTGTCCTCCTGGGCAGTTCCTCCTGATGCTCTGTGGAGGATCCTATCCCCTCTGTCTTTGGAGTTTGGTGCTGTATCCCACTGAGTTATAGAGGACAAAAGGCTCACCAAAAACTTCTGATGAGCAGCTTGAGTTCTGCTTCTTCCAGCTGTGAAGGTTTTCATCTGGGGAGCCAAACTGCAGTATCCTGAGGTGCAGGAGACTGGGTATTCCAGACCTGGTGCTGTGTTTGAGTCTGGGCTCCTGATATGGACTCTCTTGGTTGGTATGATGGTTGGCAAGTCATGGTTACTGAAGAAGCTTCTTTCCAAAGAAGACAGTTCACCCCCTGTGTATTTCTAGTACAGCTCCACGTATTCATAAGAATATTTGAGACCAAACACCTTCTTAAAGCCTTTTTTGTGGGCAGAAGAGTGATATCATATCAAGGACTATCAATACAGCTATTAAATAAATGCTCAGTTTTGTTTGGACCAATTTTCAATGTGCATTGATTCAGATTTCATTGTGGACTGACAAATGACAATGAGACCAGTTGGAACAACTGGAAACTGTTGGCCTCAAAATATGACCAAACCCAGAAGTTTTTAAAGTAAGATTTTTCTTTTTTTCAAAAAAACCTAACAGAGTAGTTACATGATTTTCATTTAATTCCAAGAACTGCTTTAAAAGAATAAATTGCTTCCCAATATCTGAAATTCAGACCTTTGAGAAATCGAAGTGAAACCAATTCAAGCTAGCCTGAAACTAATTGGGTCAATTTTTTCCCCCACTCAAATGTATGCAGATGCAAAACAGAAGTAAAATATCAGTTAATTATAAAAAGTATACTGGCTTTTGGATGGTCATGTTAGCTAATTTCAGTAGTTACTGTGATAAACAGAAGTGCTTTTTTGTTTCCCTGAGTGGCTTTGAATATGAAAGAAAACATGGGTTGAGCCATGGCAGCATGTAAGATCAAATTCTAGCTTTTGTAACAGAAAAGAAGGGAAAAAGAAGAAAAAAAGTAAGAAAAAAAAAAGGAAGAGATAAACTCTGAGCATTTGCATAGATTTTTTGTAAAAAGCATCTTGGTTTTTTTTTGCCTGACATGAAGCCAAGTACCTGATCGCACTCCTAAGTACACACAGGCTAGTTTGGTCAGGGTTGTTCACATTTCATGTCTGAGAAGTAGAAAATAACTTGTCTGCTGAAAGTGAGAGATACCTGTAATTCAGCAGAACTAGTATTTCTTTGTCCTAATAGTTTGGAATCAGACAAACGATACTGCACCTCCCCAAAAGACCATGAACAGTGGTTCAAGCACACTTTTAAGCTCTTTCTTGGAAGTACAGGTTGGTAGCTGTAGTAATGAATCCGTCAACAGGGATAGCACTTTAGCAAAATTAGCCTCTATATTTTACTGTTAATCACCCCCACCTCTCTCTCTTCATGCCAGCCAGCATCCTCTCTGGGCAGTGATGTTACACAGCACACATCTTCTCTGAAGTCATCTCTGTCATGACTTAAGCAGCTCTAAATATCGAGTTTGCACTGCTATGGAGCTCTCCTAACAGGCTTCAGGTACCATGAATCACATGCAAAAAGTTTCATTTTTCCAACTAGCAACTATGCAACAATTCTGGTCAGCTAAAATTGAACACCTTCTGGGGGAGGAGAGCAACAAATAAGCAACCAAAGAGATGAAAGATTACCTCTATTAGCTGATAAGTTTTCTGACATAGATACTGTGGCCAAATTGTTGGTGCACTAAGCCCCTTAATTCTTGTATAGACTCCTGTTGGATATTTGCTCTCTGTATTTCAGCAAAAAAAAATTACTCGGACTATGTGGCCAACTGAATGGATTACTTTGTCTCTCCCACTTTCTCTCTCACTCCATAAAAGATTAAAGTTTGGGACGGCCCTGGTGGAATTGGCATCTGTTTCTTCCAAGCAACATTTTATTTTGAAGTGGATACTTAGAAAACTGAAGTCAACCCTTTAAGTGTTCTATTTGGGATACCTTACATGATCTCCTAGGAAACCGACTTTCATTCTACAACCATCACTATGCAGCCTCCAAATTTTACTTATACCTTTGGAAACATACAGATTATTCCTGGAACTCTCCTTCTCATCCTCCATGCTTGCACTTTTGGTATAATTGCTCTTGAGAAACAGAGTAGTTTTTCAAATTACCCAATCCTTTTTTCAACTACCAGCCAATGCAGTCTGGCAGCAAGATGCATACTTCAAGTTGGAATTGTTCAAACGTGAAAAATGAGCTCAGAAGTATTTTTTTCAGAGGTGTTATTTTAGTTGTTTATATTAAAAAAAAGTCTTGGCTATGAACCCATTGAATTATTTCTTTAGAGTTTTTTTCTAACAGTTATATCGGTAGAGACAGAAGAGTCATCCTTGCAGGCATTCAGGGCTGTACCCTGGATTTTCCTGCTCACAAAACCCACTGTCACGGGTCTCTTTCCTTGGCCACAGAGCCATGGGACAACAGAAAACAGACCTTACTTTTTGCAGCCTAGAGGGACATGTTAATTATTTATACCTTTCCTTAACGGACCACCACCATGGAAAAACTATGAACCAAGCTGTGAAAAAACCATCAACTCATATTAAACTCGTGTTATGACAGTGGAAGATGTAATTTTCAATAAGCCTCACTCTGTCTGTGTTTTTTGGTTTTTTTTTTTTATTTATTAAGGTTACTTTAGTAGCCATAGGTCTATCAGTTGGAGCTGAAGAAGCTGTGCTCTGTCTAAATTCAAGTGAAACACTGCCCCCACTATCAACATTTCTTAAACCAGTTTTTTTAAATAATAAAGTATTTTCGATAAAATACAAAACACAGTTGGTTATCATCTAAAAAAGCCTTCCGCTCTGGATTTATGGCTTGTTCTGAGCATGATATGGTGCTGGCACAGGCAGCCTGTAAGAGAAGGACAGGATGTGAAAAATCTCCTTTTCATTACAAATGGACTTGTCTGTCTTCTGGCTGTGGAATGCTAACAATGAGAACAATTGGGGTGCCTCTGGCCAGTTTTCAGACAGGCACAGAGGAATGGAAGCAGCAAGGAATTTCCTTAGTGAGGAGGAATGAATTCTTAGCTGTCAGAAACAGCGAGTCTAAATTTGGAAATTGGAAGTATGACCTAAACACCTGTTTTCAAGCCCAAATCTCATTAAGAATGGAAGCTGGAGGGAAGCAATGAAATAAATGGGAAGAAATTCCCACTCACTGAAACATTTTCAAAGACAAGTTCAGGATGGGAAAACTAAGTAAAACTTTGGCTTAGAGGAGGTCAAACAATAAAAAAATCCCCTTACCTTCACTCCTGGAATATTGCCCCTCTTGGACAATTCTAGGGCTGTAAGAGCTGGAACATGGCATGCTGAGTAAAGTTTAGGCAAAAGCCTCAAAAATTCCATTATAATGAAAGGATATTAAGTAAAGGATATTAAGCAGACCTACCTCAAAGAATTTTAAATTAATTTCCCTTCCCCACAGCAAAACCAATGCGTTGCATTGGGTAATTCCCTGTACTTCCTGCAGCTGGTGTGACAAAGCAAATTTTAAAAATGGGGAATGTGCCATAAAGGCCTGGATGGCAGAGGCTACATGGAGTCAGCTGCCTAATGGGCCTTAGATTTGGTTAAGAGAAAGACATTGTGGTTTATTCACTGTAGCTGAGAATGAGTGCATCAGTTTGGTTATGGGAGTACAGGCCTGCATCTTAGCCCAAAAGTCAGACTTCAGATCCCATCTCTGAGTTTCCAAGCTGAAGCAAGAAGCCAAGGTGCAAAACTCCCAGGCAAAGCCCTTCTTTGGAAAGCTCTTCCTGCTGAAATTCTGGTGAGAGAGAGCAATACCCTAAGTCTGCCACTCAGTTAGGATGCTCTTGAGTCAGCAGTCCACCAGGGCCCCTG
>VXBR01010988.1:10170-64395 GCA_013400215.1 Cisticola juncidis
TACCCTGAGTTATCAGTACCCTGAGCTATCAATACCCTGAGCTATCAACATCCTGAACTATCAATACCCTGAGCTATCAATACCCTGAGCTATCGTTACCCTGAGCTATCAATACCCTGAGCTATCGTTACCCTGAGCTATCAATACCCTGAGTTATCAGTACCCTGAGCTATCAATACCCTGAGCTATCAATACCCTGAGCTATCAACATCCTGAACTATCAATACCCTGAGCTATCAATACCCTCTTCAACTGATGGCCCTGCCTGTGTGGTGAGACTTCTGTCCCTGAGTAGTATCTGTCTCAATTAATTGAAGCTGGCTTGTTGTGGAAGTAGTCACAGGAGATTTTCCTTTTTTTTAAGCAGTTGAGGAGCAGAAAGTTCTGAGTTCACTTCCCTGGCATTGTGCTGACCACACTGAATGCCCTTGGTGGGACCAGGGTCCATCAGTGCTTGCTGGAGTTTGTAGCCATCAGTCACTGAGCTCAGAGAGGAAAAATGGCATCTTGTGTCCAAAGCATGTTTTGGGGCTGTGAGAGAGTCTGGCAGGACCAGGGAAGCTGGTGTGCACAGAGCAATTTGCCACCACTCCGAGATGAATCCTCTCCAGCCACTGCTCTCTCATGGAAGCTGCTGGTGTGGCAGGGCAATATTGTCAGTGAGGAGGTGTCATCATGCTCTGTTCTGACTGCTGGGGTAAAAATGAGACATTTCTTTGCAGGTACTGCTCCCTCAGGCTTCATTTGCTGGGGCTGAGTGCCAACACCCTCTGACTGTGTCATGGTGCAATCACTCCTCCTCCCTCTTCACAGGTCATGGGAGTGTTGGGGGACTTTGCAAATAGAAAATTCCCAACATGCCTGAAAGGACAGCAGAGTGTTGTTCTGCACATCTCAGAGCTGGGAGGAAAAAACAGGAAAAAACCTCACCTCTGCAGCTTTTGGGCATGGCAACATGAAATGGTTTTGTGTTTAGTCCCAGGCCACCACCCAAGGAGACTGTCCATCTTTGGGTGTCTGCCTAGGTCAGCAGAAATTACAAATATAAAACATAGAGGAAGGGAATTGTGCAGGGGATAACAAATGTCAGGCAATTTTAGCATGTAGGTGGGATATGATCAGTGCATCTTGAATCTCCTGTTTATGATTCTCAGCCTTACTTCAGAGGTGCTTACATCTCTCTTGAGTGCATATCTATGGGCAGTATTGGATATTTAAGATTCTCCACTGTGAATAATTGAAGAAATTCTCTGCACTCAAATGCCCAGTGAGATCTGCTGCACTGAGTTCTGACTGTGTAGACATTGTGCCCATTCAAAATGACACAGGAGCTGGGGCACTTCCCTGGGAGAAGCTGTGTCTGGGTTGTTGTAGCTCTGCTCTTAGTCTGGTCAAGCACTGATGGAAACAAAGAGCCAGACTCAGATCTCTCTGGTTTCACAACTCTCCTTTAGATGTCCAAGCTACAGGAATGTCTAAATGCCAGAGAGTAATGAGACATTTAAATCTGTGGAGGGGAGCAACCACAAGGTTTAAGACAGTCCTGTTTAGGTCATGGCAACATGGCCTTAATATGCTCATCAAGCAGAGGCTTTTCCTAACTGTGCTTGGGTGGAAAAGTGCTATCTGCTGCTCAGAGTGCAGGAAATCTCACCATATTTCATGAAGACTCTACCCAAATTCTCCTTGTGATAATTGTGAGATATTTCCTGAAAGTATTGATGTAGAAGAATGATGTATTTGATTTCTAAGCAAGGTTCTGAATTTATTGCTGATCCTGTGGAAATAACAGAAGCATGGGTGTATTCTTGTGAAAAATAAAACTACTTAGAGCTAAACAGTTATAAAAGCTGGTAGAACTTCCATTTGAATGTATGAAATATTGATGGTCTCAAGGTCCAGGGAAGTGACTTGCACTGATTAGCTCAGTGCAGGACTCTGAATATTGCTTTAGAGCCATTTGTCTCAAAACCAGCTATCTCCTCTGAGAGAGGGACCTTTGCAACGTGATTTATAATTGCAAACTTCTAAACACAAGATTGCCTTGGTTGTGAATTTTTTAATCTTTCAACCTTAATTCCATGTCATGTGGTTCTAGTGTCATGTTTTATCTTTGGTTTTATTCATAACTCGGCCATAATTTCCTTGCTGACCTTCTATCAATGTATTCATTACCTTTCAAAGGGCACATTGTCCTTCACTGCCTCATAGCAGCAGGGGAATAATAAGTTAATGGTGGTGTGTATTTTGAGCAGTCCTTGGGCAAAGATGTTTTATAAATATGACACAGTGCATGGTGCAACTGCTCACTGTGCCCTGAAAATAATGAGTATCTGTGGTTTTTCAGGTTACAAATTATTTTGTGACTCATGTTAGAGAGACCTGAGAATTAGCAACGTTTTTGGTGTCTTTGATATCTAAAGTCTTCACCTTGACTGCTGCTGTAGAAGTTACTCATTCTGCCTTTGTGCATATGAATCTTTGTAGCACTGAAGGGCTCAGCCCCTCAGACAGAGGCCAACCTTTGCTGCTGCTCTTTTTTTTTGGAGTGAGAGATGAGGTGATTTATTAATATTGGAGTTGTACCTGTCTGAAGAGCACAACTCAGTTCTTGCTAAAACTGTTCATTCTCACATTTCACTCACAGAACTTAGAAACATTTTGGAGGTCACTCCTGGTTTCTGTTGCAGGGAGCACTTCACCCAGAAAGGAAAAGTTCAGTTGGAGACCTGGAAGCACATTAAAATGCATGCACATGTACACATGTACAAAGAAACAAAACTGAGCAATACTCAGTCCTCTAGCCTGATGATCAGACACCCTCTAGAAAATGGGCACTGTTTTCAGCCACAATAACAACTTAATTTTACTTTTTGGGCGACCACCTCAAAGAATTTGTAAGATTTTTTGCCTTTCTGCATAATTGTGCTTAAGGATTTTGTGTTCAGCACTGTAAAGCTGCAAAGAGTTTGTTACCAAAGCCCAAGAGCAGCAGTTCCTTTGGGATAGGGAGTTCTGGTGAAACAGGACCCTGTACCTCAGCATCCCTTGGGGCAGCAGCAAACACCTCTCCTCTCACAGACTGCTGAGGTTTGTAAGGAGCTATTTTTTGCCACATGAATTTTCAGATTTTAAGAATGTACCCCTGCATTTACAAAAAACAAAGAAAGGGATCCACATCCAAGTAAGGGATTCACTGCTGGTCTCTGCAAGCTGTTCCATCATGTTTAATATTGCAGTCTTCCCAATTATTCCTTTGTTATTTTTCATTCAATTGTCATTGTCATTTGCTCATGAATGTCAGACTTAACCCGCCCAACATCCGTGTTGATTTATTCAAGCGTTTCTTTATTCAGGTAAAGCAGATGAGTCTGCTGTAGATTTTTCTTTCTGAATAGAGAACAACTAGGAGAACAGATGGCAAAGGGCCTGAATTTCACTTCATGCTGATTTTTCCCATCACATTATCTTTAGTGATTGATGCTTCATCTGTTTTGTGAATGTATACATAAGAGGTTAAGAAGGTCCCGTGCTATTAATTCATTAATTAAAAGCAAATGAACTACTGAGAAGCTTTTACACTGATCTGTTATGGGATGCAAGAGAATAATAAGATCATTAATGTTGGAAAAGATGTCTAAGACCATTAAGTCTGGCCATTAGCCCAGCATTGGCAATTCCACCACTAAACCACGTCCATAAGAGCCACACCTCAGCACTGGCTTCAGCAGAGTTATCCTGATTCAGGCTGAACAAGAGAAAGTGGTCAATAAATGCATCAATGAAATCAGCAAAACCTCCACTGCAATTACTGAACAATGTTCTTGTTTTGCTGAAAAGGAGCCCACCTTTATGTCTGAATCAGACCTGGTTTCTCATTTATCTCATGTACAGAATTATGCATAGACTCACCTGTGGTTTGCAAACAGGGCAGGAAGCAGGGACACTTCTAACACCCTGTGGATGTGCATGGACTGGGGGACAGCATCTCAGCAACCTTTGTCTACCTGGAAAAGGTGTTGGACTGACAAGGACAGCTTCCCATGCCTTTTATCTGTGCTACATTGAGATTGTTTCTCCTGTGCTGTCCTAGAGAGAAAAAGTCACACACAGACAGCAACCTGATGCTTTTGTACTGCAGTTCTGCACTCTGGGGCAGAGATGGTTAATTCAGAGCCCGGAGTGGGACAGTATGTGTCTGAAAAAGTCTTAGACCTGCTCCTCACAACCATTTGTTTTGATACCTCTGTCCTTCACTACCCAGTGATGAAAGGTTTGGATTTGACCAAGCTTTTCCTTGGTTGTCTGCAGTTCTTGGGACTTGATCCTCATTAAAAATTCCTACTGGTGTTGAGAGTCAGTGCTAAACAGGAGCCTATTTAATGGAATATTTCAGGGTTGGTATCCAGTGCTTGATTAACATTTGTGCTGTGTATTTTCTTTTTGGGCGTCCCAGTCAGGCTGCAAGTCAAGGGCAGATAATTTCCAAGAACCAACAGTTGTGATTCTGCCACTGATTTGTCTGGGAAGTGGTTGTGTGGTTGTGGAAGTAGGTAAGCTCTGTCTGAGAAACATCCTTTGAATCTTACTCATGAGCAGCAAGCTGATCTCCAGATGTCCTCAAAAGGTTCCTGCAGCTCTGTGACACATCTGGGCTCTGTCTGCCCATGACTGCTCTCAGCTCAGCATCACTGGCTTCTCACAATGAAGCCTGAAGCTGGGCAGGCTGCATTCAAGTAATGGGCTGCTGAAAAATTAATCCACTCTGACAAATTAACAAAAGGAAGCTTTGGACCCCTCTCAGTTCTGTGCTGAAAACACCCCTTGAGCTAAGTGGTGTCAGCTCTCTGGTGTTCATCATAACCAGAAAAACATGGTGTGGCCATCATTCAATAGGCTGTTTTCCTGAATTTTCTCTCTTCCAACTTTTCCAAAGGCAGAGCCATGTAGTGGCTTTAGTGCCATTTCCCTGTGTGTAGCAAGCTCATCCTGAGCTTTAAGGGAAAAAAAAGTCTTTTAAAGACAGAAATATAAAAATAGGACTAAGGAGTAGGCATTACTTAAAGTGATCAGTGCTTTTGTTTAGGCTGAAACAAGTGAGGTGCTCTGAATAATAACCTTAAATTGAGCTGGTGCAGGAAAAACACCAGAGTTACTCTCAGTCTGTCTCAGTAACTGTTCAGTCAGATTGAGCTTTGGCTTGTAGCAGTGTGTTGGAAAGTTTTTCATTGTTTTTCCCACTCCCTTCTTGTGAAGGGCTTAGAAGATGTGGCCATAATGTGTTTCATGCATTGCTGTGCACAGCTCTTAGCTAACATTTAATCCGGGTGAATTCCCAGCCCTGAGCAGGTGTTTAGGTCTCTAAAATTGTGTCCATCTGCAGCATCACCTCCTCATCGCTTACCTGCTCTAGGACTCCAGGTTCAAAACATATTTATGTACTCTGAAGACTGTCCAATTGTATGATTTGTTTGGTGCCATATGATGCTTGGCACCATCTTGCAAAGACTCAGAGTCAGGAGAAGTTGATTGCTGTGGTGTTTGCCCTTGGCATCCTCTGATCTTGTACCATGGACCAGACAGAGGGGGTCACATGTGCCTATTTGGGGAGAACAAGAGGCACTATGTGGTCCTTAGAGATTTTTTCCAAATGTAACAGAACATCCTAAAGGGGATTCAGCTCATCCTGAGGTTGGTGTCCAGGGCAGAACAGATTAATTATTCTCTGAGGAATTTTCTGGGCACTCCCAAGCCCTCAAGACTTCAATGCTGGGTTTATTCCTGGTCAGGAAGACAATTCAATGCCTCAGCACTTTTGCTTGGGGTCAGTGAGAGAAATCTGAGGCTCTGGAGAACTTTGGATGGAGGTGGTTCAGAGAGAGCCCCAGGGCATCCTGAGGACGAGCAGAGTTATATATTAGGGTAGGAACCTGCTTCTCCCTGCAGCTCTTGTCCCCATTACCTCACATTTTGTAGCCTGTTACCCCAGAGGATTCTGAATCCAATGCCTTTGGCAAATGTTGCATTTGCATTAATATTTTAGGAAATAAAAGAGAGAAAAAACTTTGTAGATGTTGCACTGAATCACCAAGCTGGTGTAGCAACATGGAGTTTCTACATAAGTGACATAATTAATTCTGACTAAATGAAGCTACAGTTCTAATTAGATCTGAGTTTCTCTGTATCTTGTATTGCCTGGGCTTTTGGAGCAAGACTTTGCCATTTAGTGCACTTAGTGCTAAGGGCAGCTTAATCCTGCCAGAGAGGCTCAGGCTATGTTTTCTTCACATCACTTTGTTTTGGTTCATCTTTTATGATTTTGTTTTTAAAAGAGAATTTTTTTTAAAATTTAAAAACAACGAATAAAAGCTGAAAAAAAAGCAGTAAAGAAAAAAAAAGATTTAAGGCAAAACTGTCTGGATGAGAAAGCACAGCCTGCATGCCTGCTGAGAAGCAGTTTAAGGTTAGAATCTGCCCTGTAATAGGCTGTGTCTGGACACAAAATGCCAGTGTTCACCAGTAAGCCTCAAGAAATGCAAAGAGCCTAAGCATAAATTTTTTAAGGTCTTGTATAAATCATGCATTTTATTTCCAGGTGCTTTTAGTCCTGAAAACAGATCTTCCCCCTCCTTTGGGAAAGAAACTAAACAAGACAAAACAAAACCCTAGAACATTCCTGTGGAGATTAAAAAAAATCATAATACTTTATTAAAAAAGAAAAAAAGGTAATGGGAAAAACTGATTATTTCTGATGAGCTCTGGCACTGGAATTTCCTAGTTAATTTTATCTAATGGGCAGAAAATATTTCACCTTTGGAGGACTCCTCAGCTCTCAGTGTTAACTTTTCCTGAGGTACCTGTGAGAGAGAAGCCCTCTTCCTCACCCCTAGATAACAGATATGGACTGCAACTGATGGAATAGAAAGAGTTTTACAGGCAGATCCTCTCCTTGTGTCCCACAGGGAGGGGAATCTCCCTGCTGGGACTTCCCAAGGATACTCTGGTATCCTTATTTTGCCTTTAGCAGCTCCACCATAGCAGCAATAAAATGGGGGAGGAGCTGCTTTTGGCTCTGAGGCCAATTTATGCCATTTAAGCTTGTATTAATCCTTCTGATCCCCATGCAGGATGGCTGCATCCAAATCACTCACTGGTCCCTGTTCTAACCTGTTCCTCGAGCCCTGGACCAGCCCAGGTCTGACCTGTGCCAAGGGGATGCCAATAATCCAACAGTGTGGATGGCTGAGTGGCACTTCTGAGGCCCCATGTCCTCATTTCATTGAGTTCATTAGGACAGAGAATGAGTCCTGACAGGTCCAGAGATGAGGAGAAGGCACCAGAACTGCTCTGGGTGCTCAGATATAATTCAAGCACTAATTCCTGTTGCTGGGCAATCTCTAAAGAGAGAGGAGGATCCAGACCCTCTTCCCTTGGAGGGGTTGCACATCAGCCTAAGGCAGCAGCTGCTTGGGTGACTCTCCTTTGCTGGGATTCTTCAGTGACCTGGCAAATTGAGTGGGACTCACATCATTTCTTTTGCCCCCAGAACATGAGGGGAGGAAACCACAACCAGGTGGGAAAGAATGGGGAGAAATTCCCATGTCTTGGTTTCTCCAGCCCCTTACAATGAAAGGAAGGATAGAGGTAATGCCATGAGGAGCTGTCTGCAGAATCAGCAGACATGGAGGAGAAGGGTAGGAGAACCACCAGATGAGGTTTAGCTTAATCCCCAAAGGGTAAAGCTCCAACTGCCTGGGCCATTGGGACCACATTTAGCTGTGAAAGTGTTTAAATGAGTTAATCGTGGCTAAGCTCCTTGTTGAGGATTCAAAATCTTTTTGCTGAAAAGCAGATCATGTTAATCCAAATAAATTTCTCCAATCCACTTTTATTCAGATTATCAAACTTGAGGGCACATTAACTGTTCTCTAGCATGTATGTGCAGGCTACATGGCAGCTCTCCCCTTGTTAAATCTTTTAAGCATCTGTATTGAGGGACAAAGCAGTGTTTGGATTAACTCTCTCCTTTCCTGCTCTCTCTTCTTTGGGGTTGATTTTGTATTCAGTTATGAGAATGGCCTGGCACCTGATTTTTGGAGATGTTTTTTGGCAGAAGGGGGATGAATCACCTCCACTTAAAGGAGCTGTGAATCACGTGAATTCATAACTTGCTTCAAACTTCCTTTTTACAGTCAGGACAAACCCTGGCAGCCACATAATCCTGTTGATCTGTGAATGGGCTCTCAAACCCAGGCTATTTGGGATCTGATTCTGGATGGTCAGCTTCTGGAACAGACAACATTTGCAAGAGCTTAACATCATGACCAAATATATTTCATAACTGGAGAAGCTATCAGATTTATAGTTGTTTGAGGCAAATTTCATATTTCAAATTTCATATTGGTTAGATATAAGCCATACTGATCTGGCTTCTTTTAACACTCCAGTCCTGTAGACTAGGGGAGAAGGACTAAAAGTTTCCTCACTACCTAATGTGCTGTAGACAATTTATTTAAAAGCAAATGTCCAGATGTGCTAAATAATGCAGTGGGCTTGTCCCAAACTCCCCTTTTTGGGGCCTGCATGAATAATACATACTAAAATAAAATGGACAAGAATTTCAAAGTTTGTTTAGAACCAAATTAAGAGCTGATAAATTAAAAAACACAGTTGTCAGTGCTGGTTTGGGAGCTGAACTATTCTGGGATACCACACAAAATGAATCACATTCCATGTCCTGAAATAAGCATCTGCAAAATGTCTGCATTAGCATGACTATTATGAATTTAGTCTGAAGAGACTTTCAAGCCAGAAGGGGCCACTGGATCCAGTTGAGTAACTCCACAGCACAGGGTGTAGAGTTACACTGAGTGATTCCTGTCTTGAGACTTCAGGCCCTGGCTGAGCCAAAGCAAAGGGAGGCAAAGAAGAAAAGATGAATATTTGCAATGGCTTGGATGAGAATAGAAAGAGGAAAACTTGAGAAGTGGAGGGAGATGAAAGGTGAAGCTCCAGATCTGAAGTATCTGAAGGTCACTCACCATATGTTGGTTTAAGGTCTAAGGTGCAGCAATTGACCTGCAAAGCAGTGAAGAAAGTATTTCAGTCTGTGGCCATCAGTCACACTCTTCAAGCTACTGCCTCTTCCCATCTTTGACTGCTGGGGAACCAATTCCTTTCCCATGAGCCATCAAATTGGAGCAATAAATCTGAATTGTTTCTGGGATCAATTGACAACTACATGCTGGGAGAAGGAAATCCTCTTATTTCCCTTTCACTGAAGTCACATAGTCCAGAACTGGAAGCTGAAATTAAGGATGGGACTACACCAGAGAGTTCAGAGCAGGATGGGAGTTTCTCCAAATCATGGAGTGTTTGGAGACTCAGCCAGAGATGCAAGAAATGAACATATCAAGAAATATATTCTGGAAATCTATTTTGGAAAAGTGTTCATTGTCACTGCAACTTGCCAGACTGACAAGTCCTGCTGGTTCCACAGGATGTCCCTACAGATATATTTCAGAAATTCCCCATTATCTTTTTCTTCTTTGAGAGTTCCCCTCCTGCTCTGTTCCTCTGTGGAAGTTCTCACAGACAGCTGGGAATTGACAGGAACTTTTGTGTTGTAGATACCAGGCTGAGACCCCATGGTCAAACCATTAAACTAAATAATCAAACACCAAACCTCTTCATCACTCATCTCACTTCATTAGGCTTGAGGTTTAGTTGAAAACCACAAGTGGAGAATGGACACTAACAAAAAAAGGAAGAAAAAAAAAAAAAAAGGAAGAAAATGGACATTTTTGCAGAAGCAGAAATTAGGGAGATCTGTTGGAAGGTTCCTTCTGACTCTTTTTCAGAATATAATTGGAGACAGTTTCTTTATCCTCACAATGCTTAGGTGGTTCAAATGAGACTCAGCTGCTCCTGGTGCCAGACTGGTATCCTGAATAACTTTTTCCCTGCCTGGGCAAAGGAAGGGTCTGGCAGTCATGGGGGTTGTGAGGGTATCTCCCACAACACTCCTGGGCTCTCAGTTTATCCTGCTGCTTAACAGGATGCTGCAGTGGGAGACAATCTGAACCCAGGGGCAGTAACAACCTAAATATCCAAGGCAGGCAGGAGAACCAGGACGTTTATTTATTATTTCTATACCAAGCCAACTGTATCCTGGGCTGCATCCAAAGCAGGTGGGCTGCAGGTGAGGGGGAGATCTGTCCCTCTGCCCTGCTGAGACCCGACCTGCAGTCCTGCATCAGCTCTGGGGTCCCCAGCACAGGAAGGACAGGGATTTATTGGAGAAAGTCCAAAGGTAGGACAGCTCTGTGAGGGAAGATTATTGGATGGATGAAACACCTCTGCTGTGAAGAAAGGCTCAGAGAACTGGGATTGTTCAGCCTGGAAAAGAAAAGGCTTCAGGTGACCTAACTGTGGCCTTGCAGTGCCTGAAGGGAGCTGACAACAAAAAAGGAGACAGACTATTAACAAGTCTGGAGTGACAGGACAAGGGGAAATGGCTTCAAACTGACAGAGATCAGGTTTAGATTGGATGTTAGGATAAAGTTCTTCCCTGTGAGGGTGGTGAGGCACTGGAATAAGTTGCCCAGGGAAGTTGTGGATGCCCCAGAGACGTTCAAGGTTAGGTTGGAAGGGGCTGTGAGTAACCTGAGGAATTAGATGGTCTTTAAGGCATCTTCCAACCAAAACCATTCTGTGATTTATCAATGTATTGGATCCAAGCAACTGAGAGGACTCAGAAAACCAGAGACCCACGTTCCTGCTGGCAAACCAACACCTGATTCCCACTGGTATGTGTGGAAATTCAGTGCCTGAGTGTAATGGAAAGTAACATGCTGAAATATGCCCTGACCTGAGCTAACCCCCAGAGCCCTGGCACAGTGCCCAGCTGCAGGGTCACTCTCTGCTCTTTGGCTGAGTCCCAGTTTCTGTGCACAGACCCACAGGCACTCAGGTATGGCCATGCTGACACACAGCTCACATCAGCCTGAACCTTTCAGCCACTTCAGCCTCTTGTAGCACTGAACCATCTCATGGCCCCTGCTTACAAACAGGTCCTTTTCCAACCCCTGCAAGAAACTCCTGTTCAGTGTGGGGTCCTCTGGATCTGCTGTCCTGCTGTCCTGTTTCACTTCAAAAGCCAGCTAAGAGCTGTTTCTCTAGCATTCTCTCTATGCCTACTGCAATTTATTAAGTTATACTTCAAACAGTTCAGATCACAGCTGGGCTGCAAGGCATTACACAAAATAGGAGCATTTTGCTTGCCGAGTGCACAAGATGTTTATTTGCTCATGGGATTCTTTGTGAAGTTTGGTGTGTCTCCTGTTCAGTTTATATTGATGGGCAAATATCCTGGTTATTTTATTTTGATGTAGATTGTTTCCTGGACCAATCCCATGTTTTAACTCTGTAACAGGAGAGTGGGTGGAAGCAAAGAAAGTGATAAAATCTCCCTTTGCTGCTGGTGAATTTCTGAGATGTTTTCTTCAGCTTAATTTTTTTTTATATTGTGGTTAGGAGTCCACATTTAGTGCTGCACTGTTTGATGTTGAAGAAGCCTTGACTGGGGTTTGTTTTGGTTGGAGACAGGAGGATGCCTGGAAGGCAAAGGGGAGGTTACACTGAGGTTCATGGGTATGCCCAGTGTGCAGGGATCATGTGTTCTCATGGACACACTGGAATGGCAGGGAGCTGACTTTCACTATGTATAAAAATTATCTGTCTTCAGGTTTGGGTTGAGATTTGGAGAACCTTTCTCTCAAAGCTGGGCAGCTTGCAATGGAATGGCTGCAGAGGACTCCTTGGATATTAGGAACAAGTTCTTCCCTGTGAGTGTGGTGAGGCTCTGGCACAGGTTGCCCAGAGAAGTTGTGGCTGCCTCATCCCTGGAAGTGTTCAAGGCCAGTCTGGATGGGGCTTGGAGCAGCCTGGGACAGTGGAAGGTGTCTCTGCCCATGGCAGGGAGCTGGAATGAGGTGATCTTTGAGGTCCCTCCCAACCCTTTCTGTGGTTCTATGATTTGTCTCTCTCTGTGTTGAGCCTTCTTTGCACAGACACCTTGGCCACTCACCTGGCAGTGCCTGGACATTCCTGGCATCACAAAATCCTTGTTTATATGGTAAGACAGCTGTGAACTTAGCTTGCTTTGACCACCAGGCTGTGATGACACAGAGGTGGCTCAGCCTGAGCAGGACAGGGCAAACAGCAGAGGGTGGCTGATTTTTCAGCTGGGCTCATAGTCTCACCTTGATCAACAAGGTTTTGGCACAGGTTCCTCCTGCACACTACAGAGTGGAAACCAAAATAGAGCTACTGAAGGGTGGAAGCCAAAGCAGAATTTTTGAGGCTGCCCTCAAACGTGAATGCAGCCCATGCTTGCTAACATCACTCTTGGATGCAGGCAACATGCATTCCCCAAAACTTGCTTTGACCACCCAAGCTCAGAGGGTCATATCCAAATGTCCTTGCTCTGGGGGACAAAGAAGCACAGTGGATGGAAGCTGTCCCCAGGCATGGTGGCCTTTCCACGGGCTGCTCTTTTGGAGCTGTTGAAGCTCTGCTGGGGGGAAGAGGAGTGAGGGGGCTGCAAGTGAGGCTGCCATGTGGGATGTGTGTAATGCTAAACATGTGCACTGATCCTTCCAGCTCTTCCCTGGAGAGCAGCAGTGCCTTGTGAGCCGGGGCAGGAGGGGCCCCTGCCTGAGCTGGAGGCAGAGCAGGGCCCCTAATGGAGTCCAGAAGAGGAACTTCCGTGAATCAAAGTGTGCGTGTTTATTTACAGCGCTGCCAGCAGCGGGGAGGCCGCCCCAACAAGCTCATAAACATATTTACAGGCATTTCACAGCGAGCTTTGTAAGGAACAATAAAGCAATCACTCAGCACCTCTGCTTAGGAGCTCTTTATGGCAAGGAGCCTTACCCAGAGCTGAGAGGCCCTGGCTGAGTCACTCTTTACAAGACCTCGGACCCAGCCTGCTTCACTGAGCTTTACTGCTTTTCTCTCCAGGAAGTTTTCCCAATTCCCTCTGCTCCTGTAAGGAGCTGATCTGTTCTTTGACTTATCTGGGATGGGGATAAGGATAATTCAGCTGCCCTTCCTTCTCCAAGGGGTGGAAAAGCATCTACCTTCTGCATGTATTGTCTATGAGTTTCCTGTCCAGTCTCCTGTAGTCATTTGCTCTCCACACACCAGCACTCACCAAGGATGTAGCAGTGCTCTGTGTAAAGGCCATGTGGATGCACCAGCCAAACTGTCTTTGAAAAATCTTATCAAGCCACCTGCAGTGTTGTTTTCAGGGTTCTCAGGGATTCATTGAGGTTACTGGGAAAATAATAGGATTAAGATAGGAACAGAGAGCCTAGAAACTGTCCACCAGGAATGTAAACTCTAGATACAGAAGATCATAGGACAATGATCCAGGTCAAATGGATATTTGACCAATTGGATGTCCTAAAGGAGAGGTACCTGCCTCTTGAAACAGCGACTTGGCCAACCAGGAGTGTGTGCCCATGCGGGCTGTAGATTTTAGAATCTATAAATGGGATTGTAATGTAAACAATAAATGGCTTTTGCTGGAATCATGTTGGTTCAGTATTCAGTTGCCCATATCCCCCTGCACAAGGAAGCCTGAGAAACCCCCAGGTATTCTCCCAAAGACTGTAAATCCATGGCCCTTGGTGCTTGCATTGGTGCTTAACCAAACATCTGACACCCATGGCCCTTTCCTTCACCTCTGGGCTCAGAAAAAGGATCCAGACTGGACTGTTCTAGTCAAGTTTTCAAGCCCAGGGGATACTTTCTTTCTGCCTTGTTTTCCTTGAGGGGGACATGATGCCAGAGGTAGAAAATCCTCCAGGATCTGGCACTGTGGTTACAAATAGGGCCAGGAGGAGCACAGAGGAAGGAGAGAAGAACCAAAGGGAAGGACTGCTTCCTCCTTTGTCCATCCCTGAGCTGCTGGCCATCAAAGCACACACTGTGCTGCCACCTCAGCTTGGCCAGCAGCCTCAGCTGCAGTGTGGAGCCTTTGGAGCCTGTGCAGGGCTTCTCCCTCTACAAGGCTCAAGAGCCGAAAGGGACTGTAGTGGTATTTTTAGCAAAGAGAACAAAAGTGTGTGGGAAGGGTCATGAGCTGTCCAGTGGAACAGCAGCTGTTTCTCAAGACATCACACAGGACGGCTGATGGTCTGGAGGAGGAATGCTGCCAGACTGTGGCATGAACAGAACCCCTGGGAAAGGGAGGGTTCTCTCCACTGCCTCTGAGGACAAATGCTTAGAATAAAAACAAACTGAAGGGTTTTAGTAGTCCCAAGCAAAAGGCAGGCTGGGCCTATTGCAATTTGCATGTTCTCCATTACTGAAAATTCAGTGCCCCATTTTTTTTTTCATTTTGTTTTTCTACAGCATCCAGCTAGTAACATGACCCTCGTAGACCTTTAGAAATGGCCTGTGTATGAATAGGAAGAAAGGATTTTAGCCAAGCTTTTTATTTTGATTGCAAGCTGAGGAATCACTTGGGTTATTGTGCTGGTGCTTGGTTTCCTGAACTGGTTGTTGCTGCTCTTGTCTTTTTGGAGAAGAATGTGGTGGTGGCAATTCTTGGACCCAAGGCTGGAATCAGAGCTAGGAATGAGAGGTTAAGGGCAGTGCAGAGGCTCCAGACTTAGACTAGTCTAGTCCTGGTTTGTGAGTCATGGTCCTGGCTAGGAATTTGGGTTCAAGCTCTGGGTAGTCTCCTCCAGGATCCCTGGTTCTGTGCAGAGTCAGCTTAAGCCATACTTGAGCAGAGAATCATTAAATCATTACAGCTGGAAAAGGCCTCCAAGGTCATCTGGTCCAATAATTAACCCAGCACCTCCAAGTCCACCACCAAACCACATCCCTCAGTGCCTCATCCACATCTGTGAAACACCTCTGGGGATGGTGACTCAGCCTGATCCCTGGGAAGCCTGTTCCAATGCCTGTCAACCCTTTTAGGGAAGAAATTTTTCCTAATATCTGTTCTAAGCCTGGTGCAACTTGAGGCCATTCCCTGTTGTCCTGTCCCTTGTTACCTGGGAGAAGAGACCAACCCCCACCTGGCTCTTGTGCTTCATCTGTTTTAGTCATGTGCAAAAACTTTGGCGGCTTTTTCATTCTGAATTTTGGGGCTGTTGCTGCAGTTTCCAGCTAATAGTTCTTAGCTGACAACCAACATCCATGGAGTCACATATGGAAGTTTGGAGAATGCCAAAAAATGCACTATTTTGAAGGTCCTTTTCTGACTTGGCTTCAGGGTTTGAGGACATCTGTGGGTGTCTGTGATTTCCAGTTTCTAAGTATCTGAGCAAACTCACAGTAAATCACTTGTAAAATACTATAGGAGACACATCTCTTGTCCCAGCTCTTTGCAGGAGAGGTTGGACTAAATGACCTTTCAAGGTTCCTTCCAACCCAGAATATTCTGTGGTTTAATGAATTTGGATACCCTTAAGCTAAATTTACTAGGAACTCTAAGATGAGTATTGATTACAAGCAAGGGTCTTAACACCATGTGGATGCATGCTCTTCAGGAAGACAATTTCCCATTAAATTCTCCCAAAAATACCTGAAGTATAGCGAGTGTTAAGAAATGGTACAACCATGTTTAGAAAAAATGTCCTGAATTTTTTTTGTGTGTGTTTTTTTCTTCCTACTATTGTTTTTATTTTGAATTATTGCTGATATATTTAATGATTTGGCAGTTTTGCTTCCATTGCTCTGCTAGGGCTTCCTTTGTTTTTTCGCATTTTTCATTGATTAGGTGCCAGTGAAGTGAAGAGTGGATTATTGATGTGAAGAGTATCAGAGAGTATTAGATTTAAAGCTGTTTAAAGGGAAAAAATTTGGGCAATTTCTATTCCATTATGAAATTTAGAACACTGTATTTTTATCCCAGAAGGGTCTGGAAAATAAAAAGTAGAAATTGTAGAAATTTTTGCTAGAGAAAAATATCTTGTCAGCTGCTTCACCCTCTTCTGAGGATTCCATTCAGTTCTGAAAGAGCAAACATCTTCTATTGAATGTCACCAGTCACGGATTTCCTTGGAGGCTGCAAATGCCTCCTTTAGAGCTTGAGGGCTGCTAAGACAATTCTGCAAGCATTGTTGAACTGCAGGTTCACATTTTACAATTGTTTTTCAGAAGTCTCTATTCTCACTCTGTGAACCCTTGCAAATATTTTAGGAGCAAGAAGACATTTGGCCAAGCAGCCCAAACCACAAAGCTGCATGGAGGCCACGACCCCTCAGGTAGCAGCTCGTTCACTCCAGGGTCGTATGAACTGTGATTTAAGTTAAAAAAAATAACAACTTGTTTCCTGAGGTCTGCTGAGGCATTGATACATTCTCTCTCCTCCTTGGAATGAGAGCACGAGCCAAACAAAGGTGAGAAAATACAGCCTCCCTGTGCATCTCTTCTGCAGAGGAGAAGAATTGTTGTCTAAATTCAGTTTAATCAGCACTCTGTCCCTTGGTCCCAGGCTTTGCTCTGTATCAGCCAACCATAAAGCCCTAAAGAATGGGGAAGAAAGTTATTTTTGGCTTTTGAATTGCCTAATCCTTCAGGTGAGGTGTTCAGCAGATGATGGTGCAGAAGGGAAGCAGTGGAAGTGGCAGAGCAGCTGATCCCACTGCAGAGCTGAACGTGCTCTGCCCCCAGAGCCGTGGTGTTAATGGCCCACAGCACATGGGAAGTGAGCAGGGTGAGTGATGGGGTCTGAATCTGGGGCCTGACAATTCCCCCAGGTGCCTGAAAGATCCAGAGTTTCTGCCTGAGCTGTTCCAGGGGCTGTGCAGAGGACAGACTGCACCATGATTAGAACCATCTGTTCTTCACTCCTGCCACAGAAAATTCAATATTGAGGAATCACAGGGGTTCCAGGGGGTCCAACCCCCCTGTTTGCTGATGTACACCACATGCAGCACATCCATCTCTCACCAGCTGCCTCTGGCAGCCCCGTGGTGGCCTGGGGCATGGACCAGGCAAGGACTGTGGAGTGCTCTGCCAGTGTGTGACAGGCCACCAGACAGGATCAGTAACTCTGCAAGCCCAGGAGAAGTTATGTCCTGTGTGACCCTGCCCAAATTCACTAAATCCTGTGAATAATGTCATTCATGGCTGGAGCTCCTCTTGCTTATTCCTGTCACAAGAGGGAAGCCATGGTACATGGCTCGCTAATGGCCAAGGAATCCAGCAGGGAAATCCATCCCCACACTTGACTATCAGAGCTAGGAAGATGGGAAGGGGCCATGCCTCTGTTTACCTGTCTGCAGTGTCAGGGTAGTCATAGAATCATGGAATAGTTTGGGTTGGAAGGGATTTTTAAAGGACATCTAGTCCTTTAAAGTCCCCCTGCAATGACCAGGGACACCTTCAGCTAGATCATGTTGCTTAAAGCCCCATCCAACCTGACCTTGAATGTTTCCAGGGATGGGGGAATTTCTACATCATCTCTGGGCAATCTAGGCCAGAGTTTTGCCATCCTCAATGGAAAAACTTCTTCCTTATATCTAATCTACATTGCCCCTCTTTCAGTTTAAAACCATTACCACCTGTCCTTTCACAATAGGCTCTGTTAATAATTGTGAACATCTTTCTTGTAGACCCCCTTGAGGTGCAGGAAAGCTGCTAAAAATTGTCCCCAGACTCTTCTCAGGGCTGAACAACTCCAACTCTCTCAGCCTTTAATCATTGGTTACTGTGTTATGTCTGCTTTCTTAAAAACAACCAACCAACCACCCAACCAACCAACAAACCAACCAACCAACCAAACAAAAACCCAAAAGCAAACAAAGGAAAAATAGGAAACCACCCAAGATGTCTAAGTTTTTGGCTGCAGGAGGCAGCATATCTGTTAGCATGCTTAGTTCCTTCCATTCACTGCTGGCCTCAAGGTGGTCCCTGCTGGCAGCACTGGGATCTGTGCAAACTCCAAGAGCTTTTTCCCATTTTGTGTTTGCCTCCTGCCATCTCAGCACTTTCTCTGTATTTGCCTCTGTCTTTGCAGCCCTCTCCAGCAGTTCCCTGGCAGAGACTCCCAAACAGAAAATCCTCTGCTCTGCTGCTCGTGGAAATGCCCTGTGTGATAGATGGCTCTGATCAACCTGCAGAATAGCAGACACTCAGGAGAAAAGCCTGCTCCCAGATGCAGAAATATGGATTATCTGTAGTCCAGGGGGAATAAAGAGCTGTTGGTTTGTGCTATGCATCATGACAACACCCCTCAGAAGCCACCTGGACACCCAGAAACCAGCACTGCAGTGAAGTGATGCCTGGCAGATTAGGAAAAAAAAAATTAGAAAATATCAAAATCCAGTGCTTAGAGGCAGGCACTGAGATCCATATGCAGGCATCTAAATGAGTGATTTCACAGCTGAAGCTACTGAGCATCCAAAGTGGCCATGAAAGAGGATGATATAAAACTGTTGTGCAGATTCAAACAGAGCTGAACACCTTCTTGACTGTGCTCTTTATCTGCTAAATCAGAGCTTCTATTGCAAAAGAATTAGTGTCCCCATACTTAATGCATGTTATTCAACAGAGCAAATTACTCTGTTCCCCGAGGTCTTATTAAGAACTAAAAGCAATTTTCAGCAAGTTACCAGATTGAGAAGGCTGTGGCTCTGACAGAAAACATGAGAAACTATTTCTTAGCCCATATAGAATAACGTCCATGATTTGAATAATTAAGTTTTACATGCTGCATCATTTTTTGTAGTTCAATGGTTTAATAATAAACAATTTTCTCTGTTTGGTGATCTAGGCTTGGCACTGAGAAGCGGGTAAGATTAAAAATGAGTGAATTCTAGTTAGACTGAGCATCTTCCAGCCTGCCTTGGGCTCTCCACTGACTTACTGATTTAAGAAAGCCACTCATTCATGGTGGGGTTTAGATCCAGCAAGAATGACTAGCTATGCCTCTAAAGCAATGCAAATTAAGACAGGTATCTGTAGGGACAGCTAATGGCTATGTCAGCTCTCATTTTCCTGGAGAACAGGATTTTCCCACATCACTTTTTTTCTGCCCAGCTGCTTTGAATTAAATCCAGGTCTTCAAGAGCCCATTTTTCTCTCCCTGATACCAGTGTAAATCAAAAGCTAACCCTGTTAATGTCACTGGTGTAAAATTGGAGGAAATGAGAGAAGAATTAGCCTGGGAAAAATCTAATTTGCTTCTTGCTCTCTCTCTTTCCAAGTTCAATCTAGATTAAAAATATTCACCAATGTATACAAATGGGAAACCAGCACAGCACACCATCTGTCTGGGAGTGGAAAAATCAGGGCTTTTCTCTACCTCCCAGACTTGCTATAAAGCAAACAAAAATGGACAAAGCACTTCAGCAGTTTCATGCTAAAAAAGCACAACAAGAAAGCTGCACAATATCTATGGATTGCAGTTCAAGGCATCTGGTACAAGCCAGGCTTTGGAGTGAACTGAAACCTGGGACCTGCAGGGTGTGTTTATATAAGCACCAGAAGCTGTC
Source organism: Cisticola juncidis (assembly GCA_013400215.1). Taxonomy (NCBI): domain Eukaryota; kingdom Metazoa; phylum Chordata; class Aves; order Passeriformes; family Cisticolidae; genus Cisticola; species Cisticola juncidis. The sequence goes on from VXBR01010988.1 coordinate 29,691, forward strand.
ATTTTAGTTCTTAGCTCTCTTCCATGCATATTTGCTGTGGCCCACATATACAATAGGGCTCTTTTCAGAGATGACATAATGTAGTGTTTTGCAAAAAAAAAAAAAAAAAAAAAAAAAAAAAAAAAAAAAAAAAAAAAAAAAAAAAAAATTAAGAAAAGGGGGTGAAAGATTTCTTTTCATCCTGCCAATATGAAATGCATCTTATGTGCTTCAGCAAATTACTGCCTGGAGGCAGAACAAGGTCTTTGTAATATTTTGGTGCTAAAACAGGTACCTAGTCATCTATGCAGCAGGGTCTCACATAGCTGTATCCTCTGGAGAGAGCTGGATGCCTCTGAACTTTCTTTCCCAGCTGTGCTGCTGCATGGAGTTACACTCCAGAATACCATTCCTCTCTCAGGACACTTTCTACAGCTGCAGCACACTTTTTATGGGTTCTGCAGAAAGAAATAGTCCCCCAGCAAACACAGTAGCTACATTCAGGTGGGTATTTTGCTGGCCTGTGCATTCCTCTGACAGCCACTGACAAATGTGAATGCCGTGGTTGTAACAGGGCATGCTTGGTGCATCTTTCTCCGTATGAGGAGCCTGACTGCAATAAGTCACATTTTCAAACAGAATTTGGGTGAGCTGGAGAGGGAGGAGTGACCAGTATAAGGAATTTAATTCCTTCCATAAGGTTGAGTGCAGGGGATGCTTGGCACAGAACACATATATTTAATGGTACATCTCTGTGGCACAAAACTGCACAAGAACTAGAGTCATCCTAGTGACTGGAAATGCATGGAGAAAACAAGGCCAGACCCAGACACTTCCAAGCCCTGAGCCACACAGACTCATCAGGTCCTGTCTGTGCCATAAAAAGGTGAATTTGCCTGCAGAGCAGTTATTCAGGCAGCTGGGCTGGGGTGCTCCTGCTCCAGCCTGGCCTCACACTGCATGTGATGGATACAGCCAGAGGGAGAGGGATGGCACTTACCACAGCAAAGTTAACCCATGGGAATATATCACAATGGAAAAAAAAACACCCAACCTGTTCTTCTGATGTATTTGTGTAAATAAATCCCTAACTTGGAAGAAAAGGACGCTGAATGAAGTGAAAATGGTCTTTGAAGTCTCCAAGGACAGAGTTGTTTTAGCAGTTGTGATCTAAGCACATGACTGGGGCAGAGTTTGTGGACAGAGATCTTAACTGGCCCTGCAAGAGTTGTCTCACTCAAAAATCACAGCACTTAACATTCTTGTCAGTAAACCAGCCCTGATCTCTCATTACAGGGTCACAGAGTGGGAAGGAAAGTCCTTTCATCTTGCTATGGCTCATCTTGATTTTCCGAGTTTCCAGTGGATTGCTGGAGTGCCCGATGGTGCATCCTTAGTGATCTCTACCAGCCTTCCCTTGCACAGCTCCAGGGAGCTAAGAATTGACTCCCCATCGAGCAGAGTTACTGGATAACTTGAGTTTCTCTTTGTCCCACTGTGTCCCACAGCAGAATGCATTTCTCAGGGAGGGAGAGCTGGGTGTCTGTTTGCTTTGAACCTGCACTTTCTTAGCCCAGCCTGGGTTCAGTAGGGCAGGTTGTTTAAGCTTTGATTCCATGAACTTTTTAAGAGCTCTGAAAGCTTCTCAGTGTTTTCTGATATTTTCTCATAAGAATGTTGGTTCTCCTAATATCTTTTTCCAACATTTTGCACAGCATAAATTCATAGTCACAGAGTGGTTTGGTTTGGAAGGGACCTTAAGAACCATCTAGTACCAGTCAAAGTTCTTAAGTGTTAGGGTTTTTTCCCAGTTCTTGAATCCATGGCTCTTTTCTGTGCTTGCTGCCATTGCTTTTTCAACATGGTTTTAAAACCAACTGCCTGCAGCATTCTATCAGCAACCTGTAGATATCTCTGCTTAAATACTTGCCCATCAGATGAAGATATCTCCACTGTCCTGTTCAGATTCTCTTGAGTTTTACCAGACCAATTATAATTAAATATCACAAGATTTCTATCAAACTAATTAATATTTCAGCCTTGTTTTCATGTGGTTAAAATGTGGGTGAGCAAGTGACCCAGCCAAGGCAGAGGCCAGCCTGGTGCCAGGGGTCCCTCCCCTCTGGATTAGAAGGGAGGATTGCCCACATACCCTTTTGCCTTGAACTTCAGCCAAGTGACATGTTCAGTTCAGAAACAATCAATTTTATTGCTCTCCCATGTAAATAAAAGCTGCATATCGCCACTGGGTGACAAGCAATTTCCTCCTACTCCCCCACGTATAATAAAGGAGAAAAATTGCAGATGACATCTCTGCAGACTGACATAGAAAACAGCAATTTATGTATTTCCCAGGGAAAAAAAAAAAGAAAGATTAGGAAAGTCTGTGCCTCCCTATGAAAACTGAAGCTGCACATTGCCAGTGCAATGCTATGCTTGCAAATTGTTTTTTGGAAGGATACCTTAATTTTTATTGCCCCACAACACCTGTGTAAGGAAGGGAGAGGAATAAATGTGGTGGCAAAGTGCACCCCTTAGTGGGAATTGTCGCAACCACCATCCCAGGCCTGCCTGGGAGCTCTGAACAGATTTTTCATGCTCTCTGCTACTCACTGGGATGCCCAGACCCAAAACCTGCAGACCTCAAACCTGATTCTCTGTCGTCTTCTTCTCTGGATGTGATAATGGGTCAAAACAGGACAAGTGTGCACAGGGGTAAATGTGGGGATTCAAGCCTGTGGGTCTCACTGGAGTTCCCCTTCAGGCCAGCAAAGAAATCCTCCACCACTGGAACTGGACTCAGAACCACACCTGACCTATCTCTGGGCCAGGATTAGTTTGGCTCAGCATTAATCTTTTCATTGCTAAAATGACTCTACCACTCCTGCAGGGAATGCAAAGTTCTCTGAGGTTTACCACAACAAAACAATGCTATTATTTTATGTGTGCTCTTGCCTGTGTTGTGCCTGGTACTCAGGGCAAAGAGATGCCATTTAGTTGCTTTGGAAGTTTTAAATGTTTTTCATGTCTCCTAACTTTAGGTGCCAACCATCCAGATACACATATGGACCATTTAGCTCATGTATGAACTATTTAAAGTGAGGGGTCCTGTTGCACTACCTGGAAAGAAATGCAGCTTTGCAGGTGGTGCCAGTACTGTTCTATTTCAGATACCTCAGACCAAGAGGAACCACCTCTGTTGTCTTCATTTGACTATAAAATATCTTTGACCAGTCCAGATAACATTATCTACAGACAAATCCTGCTCCCTGTGTATCAAAGGTCAGTTTAAGGCTCATATGGTTTGGTTTATACTCCACTGAGAAGGGCCATTCAGGACAATAGTATGGCAAAAAAAAAAAAATTAAAATACAATGAATAAAGATCAAAGGTCTTACAACAGAGGAGGACACTCAGATAGCCCAGACTGCACTCAGTTAATAATAAATAAAAAAGCACTATGTTTTCTATTCCCACCTTGTCTCTTGACCATACAGCAGCCCAGCCTCTGCCAGAGTAGCCACTGAGATTTGCCTGCAGTCGGCTGAATCCCTCTCCACCAAAGCCTCGACCCCAGAGCAAAGTAATTGCATTAATCCAGGCAAAAGCCCATGGCTCCATCTAGAGGGAAGAAGGAAACACTGGAGCTTCTGGGTTGTGGTTTTTCATCATCTTCTGTGAGGAGTGCTGTTACCTGAGGGATCAGATGGACATGGAGATAGGTTGGAGGGAAATGGGAGGACAGGTTTTTGAGGCTGAGAGGGGAAGAGGGAGTTGTGAGAGGAATAAAATAGATCTAATTATTTCCTCTGTGGCTGCCTGCAATCAATAGTGCAGTGGCTCAAGGATTAGATTTGAAACAATTTGTCTGGAGATGATGGAAATGTTGCAGGAAGGAAAATTTCCATGAACGTCATTCTCTAAAGATGTTCCAACCTCTTGAAAACTCTGGACAGTCTCTCTGTTTTTTTCCAGCTCTTTAACCTCCAAAACTTACTCAAAGAATGGTGATTTCCTCCAGCAATCCTTCCCACCCATCCCCTGGTGACACCCATACCCTGTTGTGGCCCTTTCCCTGCCTTGTATGTTTTCCACAGTGCAACACATTTTCACATTTCAAAGAAGCTCTGTTATAATCAAATACTGTGGCCAAATGCCAAAATTAGGTGCTGGGAGTTCTATGATGTGAAAACCAGTGACATTATCAGGATCAGCTGATATCTTGAGTTTATATCCAGTTTACAAATGAGTGATGCCACCTGTGCTTGGCTGTTTCTCAGAGCTCATGCATGTCAGGATAAAGGCTGTAACTGAGTTATCCTGCACTGTGACATTGCTCATCCTCGTGGCTCTGTGCACTTAAAACTGCTGTGGGGTTCTGTGCAGCCCTGTGCAGGTTCTGTCTGCAGACCTTTTCCCATGGCAGTGCCCCTGCTCTGGTGTTTTTGGAAGTGTGGCCCCCACTCAACCAGGAGAAGCCCAGATCAGGGGGTGCAGGTGTGTGTGGGTAACCCCAGGACACTTCAGCCCCATCCACAGCAAAAGTGAACCTTGAACCTGGCAAGATTCACTTTGTGCAGAGCTCCTCTGCAGAGCTGTGCTGGTGAAGCTGTGACCTCCCATCCCTGTGATGCCCAAGGGACACCACAAAGGGCTGGTGCAGAGGGCAGAGCTCTGTGCCCCTGCCTGGATCCATCTCTGTGCATCAGCCCAGCTCCAGCAGCTGCAGCAGGGGAGAGAAAGCCAAAGGCCTGGCCTGGGAATTGACCTGGGTCTCTTCTCTGGCCAGGTCATGGAAAGGAGAACCACCCTCAACACACAGGGGGTGAGGAGGCTGGCAAGGCTCAGGGGGGGTGGTAGCAGCTCTAGGGGTCTCTTCTGCATCCCAGGAAGTCAAACCTTCATGCTGGCACCCCAGCTTTTAGCCCCAGTGTGATTTTTGCTGGTGCTGACCTCCAAAAGCTCTGACCAAAAGGAGCAATACCACAGACACAAAAACTCTTCAGACATAAAATCATGGAATTGTAAAGGTTGGAAAAGTCCTCCAAGATCAAGTCCAACCTTTTATCAAACACCCCTGTGCCCTCCAAACCATATCATGAAGTGCCACATCTGCTCATTTTTTGAACACGTCCACTGATGGGGACTCCATCACTTCTCTGAGGAGCCTGTTCCAACACTTTACCACTTTTACAGTGAGGAAATGTTTCCTAATATCCATTCTGGAACTTGAGGCCATTACCCCTTGCCCTATCGAACATCTTTCAAAGTATTGGAGGGAGCGGGGAAATTGGTGGGATCTGGGGGATCCTCCCTCCCTGTGTATTTCTCCTCTGTTGCATCTGAGAGCAGAGGGATGCGCTGAGGCTGCATCCCCACACGGTGGCGAGAGCTCCCTTCGGCAGCCGCCGGGAGCCGCAGCACGGGCTCTCTGAGCTGCTCCTCCAGCACACGGGGTTTGGTTGGCTCTGGGAAAGCAAGGATGGGTTTGGGAGGGCTCAGGCAGCTGCAATCCCGTCAGAACTGCGGCTCCACTTATCCATCACTTTAGAGACTCCAGTTCGGGCTTGAAGGAAATATGAGTGCCACAGAAATATTGCTGAGCTGACATGAAATGTTCTGCTGTGTGTGTGCAGTCAGATCTTTTCTGCACCTGCTCATCAATGGCACGTTCAACACCAGGAGAATTATGAATGCTTTCATTCCAATCCTACATTCATTTGTTTTGGTTTCATCCCCCCATAGTCTTGCTGATGCAGGCAAAAGGCTTTTGAACATGTGTTAAGTAGATCTTTGCACAGAGGGGTTTTGCTGGTTTGGTCCCACTGCAATGTGTGTGTCAAGTAAGAAGACAGAATCAGTACAGCAGAAGTTGCTGAAGAATGTTGTAAAAGTTTTAATGCTGGAACTAATGCTGATCTTTGACATCTGTCTATGAAAATGATTTAGAGATAATCCTGTCTATCATTTTATTTTGTGATGCTGCAAAAAACTTCACTCCATGTGCTCAGGATGAGACCTGGCATTTTCAAATGAGAAACTGCAGTTCCATCAATATAAAAAATTTTCCATAGGAACACGTAGATTTGATTACTTTATACTCAGAAAAAGCACACCAAAGCCAATGTTCTCAATTCCATCTATTATTGGCAATGTTCTTGGAATGGAACACTGTGATTTTTTTTTTATTCCCAAATGATTGGTTTCTAAATCACTTTCATTCAACAGTTAAGTTATAAATTTTAACAACAGCCTTATTTGCCTTTCTAGGTAGGCTGAAATGAAAATTAGAGTGATTTTTAAGAGTTTGATTCCCAAGTAAAAAGGGAGAGAAATGACTTTTTTCTTTTGCAGGAGAAAAAACAACTGTGATTTTCAAAGCAGTTTTCATTCTGAGACTGAAACTGTGATGCAAAGTGTTTGATGAAGGTTGGGTGTGTTTACAGGGCCCTAGAGAGCAAATCACTCTTCTCTCCTGAAGTCAGCAGCAGCAGAATGAAACACAGCAGGTTTCAGGTGTGACCACTCACCACTTCTTACTGCAAGTGCTGGCAGCCTCAGCAAATCTGGGAATTTGGAAGGGATTTGTTTTTCCAGCTATGTAACCACAGTGGATGTTTAACCAGATTTGTTCTTAGCTTTGTTAGGAAATACCTTCCTCTTTTCTACCTTACATTAGCTCTAATCTTGAATCCAGGTCCAGCCAGCCATCATCACATTGCCCCTTGCACTCTTTCAAAGCTTCATCACATTAAAAACCCTGTGTAAAAATTCATGTATTTGCTGGCTCACCACAGAAGATGACTTGGAGGAATTTACTACAGGTAAATGCATCGAAAGAAGCAATTAAAAAGCAGTTCAGCACCATTATGGAACTTCTTCCAAGTGCAATTCTTCCTGCATAGAAAGCCTATGATGAATGAATTGCAGAAATGTCATTGTATTATACTACTGTGTAATAATAATGGGACCTGTGGAAAAGTTCAGGTAATGCTGATATTGCCTTGGAACAAATGTAAAGTAGGTAACACACAGGAGTCCATTTCATCCTATTTTTCATGATCTTACGGATTTCTACAAGTTTAAAATGTAAGAATAACAAGCCAAACTCAACAGCCTTAGTTATAGCTGGAAAATTAGGTGGGGACTGTTCATTTTCACTCATATGGCCAATCCTTCTAACTCCCTGCTTTTCAAATGCACTGGCCATGTCCAAACTTTGTAACATCAGGGATGGTTCCTGGTCTGTGTTAATCCTTGCATAGTGCAAACATATCTCTGGCAGGAATTAATAATATATGCTTAGAAAGGTAAAATAAAAAGAGAGGAAATACTGAGGAGATTTCTCCTGTTGAATTCACCCTTAGGTGGGCAGTCTGTGGATTGTAAGATGTAAGGATTTTGGTGTAAGATGTAAGGATTTTGGTGTAAGATGTAAGGATTTTGGTGTAAGATGTAAAATGTGTGGATTTTGTGATGTAAGGAACAAGATGGATTTGGTATCTGCTTTATCTTTGAGTCCTAAATGGACCTGCAGCTACTGTTAATAGTAAAATTAAATGCTGAGTCTTTAACAAGCTTGTCATCATGATTAAAAGATTATTTTCCTCTTTACTGAGATCTGTTAGCTGGGTGTCACTTTTGCCACTCTTCCTTCTAGAACCCCTGGCCACATGTGGCTGATGGGGTCCCTGTGTTTCCCCTGGCAGTGCTGGTGTCCAGCTGCCACCATAACCTCTCAAGGTGACATCCCTGTGCTTGTTCAGGATCCTAATCCAGCTGCACCATTCAATGTTCAATGGGCCCCTACAAACACTCTCCCCCACCCACACTATTGCTGCTGCCAGACTTGATTTCTCTGAATTCTTTTCTAAGTCCAGGTATTTCCTTCTCAATGATGTAGTAGGCAAAGGGGACAATTAAAGTAATGTATGAGATTTATTTGCAAGCTGGTGAAATCCAAATGCAGAAAGGGGAACAGAGTCACTGACTCTACTGTCAACTTGTATATAAATAATTCCCAGTAAAATGGAAGGCAACACACGTTACTCTTGTATGTTGATGTAAAAGATATTAAGCAGGAAATATTTGTTAAAGTAGTGTTTTAAAAGTCCTCCTCTCTTTGATGTAGGTACCCATAAAATATTAGATTCATGAAAAAAATTTTGCTTTTGGATACAGACAAGCTGGCTCATTTTCCATTTGAACAGAAGGGAAATAGAGAAAGGAGCCTGCTTTTTATATAAAACTGTGTTGGTTATTGTTTTCAACTAGAATGGACAACATCTGATCTCCTCAGCCTGAAGTTCTTCAGGTTCAGAAACTCCTTTTTCAACTGGAAGTGCCTGAACCAGCCAACTATTAACTAAAAACATCTGCAGGAACTCTCTACTTCCTGCTACTTGAAACTGTGAAGACAAGACCACAAAATTTATGGGGACAGAGAGAGAACAAGAAGTGAAATTTGGTCATGAGGCATGACTGGGAAATGGCAGGCTCTGCTCTCTGCTCCCAGGATCTTTAATAAAAGATTTCTAAATAAAAATGCACAGAGCTCCTTGAGGCTCATGAGCACAGCTAGGAGCCAGCTGCTTTTCTTTGGATGTGCTTTTCTCCAGGATGTACATTTTGTGCATGCAGAGGGAACCCTTCTTGCTTGCCACAGGAAGAACCAAGTTGTGAGCCATAAAACACAGTCTGTGCAAGCCATAATCATGTGAGAAATTCTAATTATCTTGCACTTTCTTTTAATCAGCTCCTGACTCTTACAGAACCTTGAACACAGATGGTTATAGGCATATACATCTCTTTGCACTGCAACTTTTTGAATTTTAGCCTTCCTTTTAATATCTTCTTGTAACAAATGTGCAGTTCTTGAGTTGCCCTGTTTATTTCTAGGTGATCATCAGGTGCTCAGATACTCTGGTCTGCAGTGAGAAGGAACATTATGAATGTCTACAAAATGACATTGCTGACTTTAGCAGATGTGCATGTTTTGTTATTGGTCCAGAGATGGCATTTCTCATATTGAGGAGGACTCAGTTCATACCATGAATTAGTGATGCTATTGTACATCTTACAATATTTTACATAATTAAACGTGACGATGCCATTTGATATGGACAATTAAGCTCGTATTTGTGAGCAAAGTGTAATTAACAGTAGAGACACTGTGCCATTTTGGAATTTGCTTTCAGTGAGTCTAATTACTTCACATAGCTAAAACACATTTGAAAGTTTATCTTTAATTTAGTTCTATCCTTTGCAATTAAACCTTTTAAGACAGCTAGATTAGAAACAGAATTTTAAAACTGGAAGTCTGCTAGAATGCATACCCAAAACCTCCCATTTTTTAGGCTATTTCAATAACAGATAGTGCAAAGAAATTATACTCTTTGCAGAAAATGCATTTTATGACTTTACAGAGAAACGTTTTTCTTTGGAAGATCCTGGGGAAATATACTTCCTGAGTCATATTCTATGTCCCTGACTTCTCCTCAGTACATCTAAATGTTTCTTTGAAATTACTGAAAGATTTATCTCAAAGTGTTCACCAAACTTGTTTTCCTAAAAACTAAGAGATACCATCTATAGCTGCAGTGATAATTCATGGATGAAAACTTGGGGTATTTTACTGCTATATTTGGAGTTTTAAATTAAGCAGTGCCAGGGGCTGGGCATTGGGACTTGATTGTCCAATACATTTAGGGGAGACCCCTGATATTTCCCCATGTGGTTCCTGTGCATGCTGAGGATTTATTTGCTGTACATTATCCATAATAAGCTATTTGTTTGCTTCCCCCCCCCCTTTTGTTAATAAAATGAGAATTTTGTAGTGTTTCTATGTTCATATTGGGTCAGTTAAGGCAATGTCACCAATTAATTCAGAGGCACAGATGTCAGCTGCCTCTCACAACCATGGGCTCCCTTACACACTCAGCTGATGCCATAGGGTTTGATAGTTTGAATTGCAAGCCTGTGCCAGGAGATGCAGAGCTGTTCATTCAGCTTCTGCATGACTTCAATATCAATATTTCTAAGTTAGGCATAGCTGAGAATGGCATTAAAAAGAATTAGCTATTGTTTTTGTCTTATATAACATTATTGAAACATACAGGCCAGAGTCTTTCAAATTGGATGAGTTTTAAGCAGAGGCTCAGAGAGTCAAACATTTTCTGTCCACCCACTGCTCCAAAGAATGCTTGCAGGAGTCTGCTCATCTAATGAATCTAAATGTTGTCAGTTTAAATGTCTACATCTGAGCTGATTTTCTAGACTTCTTTTATAGATAATAGAGAAAAGCAAGTACTTCTAATCTCCTTCCTTCTCACTTAAATTTCCAAAACAGCTTAGATGACTCACAGGCCATTAAGTGCATATTTATGAGAAAACACCAGAAAAATTATCTGAGGAAAACTAGGCTGGAGCTGATTCCTGGATGTCATTTAGAGCCCCCCTCTGCTCAAAGCCAAGACTAACTGCAATGTTAGATCTGGTAGCCAGGGGCTCTATGTGAACAGTTTTTTGCTGGCCTAGAAAAGGGATTGATTAGCCCAGGCTGCTCAGATTGCACATGTCCTCATGCAGGCAGAGGAACTCTTTCCCCTCTGGCTGTTTTTGTGTGTGTGCTTGATGAGTGCTCAGATGGCCTAGTCTTCTAGCAGCTGTCAGGAACATCTGGAGCACAATTAAAAGTGGAAGAAAAACTGTGATGCTAAATAAAGAAAAGCTATTTATCAGCCCACCAGAAAAGTGCACAAAGTTGAACTAGTTCCATAACAATTTACCAAAGAAACACCTCTCTCTGGAGGTGTCACGCTCAGACTTTTTCAAAATGCACTTGGCATGTCAAGTGCAAGGATTTAGGGATGTGATTGGGTTTGAAATTTAAACTAAATTTCAACAGTTTGAAGTTTAGTGTCTAAATTTAGCTACTGACACAGGGGTGTGTATAGGCTCTCCAGGTATTCTAGCTGTGCTGGAGGTCAGCAGAGTTGGAGACATTTAAACACCCAGTGACTGGGGCTGGGACATGAACAGGTCTTGTGTCACCTAGGATGCCCTAGGATGTCCTATCTATAATTCCAGATGGAGAAGTCTTTCCTGTAGGTCTGAGCACTGGCTGGTGTCTTCCATGTCCTTCAAAGGCCACCTAAGGTGTCTTCATATTGAATTGTGTGTATTTCCACCCACCTGCCAGGCTTTTTTAGTTGGTATCTGTCATAAGTACCATCATTTCCCTGAGAATTGGAAACTGCCCCTGGAAAACACTCCCTCTGGATTATCCACAGTCCTCACTGCAGGAAAATGCATAGAACAGAAAGGTTTCACTCCTGGGACCAACACAGCTAAGCAGGGTGTCAGAATAATGGAGCTGAAGTCCTTAGGGACCTTCCACTATTCCCTGGGAATTAAAAAAAAGAAGTGAAAGGCTTAGTGAAAGCATCTGTGCAAAGAAATGCAGCAGATATCAGTGCCATCGACAATTTGCCTACTGGTTAATGTGGGTGCAATCCCTGTATTGCTTTGAGTCTTCATTTGCCCTTAAATTAAATTGAGATGACACAATTTTTAAAGGCTTTGAGATTCTTGAATGCAAGGATATGTAAGAGCTGAGGAAAATGGTTTAGTGCTTAAAATAGGAAATTAGGAAAGATTTTAGTTAAAACTGCTGCTGGATCTTTTGAAAAAAGAAATTTCTGAAAAAGAAATGCTGGGTGAATGAAAGGAAAAAAGAATGAAAGGAAACTATGCTACAAAAGTTTTAGAAAAAAATAGAGAATCATCAAACAACCAGGAAAGCAAAGGAATTTTTATGACTCCAAGTAAATAAACCATTCAGTTAAGTAAAAATTCACCTCATTTTTAGCTCAAAATTTTGCTTGTCTGATAAACAAATAATGTCTCTTTTTATTTATTAAAAATATTAATAGGATGCAATTGCAGAATTGACATTTCCATGCTAACTTTTCACTATATTTATGAATGTGCAAAACTGCTGGACATTTTACAAATCTAGATCAACAAGAACTGATTAGGAAGAGTAAAAGAATCAAGATGAATGAGCAAAAATATTTCCATTAGGGTCTCCACCACACTCAAATATCTGAAGTACCTGGTCAGTTTTGAAGACTCTGTTCTTCTCCATGAAATTCAGAGGTAATTCTACTGATATTAACGGAATGAGGTGACACACCATTCTCACCAGGTGAGGTATGGGACCACAACTTTATACACAAACATTTGTTTCCTACTTTCTTCTGTCCCATAACTTCATTTGCCAAAAGTATTAAGATCCTCATAGAAAGGAGGTTGGGGCACCAGTTGGATGAAAACAGACTGGATTTAAAACTGGCTGAGTAGTCATGCTCAGAGGATGCTGATCAGTGGAACAAAGTCTTGTTGGAGTCCAATAACTATTTTTTTTTATTTTCAGCACATACATAATTTAAAACATATAAAGAATGCTGCTGAAATCTGTCAGAATTCCTTCAGTAGTTAAAATTATACATATTTAAGTGTTCCGGATGAGAGAGCAATTCCAGATTAATGGGAAGATAAAGCTCAGCTGCACATTGACACTTGGACAGGATATAGAAAAAATGCCTAATGAATTTATTGTGGAACAGAATATACTGCAATATCTGAATAGGGAAAGAAGATTTCATGACTGCCACAGAATTTGAGGCTGCTTATGAAATTCTAAAATAGAGTGCATTTGAAATGCAGTAATTTTCTTTTTTTAATTGAATACCAGGAAGGAAGGGAGTTTTGCTGAAAGTGAGCCAGCTATTGGCATGCCTCTTCAGCAATCTATCATAGCTTAGCAACTTTATTTTCTTGTACAGCACAACATATAAAAAGAAAGCAGATACATTTATTTACCTCGAGACTTGTCTGAACTGCCCACACACCAAAGCTGGAAAGCAGGAGAGCAAAGCCACCAGGCATATTTTGTTCTCCTGTGTGTCCTGTCACATATCTGGCAGACCTGTGGGATGTCTTGGATTCCCATGAATGTCTTGGATTGTGCCAGGCAGCTGTGCTTAAGCAACAGAGTTGGGATCTGTGGAGATGACAGAAGTTGCTTGGACACTTCCAGAGCCACATGGATATAGACACCTCCACTGAAGGGTCAGGGCTGGTGGCAGAATGATGGAATGGGTAGTGTTGGAAGATCATCTAGATCATCTTAAGGATCATCTTGTTCCAAGCCTCCTTCCATAGGCAGGAATGTCCACCAGACCAGGTTCCTCAGGGCCCCATCCAGCCTGGCCTTGAACATCTCCAGGAGTGGTGAATCCAAACCCTCTCTGTTCCAGTGTCTCACTGCTCCTCTGGTAAAGAATGTCCACCTGAGCCATCCTAGGCTTTTCCCTTCATCTGCAAGTTCCCAAAATGAGCTCCTGCCTTTCCAGTATAGGCAGGAGTGCTTGGACTTCACTGCATTATTTCCACAAATTCTCAAGAACCCTTCATGCCTGCACTAACTCCTCATGTCAGCTAATTCACTTTTAGGATTTCAGGCAAGGATATTTCTGAAGAAATGGTTTGTTTGGAAACTCCTGTGATATTCAGGAGCAGAGAGTTGCTGCAAGTCTCTAGAAATTTCCAGCTACCTGGAGTTATGCAGTTTTCACAGCTGCTCATCCTTTCTAGGGACTAGAAACTAAAGTTACCTGACAGTGCTTCTGTGGAGCTTTTCAGATTATTGGATTGATGTTTCATTCCTTAGTTTCAGGTACTTGTACCAATCACCCCCCTGTTATCATTCTTATTTGTCCTGTTTATTATAATACCTATTTTCAGTTGCTCAGTTGAAGCAAAATGAAACTTTCTATGCAAATTCCTCCTTTAGAACTGTGACATTTCATTCTTTAAATGGAACTAGGTCGTGGAGCTTGTCAATATTTTAAGCATGTTAAGACACAAAAGGATTAAAGTATTAAATACATGACTGACAAACAAGAAGACAATGAATTATAATAAACTTACACTAAAATATATTTTACTCAAAAATAAATTTCTTAACCTAAAAAATGCATATATCTTTCAAGAAAAATATTTTTGGTGTCCTTTTCTTTTCTTTTCTTTTCTTTTCTTTTCTTTTCTTTTCTTTTCTTTTCTTTTCTTTTCTTTTCTTTTCTTTTCTTTTCTTTTCTTTTCTCTTTTTCTTTTTCTTTTTCTTTTTCTCTGAAAGGTGGCCTGGTGACTTGAAACAGTAAACCTTTACTTGAAAGTAAAATACTGTTCAGCCTGAAGAAGAGAAGGATCTGGGGAGAGCTAAACCCTTAAAGGGGCTACAAGAAGTCTGGTGAGGGTGTTTTAAAGAGGGAAAGAAGTGGCAGGATAAGGGCTTTAAATTGACAGAAAGCAGGTTCAGATTAGATCATAGGAAGAAATTCTTCATTTTGAGGGTGGTGAGGCCCTGGCACAGGTTGCCCAGAGAAGCTGCAGCTGCCTCATCCCTGGAAGTGTTCAAGGCCAGGTTGGACAGGGCTTGGAGCAACCTGGGAGAGTGGAAGGGGTCCCTGCCCATGACATGACCTTTAAGACCTTTCTATGATTCATTTCCTTCACCTGCACATCTGCCAGCTGTTACTGCACCTGAGGTGTTTAGCCTGTTACTAAATGTGGATGAAACCATGATTGATCCCTCTTGTTTCCATGTTATCTAAAATACTAAGGGTGAGGATCCCCCCAGCTGAGCTTAGCTGTCTAAAAGGAGGCATCTACTCTATACAAAGCATATTAACTTTAAAAAACTCTTAGAGCTGGGTGTCTCCAGGAGCTGAGATATCCCACATTGAGCTAGACAGCCAAAACCCTTGCCCAAACATATCTCATAGATTTCCTGCTTTTCTTCATCACTTACAAACACAAGTAACAATTTTCACCCTCTAGAAGTTCAACCCTAACCTGTGTGTATTGACACTGCTACTGTTCAAAGGCATATGCCACAATACCAATCTGATTGGATTCATTAATTATTGAAAATAACTTCCTCCTGCATGGTAATCCTAAATTCTCAGGATTTATGGGAGCTGAGGCACTCAGCAGCGCAGGAGAGGCTGGCAAACCCCAAAGAGATTTCTGAAAATATACAAGAAAAACCTCCCTTAGACTTGGAATAGTGTTTCTATTCTTTTCAGACACTGAGATAGAAAGAGGTTACTTGTGCAGGCAGTGTTGACTTGGAGGAATTTGAGGCAAATTCAAGAAGAGCTGTTAAGAATTAAATGTGCAGAGATCAGAGGCAACAAGATCGATTTAAGATTTAGGCAGGAGGCAAAAGCCTTTAAATGAAAGGGTCAGGAATTCTGTTTTTATGAATAGCAAGGCATCAAGCCAAGCAAGATAGA
This sequence comes from Cisticola juncidis, assembly GCA_013400215.1. Taxonomy (NCBI): domain Eukaryota; kingdom Metazoa; phylum Chordata; class Aves; order Passeriformes; family Cisticolidae; genus Cisticola; species Cisticola juncidis. The sequence goes on from VXBR01010988.1 coordinate 45,032, forward strand.
AGCATTTCTCTGCATTTCTTCAGATGACTCTGCAGAATTGCTAATCCAGTGAATACACAGACCAATACACTGACCTTCCAGGTCCTTATCCACTGATCTAAGAAGGAAAAAGCCTCTCCTTGTATTTCTGCAACAGAATGAAAATGTGACAAGTTCAAACCAGATGTGTGAAACACCTGCTGCTGCCTTACATCAGGATATTAAGATAGTAAATACAGACCAGACAGATCCCAAATAAGGCTGCTATTTTGATCTTTTTTTCTTTGTATCATATCTAAAAATAAAAATTCAGTGCAATTTCGTATCCATGGCAGGCTCCAACATGATGTAAGGTGATAGCAATGTTTATTTTCATTTAAGTTAGATTTTGGGTTCTGAGTTAGAAGTGAGCTAAATATTGTTGAGCAGGGCTGAACTGGAAATACAAAGACATTAATCCATTGTTAATCTCAAGGTTTTATGCACTAAATGCTGTGGTAGCAAAGTTTCCTTCACCATATTTTGCCCACCACGCTTAAAGGTACATTGAAGCACTTTTATTGTTTAAGATGTTCCTCCATCTGTCAGCTGACAAAGATAGCAAGAATATTGTTTTCTCCTAAACAAACCAATCTTTTGTGTGTCATAGAAAGGAAGTGTATTGCCAGTTGTTATTTCAAATCATATTGCCCAGTTCTTATCTCAAATAACACCTACCCAAGATTAATTTCTATGTATTTTCACTAAGGGCTTAACTAGAGGAGAGGAATTTGCAGGATTTGCAAAGAAAACACTCACTCAGACACAGGCACGTGAGAACATTTTTAGAAACATAGGAAGAAGCCTTTGAAGCATCCAGAGGGGATTTCATCTGCCTAATTTGGAAGTTTAACTTAGGCAGATGACAGTATGGAGTTTATTCATTTACTGTGTTATTTCTCAATGAGTTTTATTTCTCTTTGAAGTTCAGAGAGTTTCATGCTCTCTTTACTGCACCACACCATTCACAGCCTGTCTCTGCTCATGGCTTCCAGCGCTTTTTAACTTCTGAGGATAAGGACAAAATGCTAAGAATCATGGAATTATTTAGGTTGGAAAAGAACTCTAAAATCATCAAGCCCAACCATTAACCCAGCACTGCCAGACCCACCCCTAAACCGTGTCCCTAAGCACCACATCCACAGGTTTTTTGAACACTTCCAGAGACAGTGATTCCACCACTTCCCTGTATAGATTTCTTGACAGATTCCACTGATGTCAAATAACTTGGTACATGTGTAACAGACTTGGAAAATGAAAGAGAAAATTAGTATATCCTAAGTATTTTTGCTCATGTTTAAATATAGCTTGATTCATTTATAAAGTCAGCCTATTGCAGGTTTTTCAATTTTAACAATGATGATATTAACACATAAATACTATTTTAAATCTCAGTCGTATAATAACTATTTTTTCTGAAACTCACACCTCTTTAGAGAAGGTGTATTAACATTGTAAAAATGCATTCAGCGAGGGGAGATGAAAGGTTTCATTGCTCATACAGGTGTTATTTTTAATTTAACTTGTCTCTCACCTTTCCTCAGAAATCTCACCTGCTTCTGCTGATCTGTTACAGCAAAGCTGTCAGCAAATGCCAATCAAATGCCAAGTGGAAATACTGCACACTGTGAAAAAGCGAAACTGAAGTGAGTGGGTGTAGAAGCCCGGGCAGCCAAGAGTTTAAGCATGGCAATGTCTCAAACCCCAGTGGTTATTGTGGAAAAGGGCAAGTTAGAGCAGGATCTGGCTGGAGAAGGGGCCATGCAGAGGCAGGGCATCACTTCTCTTGGGATCAGCTTCCCTGTTTTGATCTATGCACAGCACAGAGCAGTGCAAGCACAGAAACGGCCCCAAGGAGTGGGCAAGGCCAGCAGAGTAGGACTGGGATCAACCAAGGCCCTGAAAGTGCTCCAGCCCATTTCCAGAAGGATCCAGGAGAATGTGCCTGGTGGCTTGTTTGCATGAGAAGTGAAAAATCAGCCCCAGTCTCACCGTGAGCCTCGCTAGATAAGGACACTCAGGAGAGAGCAGATCTGGGTTCAGAGCAGCAGGGCAGGAGAGCAGAATACTCTGCCCCTTGTTTATTATCTCTATAATATATCTGTCACAAGGTGACCATGGATTGGAGGGTGGTTATCCCACCTCTCACCCACATTGGTCCAGGGGGCTGTCATTCAACCTCCCCTTCTCATGGAGAAGGAATTCATAACAAGGGCAGCATTTACAAAACATGGCCCACTGTTCACATTTACGAGTGTGAGAAGCTGCACACTTCTGCTTTAATATGAACCTTCAGAAAACTAGGAAGGGTCATGGCAACACCCCAGAGCAGGGAAAGCTTTTCAACAGAAAGGATGACCCTCAGTGTTCAGGCACTGTCCGGGGTCCTGGACACCCCAGGGCTGGGGTTTTACTTTCCTCTCTGATCTGATCTCTCTCTCTCTGTGTCTCCTTCCCTTTTTTTTATCCTTTAACTTATCTTATTAAAAGATAAGGGCAGAACAATACCAATTTCCTTGTGAAGTCCATATCTTGCTAACAAAATTTTAAGTCCATTTGGATCCCTCTGGCTTTTGCTGTTCTATTTTGACCACATGCATCTGCAAATCTTGGGTGTTGCCTTTTGCTTAGGAACGGGATGTGACAGTGGGGATTCCAATCCCTCACTCAGGACAACCTTCATTTTGTTTTCAGCTTTGCCCCAGCGGGACTGGGATCATAATGTGCCTCCTGGCATCTGTTTTTGGTTACACATCACAAGGTGAATGTCCAGGTCATTACTGAACCATCCTAGAAGCAATTCCAGTGCTGCTTTTAAAAGTATTTCTTCTTAGGTGCAAATACTCCTTTTGTAACCAAAAAAGTGAGTTGACCTAATGGTTTAAAAGATTAAAATATGTATTCTGAAAAAAGCATAGGTTTGATTTGTCACTATTTTGTGTAAATGATTTTTTTTTCTGTGAAAAGCTGAATCGGATCTGGGACTGACATTGTGATCTTTGGGTTTGTTAGCAATAAAAAAAGATCCCAATAAAAATGCAAGAAGTGAATGAAAGTTTTTATGTGGAAAAATCAATACATTGAAAAAAGTTAAATTATATGAGGCCTGATGAGAGCATTTTGTTTGATTTTTTGCAAAAGTTTTATTTGTCCTTAGCATGACTTTGGATTTTATTGGTTTGAAGACATGTGAAAGAAGTTTCAGGTAAATATAAAATAGAACTCTTTCATATTAGGAAAAGAACTTAAATGTTTGACTTTCTCAAAGAGATATTTGACTTTGTCAGAGAACATCCTTTCATCCCAAGGCATTCAGAGAAGTCGTGTCCTTCTGCCCAACTTCAGGACCAGGGTGGTGGCCAGGTAAATACTGATCTTTCCTTCCAAAGAAATCCAGATGTCTTTTCCTTTCAAAGCACTTAATTTGCTGCTCTGCAGACATCACCCTGGTGTCTGTGAGCAGGCACTGAAGCAGGAGATGGGGAACATCCTGCACCTGGAGGGAGCAGCTTAAATTTTCTATCTACAAGCAGAAATTGAACCTGTAACATTTCCTGGGTGTTTGCACTTCCATGAGGGGCCCATTAGTGCAATACTTCCACTCACATGCATTTTCCTCTTCCTCATTACTAACCTTTTATTACTTATTTATTTCCTTCATCAGGCAAAAGTGTCCCACAGGAAATCTTTCAGAAAATACAATTTCTGTTATGGGAGAATTTATAGCCCACTAACATTTTAAAAATTGTCAACTAAGAGAATCACACAGGCATTGGTTAATATAGATTTCTAATGTCCTTAATGAATCTGTATACAGCAATTACAAACAAGGGAGTTAATTTAAAGCATGTGGTTTATATGCACAATATATCTTGGAATTAATAAAGCACTGGCAGACAGGTGAAATCAATGTGAAGAAATATATGCAATGTGTCTTGTGTCAAACACCATTTCTGGCAGAAGTCTGTGTCAAAAGCACCTTATAATCTTTCTGTGCTGTTCTATCTCTTAGCAATTCTCTTTTCCAAAATCCTACAATACTGAAAATGAGAACACATGAAATCAATGTGTTGCTTAATGGCTCATATGAACATCTCCATCAGGAAGCAGTGGGCCTTCCCATAATTGTTATATATGGATATTTTTTACACTAAGTATTATATGTGCTCCCATTAATCCAGAAATATTCCCTGCTTCCAAAAGTAGGACAGCAGATGTGAGATCCACTACTCTGCATAAAATCTACCTGCCCAAATCCAGTCAAATAACAAAGATCAAAAGTTGTTTTTGTTCAGACAAGCTTTGAGTTGCTGTTTTACTGAGCAGGAAAGACTTGTGTAACTTTATTTAATTCAGGCTGAGTCCTTTGATCTGACATCTCCCTCTAACCTGCTCCAATGCCTGCTGTAATCTGAAAGTTGAGAGTACTTTTTTTCTAGAAGTGAGGTGTTTTCTGTGCCTTTTGAAGCTGTCCATCCAAGCTCTGATGTCAACACTGAATTGCAGAGAGGAGAATCACATTAGACTTCTCTTCAGGCACAGAGTGAATTGACATAAATATGAGTTATCTGTTAATATTGGTGTTTTTGTTGCCTGGCCTGATTGTGACTCCTATCTCCAGTGCTGCCCAATATATTCAATCAGAAAAGAGCTATGTTTTACCCTTTTGGGAAAGCTGTTGTCAATAATTTCTTTGAGTCAGTTGATTCATTTTTATCACTGTTTTTGTTTTCTTTGTGCTGATATTTCTGAAGCTTTTCCTTGACCCTGGAAAAATTATTTGAAATGAATGTATTTAATTTTTTTTTTGTAGTGAAAATCATTCTGTGACTTCAGTTTCAAAATGAATTGATAAAAGTTAAGAGTGTCTCTATTTGTTAGAATTGCTCTTCATGACTATTTGCAAAAAGAGTAAAATTTTCTTAAAGGTCTTTAACAGAGTGAACTAATGATTTTATTTCAAAAATGCATCACAATTTCAATACTTGCATCCTTTCTTTCTCTCCTGCTGTAGAATGAGATGAAGAGTTTTTAATTTTATTACAGGACAGCCACTGCTTTGGGTGTATAGAACAGTTTTTAAAAGATTGCACAATTTTCAATTCTCAGTGCCTAAATAAAAGATCACAAAATGAAAGTGCTTCTTCAAAGATATTTTCTTAAATTTTCCAAGCTTAACACTTTACTTTTTCAGTTCAGTGAAGAAATTGAGTTTGTTTTCAATCAAATTTTCTGTATTAGAACTGTGGCTGTACATCTTAACATACATCTTATTTCTTCCTTCTGGTTTATTGTGATGCTTTTGTGCTACTGTTCACTGAGAGCTGCCTGCTGAGACCACAACCCTACATTTCTAGATACTTAAAGTAAAGCAACCATCACCCAGAAAATCTTCTAATCTAAATTATGCAGGCAAACAAAGCATGAGAAGAAATCAGTCAGATCCTTATTTTACTGCTCAGGAGCTGAGGTGCATTGGAGATTAGTGCAAAGTTCATATTGGAGTGTAAGGAAGATAAATTCCTCCCTCTCATAGCTGCAAGGCTCCCATTAGCCCTGGATAAGCAGGTACAGGCTGTGACCCCGTAGGTTCTGTACCAAGGTGATTTCCCTGCTTCCCTCTCCTATTAACAAATTCTGAAACATGGCAGTGAGAAAAAAAAACAACCCAGAATTCTCAGTGGTATTTGCATAATCACATATTATATATTTCCCTTGCATTAGAGTATATTATGACAGATTTATTATAATTTTCAATTATTACATTCACATGCTACAAGGTTTCCACAGCATTTCAGTGTTATATAATGATCTCTGAAGTGCTCAGACAGCATTATTGTTTTTATGTCTCTCCAACCTAGATCCTTTGATCGTTCCAAGGAAACATTCTCATGTACTGACACTTCCTTATGTCAAAATATATTTCCAAAGGAAAGTTGGATAACTGCTGTGAGCAACTGTGCTCTATAAAGAGTTGCTGGGAAGTTCAGAACTAGAGTTTTGTATTTCTGGAGGGTTTATTTTCTGAGTACTGATGGGACATGGCTCCACCAAGTAGAAATAATTGGTGTTCACATTGCCCATCCCTGGGATGAGGTCAGGAGCAGCTGCCAGCCCTAAAACCATGTCAGCTTCTTTCAGTGAGAGAAAAGGGCACCACCTGCTTGATCAGAGCAGGTAAGATGCTGAGGAGTAACACCCCTACGACTGAGAAAGTTGTGAACCCTCTGGGGGCAGGGATGAAGCAGCTTTTGCTTTTCTTCCCATCCACAAGCTCAGGCAGCACAGTTACCTGTGCTTGCAGTGGAGAAGTCCCTGGCACAGCTTTGGATGAACTATCTCAGGGAAGATAATTTACTCTTGCTCTCAGCAGGCTGAAATAAACTGATTCAAGCTCTGCATGGCTAAACCTTGTTCTGTGTTTTGAGTATTTCTAATTTATTTTGCAGCCCTTCCTGTGGACTTGCCTCAAGTTGCATGATTTGATTTGCTTGTGCTATCCAGCAGGAGTGTGAACTCATGTGGCATTACAAATGGGGCAGATGGATATTTCTGCATGGAGCTTACAGCTTTGGAAGTGTCTGAATTTCCTGCTTTTTAACCCCATGTGTGAGATTTTCTGAGCAGGAGGGAAGGGAGGCAATTGATCACTTTGCACACTTTCTGCCTTTCCCCTTGCTATGGAAACTCACACAGTACTGCTAAGAGAAAAGGGCAGTACTATGGAAATGAAGGGTTTTACTCCTGACCTCCAAATTAATGATGGAGCTTTCATTTCCTTGAGGCCTCAATATTCTCATGATCCTGCAAGAAAATAATAACTGTTTATGGGCTGGGAATTAAGCTGCAGGCCCAGCAGTTCTGCTGACTGTGGAGACAATAAATCTGGAGGAGTTCTGGAGAGCATCCTCTGCAGTTTCCTGGACTAAGAGCAGCCCTCCTGAAAAAGGCTCTCACAGGAATGTTCAAACAGGCACACTGGTCCACAAGATGTTTCTGAGATATCCACACCTACTGAAAAGGACGGAAGGAGGAGTGGGACTGGATGTGGAACCTCTTCTGCTCATTCTTGCTCTGGAACCCTGGTCCTGGCAGTGGGAAAGAAATTTCTGTGGTTGTAAATGGTCACTGAGTGTCTACTAGAAAGTCCAGAGGAGAAACAGGACAATGATTAAAGGGCTGGAGCAGCTCTCCTGTGAGAAAAAGCTGAGAGAGTTTGGGTTGTTCAGCCCAGAGAAGGCTCAGGAAGACCTTCCAGTAGATTTCCAGTGATGGGAGCCTGTAAAAAGAGAGCAGGAGAGGGACTGTTAGCAAGGGCATGGAGTGATAGGAGAAGAGAAAATGGCTTTAAACTGAGAGAGGGTAGATTTTGATTAGATATTATGATGAAATTCTTCACTGTGAGGAGGGTAAAGCACATGTTGCCCAGAAAAGCTCTGGTTGTTCCATTCCTGAAAGTGTCCAAGGCCAGGTTGGATGAGACTTGGAGCAACCTGGTTGAGTGGAGGGTGTCCTTGTCCATTGCAGGTGAGCTGGAAGGAGATGATCATTAAGGTCCCTTCCAGACCAATCCATTCTATGATTCCAGGCAAATTATGCAAATAAGTTCAATAATTACATCTAGAAGGCAGCATAATGTCATGCTTCTCTTAGTAAGTCCTGCACTTCTTATTAATTTATCCCTGGGATTTTAGTCTTAGGAGTAGTATTCTAACCCTTACTAAGGTTGATGGGCTTTTAGTGTTTAATCTGAGAATGTTAATTCTCCTTTCTAGCTTGTTTTCAACCTCTGTTTCCTATATGTTGCATGTAGGAACTAGTGCTCTTAAGTTTATTGCTCCAGCATAACTTGATCCTGACATTGGGAACGAATCAGAAAAGCAGCTGAACCAGCTTTTGAAGAAAGGCAGTGGTTCACTTTTGTAGCAGGTTTTGCTGACCCAGTGATATCATGGATGTATCACAGACTTCTAGGGAAGCAGTGCAGAAGGTTACTCCATAAATTAGGCATAAAAAATGCAAAGAGGATTTTTTTCCTGTCTGGTTCAGGGATTCAGAGCAGCTGACTGCCTCTTACCTTCTCAGCAAGATTTTGTTGGCTGAGATTGTCATGAAACCTTCAGCCACTCAGCCCCTGGCCAGACTGTACAAAATTCCTTGTGTGTGCCTCCAAAGTATGGGAGAAACATGAACAAATAAGGCAATATGGAAAGAAGGAGGGTTCCTGGAGCTTTTTCCTTGATTGACAAGCGTGATCACACATAGGTTGGGTGTGTCATCTCTAGCACACAAACGGGAGACCCTGCTGCTCTCCAGATCTGCTTTCAGCTCATTCTCAGGGGGCCTCAGGTGGGTTCAAAGCCAGCTTTGAAGCTGTGTAGCTTTAAAGCTGTGACCCAGGAACCTTCCCCCATGACTGGGATAAAAGCTGGAAAGGGAGCTGGATTTGTTGTAGAATATCACAGAATCATAGAATCCACTGAGTTGGAAAGGACCCATCAAGACCATTAAGTCCCTCCTGGCCTCACACAGGACACCCAGAGAACCCCACCCTGTGGCTGAGAACATTGTTCAAACTCTTGCTGGACTCAAACAGGCTCTGTGCTGTGACCACTTCCCTGGGAGCCTCTTCAGTGCACCACAACCCTCTGGGGGAAAACATTTTCCTCATATCCAACCTAAACCCTCCCTGACTCCAGCTCCAGCCTTTGCCCTCAGTCCTGTCACTCATCACCAGAGAGAAGAGATCAGTGCTGCTTTCTGAGGATGCTGAAGACCACGATGAGCTCTCCCCTCAGTCCTCTCCAGGCTGAACAAATCAGGTGACCACACTCAGCCATTTCTTGAACAGTCCCAGGGATGGTGACTGCACCTCCTCCATGGCAGCATGTTTCAGATGTTCAACCACTCTTGCTGTAAGGAAATTCTTCCTGATGTCCCACCTGAACCTTCCCTGGCACAGCTTGAGGTCATGTACTCTTGTCCTGTAACTTGTTACCTGCAAAAACTGCCCAATCACCACCTGGCTCCACCTCCTTTCAGGGAGTAAATCATGATAAGGTCTCCCCTGAACCTCCTTTTCTCCAGGTTAAGCAAATCCCAGCTCCCTCAGCTGCTCCTCCTCAGCCTTGTGCTCCAGACCCTTCCCCAGCTCCGTTCCCTTCCCTGGACACGCTCCAGCCCCTCAATGTCCATCCTGAACTGCGGGGCCCAGAACTGGACACAGCTCTGGAGGTGACCTCAGCAGTGCCCAGCACAGGGGACAGTTACTGCCCTGGCCCTGCTGGCACAGCCCAGGTGCCACTGCCTCCTTGGCCACCTGGGCACAGTTGGCTCACATTCAGCTGCTGTCAGCAGCACCCCCAGGTCCTTCTCCCCTTTCCACCACTGTGTCCCCAGCCTGTGGCACTGCAGGGGTTGTTGTGACCCAAGGGCAGGATCCTCTGCCTCAATGAACCCCACCATTAACCTCAGCTCACCCATCCAGCCTGTCCAGAGCTGAAATGCATTCTCTTAATGAGACCAGAGGGGGTCAGGGGGGATCCTTCAGGCACTGAAAACCTGGATTTGAAAATGTATTTTGGTATATTTAGATGTCAGCTGGAGGTCTTGAAAGGCTTAGAGCACATTCTTCACAAGTTTTGCAGGTGGAATTTTTTTGCATAATTATAGATGTCTCTGTCTGACCAAATGCCTTTCAATAGCAACAGGAGAGAAATTGGTGATTTTAGAGGAAGTTTTGTCTGATTGCAATGTAGAGGAGGTGAGAAATGGCTCATATGTTTCATTTGGTAGTGATGCCCACGTCTCTTTACTGACTTTGAAGAGAGCTTTCATGACTAGAGGATGTTTAGAGAACACTAATGTAGGTTTCTAAACTTATGTATCCCAGATTAACCAGTGAAACAACTTCAGAAATCAGGCACTTGGTGAGCTGAGGCTGCCCTTGGACTTTTCTGAAGCAGGTGGTAAGTTAATGAAAAAGAGAATGGGCAAATAAGCCTGGCTGGGTGAATGAATAAAGGAATGTGACTACCAGAGGAGAGTGTTTTCTTCTACAGCTCCTATCCAGAGATGGTCTCAATGCTCTTTCTGGACTGTAGTGGGTGAATCCCTGACACCTGCAGCTGGTGTTTGCCAGGGCTCCCAGCTCAGCTGGGCATGGAGAGCTGCAGCAGCTGCATTTCCATAACAGCCATGACAGGATTATCCCAAATATCCTAAGAGCACCCTGGGTGACTCCTGAAGAGGCCACGCAGAATTTGTGTTAAAGACAGGGATGAACTTCAGAGAGAGGGAGTTAAAATCAGAGCCCTAAGCTCCCTCTGCCACAGTTTCCTGTATGAAAAGTGGGAATAGTTTCACTGCTGATAGCCTTTAACATTTTGTGCATGCAGATCATAAATTCTCAAGAATGGGTTTTATCTCTTGTCTATACAATAACAGCTTAATCCCAGCAGGAGCCTAGTGAGTTTCCAAGTAACTCAAATATGTGGTATGTGATTTACTTACTCATAAGGAAGCAAACCATTTGACTCTATTCTAGAATTTTAAAAGACCATCTACCCATTACTCTGCCCACCAAAATAATGACAACAGCAATTCCCAAAGGTACCATATAAAATGGGTAGATTTATGTGAGTGCCTGGTGCTTTTTTGGTCTCAGTTCTCACAGATGTCCTGACAATAATTCAACTCCACTCTCTCCCCACCCCTGCCAAACCTTAACAAACTTCACTGTGTTGAAACTGCAAACAATTTCTTAGATATATAGCTCTGAAATAAGTATTCTAGACAGTATGTTTTTTCTTAACTTAAAAAAAAAAAACCAGAAGAGAGAGTTCCAGTACTTCTAGCTCTCAGCCAAGGAGCATGTATCTTTTAAAATGGTAGAATATGTAATGTTAATTTAGAAGACATGAGGCCTCTGCTTGGGGAGTTCAGGATATACAGAAGGTTCAAAACAAGTTATTAAAAATCAAAAAGTTAAACATAACGATTTTAAAGGAGGACATGTACAAATGCAGATAGAAAAGATGACTTTAGAGTGAAGCAATAATTTCTTCAAATGGGACTAAAACTGCCTTAATGAAATGGCAGAAGAAGCATTTCACAAGGAACCAGTTCAGCCTTGGTCACCAAGAGCTGAGTGAGAGGGGTCTCAGTGTCCAGGATGATGCTCAGCTCCCAGTGGAAGCTGGCTCCAGCTTGCCCTTGGTGCTCCCACCCTCTTGGGCTTTATCTGCAGATCTCTGGGGGACCCTGCCCCTGGGAGATCCTTCTCACCTCCTCTGGGAGGCTGGGAAGTGATGGGGACCAGCCCTGGTCTGGCTCCAAAGCCTGGCCTAAAGCCTTGCCTAGCTGTCAGCCCGTGTGAGGCTGCACAGGATTTACTGTCAGAGCTGCACTTTCTGCTGGATGGGCCTGGCTTGGTGGGCACTGGGAGACCTCACAAGCTGGGATTTACACCTCTGTGGCTGCTGGAGACACGAATGGGCCATAAACTGATTGCACATGAATATTGAAAGTTCATGGGCTGCTTTCATCGTGTTGGGAAGGAAATACTGCAGGAGTACCTGGGGCAAGGAGAGCCTGGCTCCATCCTCAGGCTTAGGCTGCAGCCAGGATGAGGGCAAGGAGTGCTCAGTCCTGAGGGGGTTGATGCAAGTCTGGGTACAAATTCAGTGCATGACTCTAAATGCATGCAGAAATATTAGAGTCATTGATTTTGGATGCAGAGAGCAAAGCAGGGCTGGATGTATTTTCCAAGGGTGAATGTTTGTGCCATTGGTTTTCAGTTCCACTTCTCTCACAGACCTGGTTTTTGGTAACAAAACAGCCATAAATCATCTCCTTTTAGCAAAGGAGATGCCACTGGACTTCCTCAGCTCACAGCTTCTTATTAGAGTCCCTGAAATTTTAGCTTGGATTTAAGCAAAACATACCAGAGTTTAGCACAGCAACAACAAAACTTGAATCTTGGGGATCTGGAAGGCACCCTTAGGAGGGAGTTGGACTTCTGAAGGGTTTGGGGGCTGAAATACCTTTGCAAAATGTGTTGAGAATTGAGTGGATCAGTTGGAGGTGTTTAGTTGTTGTGTAAGCAGCTCCCACATTATCTTAACCATAAATCTTGCCCTCTCAATTTCGTAAACACTCAACATGCAGCAGGACTTGCTTAATTTTCTCATTCGATTACCTGTCTCTATTTAATAGGAACCGTGGAATTCTACAAACTAATTCAAATACATTATAAAACTAATTAGCTGGAACCACTGTGCTTGGAGGAAAATGTAGGTTGCCATATGCGTGTGGCATCAAATATGCACTTTGGTTTCTATTATGGTGATGGCTTTGTATCAGCAGCAGTCACAGATTGGCAGACAAATGAGAAAAGATTTCAAATGCAGCTTTAATTGATGAAATAGTTAATCTGGAAATTAGAATCCTGCCTCTCTGCAATTGTCAGTCACACACAGTGAGTTTCCAGCTTTTGAAGTGCATTTTGCAGATTTTCTGCTGTGCATAATTTAATGCGGTTTTCTACGCACCTGCCTCCCAGCCTTGTCCTCCCCACAAGGACTGACAAATTCTGAATCAAAGTGAGAGAGAAAAAACCTCTGCTTCTAAAATGGGCTGCATTACCATCTGGATCAGAAAGGGATGCTCCTGAGTTGTCTCCCAGGATACAAATGGGCCAGCTCACTGTCTGTTTATACCAGTTTTGTCATCCTGGTTCAAACCACTGAAGAAAAAATGGGGCATGTTCTCAGCTGCTGCAAATCCATAGAATTCCAGTGACTTTAGTAAATGTGTTCAGATTTACACTAATTGCCCCACAGGTAATTTAAGCCCAGAAAAGTTTATTATGTTCATCCAGCATGACAACACAGGCCATATAATTTCATCAAGGAATTCCTGTGCTGAATCCCATAGGTTATGGGTGAAATAGAGCATAGATTTTAAGTAAGACATGCAAGACTGGAAGATTATCAAGAATAAGTGACTATAAACCCAAGATGTGCTGTGGTTGCTGTCAGCTGAGATTCCAGAACTGAACCCAACTTAAGAACTCTAACAAGGAGAAAGCTCATCACATATCCCTGTTAACCACTCCTGATTCCTTCAACTATAAATATACACTTGTGTTTGCATTTTGAAATTCCCCAGGGCTGAGATACATCTATTGGATTTGATTAGCCCTTCATCAGTGATATTGGAAATCTCTCTACATATCAGATATCTTTTCCTTCCACAGAGTATTTTGCTTCCTGATAAAGATATTCCCTTTCCTTTCCTCTAATTATTAGGATTCAGTGAGCTCCTAAAGTTACAGGGAACCACTCCTGGCTTGAACCAGCAGGAAATCCAATTCCTGGGGAAGATGAACTTGAGGAGCTGTTTGGAAACTCTGTGACTGGGGTCAGCTCCCCATTCCCTGGTGCTGGAAGTGGTTATGCTCTGAGGTAACAACTGGTGGTGGAGATGGAGATATGGAGCAATCTGTCTTTTCTCTAGGGTTTCAGGAAAAATGTAGCCACCCAGAAGGATGCTGGCCTGGCTGCTGTGCCTGCAAGCAGTGCAACTCACACCATAGCTTGGTGGAGATCTTTTGAGGCTGTTTGAGGCTCTGGTGAGAGCCTAAATTTCTGCTAAAATTACCACCCTCAGCTCAGGGGGTGGTGGATGTTTGGGCACATTCAGTGTGTCAGGTACCCCTGAAGAAGTCTTGTAGAAAAGAGGGATAATGTGTATGTCTCAAACATGGACAGAGGGATAGCTGTGGAGACAACCAAGGATCGTTGGTGATCACACACTGTGAGAAAAAACAGGATGTGGCTGGAGAAGGGGCCATACAGAGATAAAGAAATGCTATTTTCTGGTACACCTACACTTGTTCTGGCTCCTGGAGATAAGCACAGGACAGCACAGGGTAGGAGCAGGAATGAGCTTGGGTAGTGTGCATGGACTCTGTGAGAGAACAAGACCAACAAAAACCCCAAAGCTGCCTGTTCCATGTCCAGAAAAGTCTAGAAAATGGACTGTCCATGGCAACAAATTGGCACAGGAAGCTGCCAGCAGAGCCTCAGCTTACAGCAGCTGCCACTGACTCGGTCACTGGAGCTTCAGATTGATTCCAGTGGAAACATGCCAACCTCCATTGTGGGTTGTGGCTGTGATCCCCCACACCCTCTGTCTCCCAAGCATTGCCACTTCACTTCTGCTTTGTGTAGCTGTCAGAGCCAGGCTGAGGGTGCAAGGCAGTGGAGAGCCAAGATATTTATTTGTTTGTTTAAATGTCTTAGATTTTTTTTTCCAATGGTCAAATTACAAAACAAATGGTATCTCACCAAACAAATAGACTCTAACCCCTGTGCCAACAGGCAGGGCTGAGGGGCAGACCAGCCACTGGTGTAACCAAAGTGCAGAGTAAGAGGAAGCCTGGCCAGGGAGGGATTGATTGAATTGGCTGCTTTGTTCCAGATTTGCCCTGAGCTGCCCTTGCTTCCACCGCTCCATGTGCATCATCCCCAGGAGCAGCTGATGCAGAGCAGACCAGACACATTCACCAGCCCTAATTGCCACAGATGCAGTGTCTGCCACTCTGGGCTGCTCTCTGGGCTCTCCAGGACACGGATGGAACATGGGACAGCTGGATGGAGCCCACATGGCACTGCACAGGGAGATCCTCTGCCCTGTCTGGTTTGGGAGATGGGATCAGCAGTGCTTCAGCAGATGAGGAAACTTGTCCCTGCTTAGGAGGTGATGAGGGTGTGGATTCTACCTCATTTGCAGCAGAAGGTGGAACAGGGGCAGGTACTTGCTTAAGCAAATAATTTGTTTGTAGCTGCTCCACTTCAAGGTATTTGCTTAGTGATTGGTAACTGTACCTTGTCAGTGGCTGAGCACTGGCCACATACAAGCTGCTTCAAGTCCACCCTCTAAAATCTCCCAGTTAGGATTTGTATCAGGATTTTCCAGTTCCCAGGTGAATATCCTGGCATCAAGACTCCTATTTTCTGCACATTCTGGTTGTGGGGGTTTTTGTTTGTTGGTTTGCCTTTTTTTTTTTTTTTTCCCTTGGAGGGACCAGAAGAAAGAAAAACAGGATTTTATTTTTTTGTGAATGTAATGCATTCCTGTACTTCTTATCATCTTTTTATCACAAGTCAAGCATTCTTATACACATAAAAGATGCAGAACAAGAGAGAAAATTACCTTGTAGTTAATGTGACTACCTTGGTGATGAACCTGTCATATCCCTGTCCTTTATTTCCCCTCAAGGACTATAAAATAGGTGTTTGACCATTTCTTGGAGTTGTTGAAAGGTACCTGAGAGCTTGCAGGTTGCTGTACTCTTGTGCAGGAGCCAGTTGGATGGTGAGTACTTAGTCACTTTTGCTCATATATAGCCATTCTCACAGACTCTCACAGGCTATTATGAAGTGTCAGCTGTATTGATGATTTCATGAATGAAAGATAACTCTTTGTTTCAGTTCCATCTATCCACACAGTTTCTGCTGAGTTTGAGGAGTTTCAAAAGAAATCAACTTTCCTGTTATGTACAGTCTTTCAAAATGGTGTAATTATCTCAAACACAGCATGTGCTAAAAGCCCTGTAGAGAACTCTGAAAATCCCTCCATTGATTTTAGGCCTTGAACCAGAACTACATTTTAGTGAAATGGTTGTTTGCACATTTGTGCCTTCTCAAGCATCAGAAGGCACTGGCTTCACTGGACATGTCCTGTGAAAAACCTTCCAGCCAAAACCTTCCAAAATTCCAACAGCACTTGTGCCCAATGGCTCCAGTAGGAGTCACGTCCTTCATGGTTTCTCCCAGGGATCCAGTGATGGGATGTGATAGAATGTGCAGGAATGGTTCAAAGCTGTGCCAGGAGAAGTTTACCCTGGACATTAGGAAGCATTTCAGCACCAAGAGGGTGGTGAAACACTGGAACACATTGTTGGAGAGGCAGTCAAGTGTTTACGATGAATTTGGACAATGCCCTTCCAGCATCTGGGTGAGTGAAGTACACAGAGGTCCCCCCCTGCTCAAACCATTTCTACTCAAACCATTTCTACTGGCTGTACCAGATTTGGATCCTCTCCCATGGCAGGTGTAGTCTGCAGGTCACTGGGGACAGCAAACATCTGCTTTGGATGCTGTGAAGTGGCTGAGGTGAGTTTGTGGGTGGTAACTTGTTTAGGTATAAAATTAGGCATGGAAGAATTGTGCACCATGATCACAGAGTCATGAAATTGTTGGGTTGGAAGGAACCTCTGAGGTCATCCAGTGGAACCCCCCTGCCCTGGCAGGGTCACCTGGAGCAGCTGGCACAGGAACATGCCCAGGGCTTTGGAATGTCTCCAGAGAGGGAGATTCCAGACCCACCCTGGGCAGCTGTTCCAGTGCTCTGCCACTCCCATGTAAAGAACTTCTTCCTCACGTAGAGGTGGAACTTCTTGTGTTTCAGATTATGGCCACTGCTCCTCCTCCTCTTGCTGGACATGACTGAAAATAGTCATCCTCTGGGACACCTGCCTTTCAAATATTTGTACGTTTCCTCAGGTTAGGGGCAGCCTTTGGAAAGGGAGGATGTGATCACAAGATCCTTGTCCAAACCCTTTGTGGCCTCAACTCTCCCATGTCTACCTTTTCCTATCTGACTTTTCTCCTGCTATTGCAGCACTTAGGATCTTTCTCAGCACTAGCACACATATAATGAGGGGGAAGGAAGTCATTGTTCAGATTTGTTTTCTGTTGTTCCCCTGGGTTTGACAGTGTGCCAGGACGCAGGTGCATCATTTGACAAATGCCTCACTGTGGTGTCTGCCTCCCCTCTACACCCTCAGCTTGTGATTTCCAATGGATTGATGTACAGCATCTAAAATACAGGAAATTCAGCTTATTGACAATTTGATTTCTCAGTGACTGGAAGAAAAGGAAACAAAAAAAGATACTGAACAACATTACTGGACCAAATGGGGAATTTACCAGGTGCATCTGTAACTCCATAACTACAGAACATTCCTCATGTGCAGTTACCCCACCCTGTGCTAACTGCATCATGCTCTGATGAAATCCTTGAGCACAGGGCCTGTAGGAGAAAACATATTGCTGAATGAAAGCTGTTGTACACCCTTCTACTCACAGAAAAAGAGAGGTCTGCACATCAATGACTTTTTCAGTTTCCTGACCAAAGGGGACAGCTGATGAATGTGATAGGCAGGGTGGAGGGAAGGAAAAGTACACACAGTGCTACTTTAAAGCAATATTAGGAAAATGGGTGATTTGGGAGAGAAATTCTAATTTCTGTTCTCAGTCTCTCTCTTTTATTCTTTTATTTGTTTTCTTTCTAAATTTACTCAATCTGGCCAAAAGGTTTTGCTTTCCTTGGCTTCCATTATGCCATGGTCTTCATCTCACCCAATGCTTTTCTTTTGTGTGTCACGTAAATCCTTTCCTTGCATGTTTTGTGCCTATCTTATCTTCAGGAGATGAGGAGGACAACATGTTTATCTTCTCACCCAGACTGAATTCACTGTTTAGTCTGTGTCTTGTTCCACCCATGTCCTGTCCAAACTCTTTTCCTTTGTGCTCCTCGCATGGGGACTCCTATTTCAGATCTTTTTGCTTTTCTGTGGATACAACTGCACTGCTTAGAAAATTAGGTGTGATACTTAGCCGAGGAATGAGCTAGGGCCATGTACTACTGATTTTTCATGCTACATAACTACTAGTGTATGCCTAGGGCAGTTTTATCTTATCTCAAGGTGCCACTGACTAGAGAAAGCCTAGGCAAGGCTGAGGGGAAACCATACATCAGGGAATAAAATGTATGTTGGGTTGTATATTCAACCACAAACTAGGTTTGGGTCATGCCTTCTTATACCATCCTCCAAAGGTGTCCCTGGAAGCTTTGGAAGTCTCCTTGAGTGTCCCACACATCCTCAAGGCAGTGCCACAGCTCACAACACCTGCCCTGATTTTCTGCCACCAGAACAACAGCCCCACGGGGTGCAATGGCCCTCACAGATTTTGGGCTGGAATATGCACAGCAAATAACAATAAATGGATCTACAACCACCTCAGGGAGCACAGAGCCATGAGGTGGGCTAGAGGGCAAGGTCAGCTGTTCTGTCTCCTGCTTTATTTAGCAGCAGAACTACATCTGTAAATTCTTCTTGGGACAAGGACCATTGCTTAGTTTGGTTTTGTAGTGATGCTGTATTGTCTCTCTTTCTTCTTCTCTTGTATCTTTTAACTTTAATTTTTTAAGGGAGCACAACCTGATAGAGAGCAGAGGTTTGGAGACAGATCCTTTGCCCATTATACTCACCTCTGTGCTGTTTTATCATAATAAAAACAACAACAACAACAAAAAAACCTCACATAAAAACCCCCCAAAACCAAAACAAACAAACAAACAAGCAAACAAAAACCCACCTTCCCTCCCCACAACACCAAAAAACCAAAAAACCCCACGAAAACTGCAAACAAACAAAACCCCAAAAACCACCCACACACAAAAAAAGCAAGCTAAAGCAGCCTGAAGCTTTGTTCCTGGGCACAAGGAGAGTTACAGAGCCAGTCAGGGGTACTGGGAGGAGGCATCTGATGCCTGGTGTGATCCTTGCCCACGGTGGAAACATTTGGAGAAATCACACAGAGGTGCCTGATATAGAGGAGGAAAAAAAAGAAGCAGAAGTTCTCAGAAAACAGAATCACATTTTTCTGCTATTAATAAGTGAAGACCCACTCTCTGGCCTGGAGGCCAACTGGCAAGGTCTGGCAATAAACCATGCAGCTCCTTGACATCAAGGAAAGCAAATTTAATGTGGAGCTAAATTCATGCTTCTCCTTTGCTGATAAATTCAGCTTGTTTCCTGCTGCTCAGCTGGAACAAATGCTTCCATTCCCAGTGCCCAGATATCAAGCTCAGGAAATAGCTGAAACCTTGGAAGAGCCTTTTTTTTGCTTGCATAAAGAAATTTTGTGGGACTTTTTTTGTCATTTAAACAGTTTTAAAACTTCTTTTTAACATGTTTTAAAACTATTTTTAACTTTCATTTGGTAATTTCTCACAGTCATATGAATTTTATTTAAAAATGCAGATATGAGTGAAGAGTTGGTTTTAGTGACATCAACAATAGAATCAGAGAAACAATTACATAATGCTTTTATTTCAGCTGCTTACACTTGTTTTAATCAAATAATATTTATGGTGGACAACTAATTCCCACAGGACTCAATTGTGCTGGGCTTAGTGTTTGAAAATACAACTGCAATAATTCAATTTGTTTGCTATCAGGAGCAAGGATATCTGTTTTGTTTTTTTTTTTT
>VXBR01010988.1:64426-83456 GCA_013400215.1 Cisticola juncidis
TTTTTTTTTTTTCAGCAGAGAAAAGAGGAAATAATGAGAAAAGGAGCCTAATGAGAAAACTAAATACTACATATTTATACACTGAGATGAAAATATGGAGGAATCATCTCTCTGTGGATTTGCTCTGTTCTTAGCCATTGGAATTGTCTCAGATCTCTGCATCTGGTCCCTGCACACAGTGAGGAAAGGAAGCTGAGCTAAGTCTGGGTCTTCTTCTTAGACCACAGCTAAATGAGGCTTTTGAATTAGGAAAAAAAATTGCTATTTCCATTTAAAATTTCTGGAGAAAGAACTGTTATTAAAAAGCACTCCATTGTCAGTCTGGCAGTTTTTCCATTGCAAACCAAACTAATATCCAGAACTGTGGAGTTCCTACACCAGAAGCTATTTTAATATCTTGGTCCTAAATTTTCTCACACAAAAGAAATCCCCATCAGACCATGAATTTGTTTATAAAGGTAATCCCCTCTCACTAAAACAAACAGTGCATTTTTACAAAAAAGTGCAGTATTTCTCTGAACAAACACATTGCAGCTCAGTCAGTGAATGCAGTACTTCTTAAGTGGCTGCTGCAGAGAAAATCTGGAAAATCCCAGTGGAGGAATTTCAAAAAGAAAAATTCTGGACTGAGCTATCGAGCCCCTTCTGCTGAGGTCTAAGAAAATAAGACCATGCTCAGTCTTGTGAAACACCACAGACTTTCAGCTAAATTAAATGAAATTTATAACAGAGGTGGAAAAAAATTCTTTATGTATCCTGTCTGTTTCTCTACTTGTTTCTGCTGTTGTGGATCAGGTGTGACTGTGCCAAAGCTGTCAGAGTTACATTGCATGAGCTGAGTTTGAGAAGAGATTTGGAATCTGCACTGGGTTTGGGATTAGCTCTGTGACAGTGCAGATCCTGTCGAGAAGGCTGTGGAGGGACTTTGGCTGTGCCTCATTGCTCCCTAGACCAGCAGAGAGATGACAGAGATGAGATGGAAACAGTGAATCAGGACATCAATCCCACTCATATAAAACTCACAGGTGAGGAGAAATCTGTCTTCCTGAAGCCCAAGAATCTCATTTTTACAGTATTGGATAAGCTGGGAAGATGTTCTTCCAAGACACTGCAGCCCAGGGTGATGATTATTAGCTCCATTCAGTGCCACAATTACTACAGGCCATTTAGCACAAATGTTCCCCTTGTTGCCATCCATTATTCCAGCAGCTTCAGAAATGTCAGTGTGTGCAGCTGACAGCACAGCACACCGTGAAAGAAATATGGTTCTATGTGACCAACAGCTCAGCCACACATTCATAATGCAAAACCTCTGACAACACCTTCTCCTGGAATATTAAGGAAAAGGCTACCACTGAAATCAGATGTGGGACCAAAATTTGATTTTTAGCATCATTGTTAGTCAGTTGCTCATCACATGAACAATTGTTCTGTCCACTTGGATTGGGGTCATCTCACCTGTTTTCATCCTCTAAAATGTCACTGTCCAAATCTGAGCCACTCACCTTGGATTATCTGCAGAGTCAGCACATAGAAATACATATTTCCAGAGGATCAATTTTTCTCATCCTAAAATAGATATCTGGGATGGCATAGAGAAGCATTTTTTACAAGTAACTAGGTGAATTTGCTTATTTTACCCTAAATATAACAACAACAATGATAATGATAATGATAATAATAATAATAATGATAATAATAATAATAATAATAATAATAATAATAATAATAATAATAATTTTATTACTTTGTATTCTAATCAAATAAATTCATTCTTTGCTCTTAAAGCCTTCCTAGCAGAGTGACCCTGTGGAGGCTGGGAAGATGGGGAATTTCAATCCCCATGGGAAGAGCAGTCAGAAGAGCAGGCAGTGCTCCCTCCTGGCCTTGCACAGCATCCTCCACTCAGATCCCTGGGATCCCCAGCATGTGGAGTGTTACCCCACCGAGCTGCAGAGGGATTGGGGTACCCATGCTAATTTGGGGGCTGTGCCTTTCAGTGTCAGCAGTCAGCTGGAGCATTTCTGCCAGCATTAAGGAGAAACACACCTGAACTTCCAGCCTCCCTTTGGGATTGTAACAACAGTAGCTGTATTTGTTTAACAGAAGTAATTGGAGTGTTTAAACTAAATATATTAATTGAGAGCTGGAAATAATCTTTACTGAGTATTTTAAGCTGTCTGCCTTGAAAAGGAGTCCAAGCTCCCTGAGCAGAATGGTTTGCAGAGATGGGCACTGAATTTCTCCTCTAATAAAAGGCAGCAGACATTATCATCCTCTCTAAATGCAAAAGGGAGATAAGGTTATGAACCTACAAGATGTTTAAATCTCTAAAAAGGCTCTTAGAGATGAGATCCTGTGTGATGGTCAAGAAATGACACTCAAAGGCAGAAGCAGGGGCACTGAAGAGCCCCCCCAGCACTGCAGCCTCCACTGTGTCAGCACCTCAGAGAGCACAAAGTGCTGGTGCTCAAAGCTGCAGCCCCGTGCCTGGGCACAGGGGATGCTCTAGAGATGCCCCTGCCTCTCTTGTGCCATCCCCTCAGGCAGAAGGGAGGACAAACACTGGTTCCCCCACAATCTCAGCTGGTTCTGTGACCAACAGGGGAAAAAAAAAGAAAAAAAAAAAAAAAAAAAAAAAAAAAAAAAAAAAAAAAAAGGAAAAAAAAAAAAAAAAAAGCACTGAAGTACATTCCATGAGAGAAAACAAAATGAGGATTTGCTGGGTGGGTCAGTGATGACAGGTCTTGCAAACCCTGGCTTTAAAGAAATTACTCAGAAACCCCATGTAGCTCCCAAGAAAGTGCTGAGGAGGCTCTTGAAGAAATCCCATTTCAATTTGCTTATTTAAGTTAGTAAAAAAAGACCTCCTTGTTATCTAATTTGTTGATGAGTTCAGACACTTTCTGGAATGATTCCTTGCATAATTTACCTTATTGATACATTATTTATAAGTCCTCATTCAATTTCGGGCTCAGGGTTTGGATGTGAGTCTTACATAATGAGTAGCTGGTGTCACCTCGTGTCAGAGGAATCAAAAGTGGTTTTGACAACCCCAGGATTGTCACTAAAACAGCAATATAATCAGAGTTAATTTTTCACTGCTGAATCATTGCAAAATGCTCCCCTGCCATTCCCTCACAGGAATCTAATAAATTATAATGTCCTTTATCTGTTGAAGAAAACAATTTGTAAGGAGCAGCAGTTCCTGGCTAAAATGCTCCATAAGCTGAGATCCAGTATTTATGACTGGAAGAAGTGCTTTCATGATGTATTTTTAAGATGACACATTCCCTTCAAATTTAATCTGGATACATGGATATGGGAAGACCCATGGTGTTTGCACCACGGGCTTCTAAACATGGGTGTTCTGCAGCCTCCTCAGTAACATACACTGAATTTAAAGCATTCAGTGAACCTTTGGATTCTACACTGTCCCTGGGAGCTCAGGATTTCCTTTCACTTTCTGGAAAAGTCGTTAAAAAGATATATACATAATGAGAAGAGTGGATGTATATTGACAGAGTCTCCTCTCAGTATGGATGGGAAACACCCTCTAGTGACAGGCACATAATACATTTTGATAGAGAAAGGGGATCAATTGGTTGCCTGAGATAATAAATCATTTTCTCTTGTTCAAAAGTCTGAAGCTAAATAGAAAAAAATAACTGCTAAGCCTGTCCTGCTATGAGCTGAATTATTCTGTTTCTGCCTCGTTGTTTTGTTTAGCAAAGCAGGAAAAGAATTATTACTTGAGTTATATTCCATGCAAGTTTGTTTTCTAATCTGTCAAGCTTTGAATCAGACTGGCCTTATTAATGTAAGAATCATTCACAGTGTTCCCTGTGAAGTGTTCTGGGTATTTCAGACGGCATCAAATCCCTGCCTGTCCTAAGATCCACTGTAGGAGCCTTTGCTGCTAACTTTGGGCAAAGTTTTGAGTTTTCAGCTGCATTTCAATCACTGTTTAGAAATAAAGATACAGGTTTGAAAAGGGTTTTCAATTTCCCTTCAAAAGGAAATCATTGCTTCTTATTTAAAAATTTCTGGATTTGTACCCGTAGTTGCCAATATTTATGGTGTGCTGCTCTTCATGCCTGTGAAGAATCATGTTAAAGTTCCCTCTGATGCCCAAGTACCAAGCATCTTGTGCTTCACTGCTTTTTGGAAACAGATGCTTCATTCTCTTTGCCTGATTACTTCCAAGAGATTAGTGGGCACTGTGGTCACATTTCCAAATGTCCCTGCACCCTTCATCACCCCACACACTTTTTAAAGGAAAGGGCAAGTGCAGATTCCTTTCAATTCTCAGACTTGTGCTTTGAAACCATTATTTTTTAAATACATTTTTATTTATTAATTTGTTTTAGAAGCTGAGGCTGGATTCAGTGAGCATTCCTAATGAAGATTAATAAAACCCTCCAATCCAACATAAACAGACATCATCACCCAGTTTCAAGCAGGTTGGCAGTAATTCAAGGGCCAAACATTAATGGTAACCCCTTTGCTGAGTCCCTGTTGGAGTGTGAGGGACATCAGTGCCCAGCCCTGTCCCTTGCACACCACAGTCTAGTGGGAATTTAAGTGGTGTATTTAGGGTGTAAATGCAGTGATTTCTGCCTGCCCTCCATGTGCACTTGCAGCTTTGTTCATGCACTGGGGGCTGCTCCCAGCTCCAGGCTGTGCCTGTGAGCCTGGAAGGGAGCAAACACTTCTGCTATGGATCAGGAGACAGCAGTGCAAACAAACTGTCCTTGTCAGCACATTCCCCAGGTGGAGACAGCCCAGGAAGGGACAGAGAAAATGCAGTGTTGGTTGGGACAGGTCCTGTGTTTGGATGCCATCTGTCACTGCAGGGAGTGCGTCTTTCCAAGGACACCCTCTCCTGTGGCTCACACCTTGACACCAGGGCTGGATCTAAGCCAAACCAGAGAACTCCAGAGGGCAGGACTTGTGCACATGCTGTACCTGAGGAAGGGTGGATGGGCCACAGCTGTGGCCACCAGCAGCTGTCCTGTCCTGCTTTTGGCTTTTCCTGGTCACAGTATGAGCTCTGTGCCCACCTACCCCAGGCTCACAGCCCTGAGCAAACAGGGCATGGGTACCTGCTGTGCTATCCAGACACCTCACTGCAGAAAACATTGGCACAGTGGTATCTGGAATGGTTTTGCCTCATTTTGTGAGACTGGGATAAGGGGAGCATCCACCCTGACTGGAGCTGGCCTGAAAAATTTGCTGCCTTTTTTTTTTTCCCTAACCCCTTTTATTCTAGAATACTCTTTGCTGGGGTGTGGAGAACAAAATTTAAGAGAGTTCATTCATATTGATGGAGAAATTGTCTATACTAACAACAGCAGATAAAATTATGGAAGTTGTACTGCATGGGATAAAACCAGCAGAGAATTCAGAAATGTTGAAGCTTCCCATGCCCACTGTGCTCTGATAAGGGAAAGATGCTCCCCTGAGCCAGGGGCTGCAGATGAAAATCCAGAGAGGGAAATCCCCTCGTAGGACCAGCCCAGCAGCTGAGTGCAGGTCAGAGCCAGGTCCCCAGGGTACCAGTGCAGGCTGCCCTGGCTTCCAGAGCTGGCACCTCTGGTGACACTGCCCCCACCCTGTCACAGCCTGACATCCTGGGCAGGCTCAGCCTTCCACTGGGGTTGGCATCCCAGGCAGGACCACTCCCAAATCCTTCTTGTCCCCTGAATTATAGACACATTGGACTTCTGGTTATTTTTCAGAGGGCCTTGCCTATGGCCCAGTGTGCTGCAGATTTCACAAGGGTGACAGTGCCAGACTCCATTTGGTTAGGGAGCACCTGAATGGCAGAAAAGGGGTGAGAATAAGAGCTTTGGAATTTGAATTTATGGGCACCCATTAGCTGAGTCACTGTGACTACTTCTCAGATCACCTTTATAAATTCATGTGCTGAAGATTTTGTGCACAGATTTTAAAGATTTTTTTTCTTTTCTCATGTGCTGTTTGTGCACAAGTTTATCTTTTCCACTGGTCATACAGGAGAGAGACACAGAAAATACCTCTTGATTTGGAATGAAAGCTTCATTCAGACTTGCTGGATGGCAAGAGTCTTTTCTTTGAGTTCCTGAATTTTAGCACTGGACTAATTGCAGCAGTGTTTCAGCAACTTGCTAAATGTCAAAATAATAATAATAATAATAAAATAAAAAGTAAAAAAAAAAAAAAAAAAGAGAAGGAGGTGCTGCTTAAGTTACTCTGAATAGGAAAGGAGATAATGCACTGATGCATTTCTAGGTGTTTTACTTCTTGCAACTGCTAGAATAAAGCCAATTTTGCTATGTTATCTTGCTGTGATTTTCAGTTAAATAGAAGAATTTTGATTTGCCCTGGAAGATGAGCAAAAAGTTTTCAGCTCAATTTTTGGAGGCAGTACATTCAAGTCTTGGCTTGGGTAATTTCTGAGGTTTGGTAAATACAATCAAAAGGGCACAGACATGTCTTGCTGCACCAATTTCTAACAACACGAGCACTAGGATTTTGTGATGATTATGAAACAATCCTGTCATAGTTGCAGACCTATTTGCATTGCATTTTCAATGAAACTGAAGCAGGAAGAAAGAAAAAAGAAAGGAGACACCTCAAAGGAAGAATAGAAAACTAAAAATACACCCACTCTCTCTGTGTGTTCAAACTGGAGCAGAGCACGGGAGATGAAAGAATCTGCTTTTCTTTAATCTCACAGTGCAGCTGCCTCATCTGTTGCCTGCCATGTGTCTGTGTCACAGGAGCAAGTTTCACCTTTCTCCAAAAGCCACATCCTTCTGACAGCTCTGATAAACAGCGGGCAGGCAGCCAGGCTCACCTGATCTTTCAAAATACCAACCCTGTGAACCCAGGAGTCATTTCTCCAGGAAAGCTGTAAATCATAGCCCAGCTTTGCTGCCTCCCAGGGATCTCAGGGAAGCAGAGAATTGCAAAGCAACTTGCCCTTGCTGATCTTTGCAGCCTGCTCCTGTGTGAGCATCCCAGCCCCAAGCAGTGACAGTTTTGTCTTGGCCCTTTTCATCTAAGGAACAGTTTCAGCTGCAGAGGAGGGACAGGGTTGTCCCCTTTTTGCTGCAAATGGAAAGGCAAATCCCTCTGGGATCTGACCATTCCTTCACCACCAGGGCAACAACAGGAAAAACAACAACAATGGAGCTTTTTGAGCATGTTCTCTGAATTCTCATTGCTTTGGGACCTCCTACACCTTTTTTTTTTTTTGAGGAAAGAACATCAGAACGTGGATCTTCCTCACCATGTGCCACTCCCAGCGTGATCAGGAACATCAGTGCATGAGGCACAGTGGTGGAAAGCAGCTGAAGGATCACATCCTCTCAATCTGTGTGAGCTCCACCAAGAGAATATTTAAAGATTCTAACAGAATTTTCATTTTGTGAAAGGAAATAAAAAGATTCTCATGCAAAACCTCTATTTGCTGGCATTTTTTTCTCTTTATGAGTAGGGCAAAATTAGATCCTGGAGGATATTGTAAATTTGTCTAGTCCTGATGAAAAATAAATGAATGCCACAAATCTTCAGCAGTAAACTAGTTAATAATGTATTGATCCCTGAATTACAGGGTAAAAGTACAATATATCTTTTTTGGAGGGCACATGCCCATTTTCAAGCATTCTTATTCACCCTGGATACATAAATCTGCATTACTGAGGAGAAATTGAGCACAAGGTAATAGTGACTACTTATCAAAAATTTATTAAAGAGTGACTTAATCATGTAAATGACACCAGGGCATGCAAAAAAAGAGAAAAGATGGGCTGATGTTTTCAAAGTAAACACAGCTATGCTATATTTCTTCTGACACCCACGATGCATAACAACTAGGTACCAATAAGGTGTAGACCAACTTCACTTTCTTTGTTTATGCAAATATTTATTTCCATATACAAATATATGCATAAGGCTTAATTATAATCAGAAAAATTAATTATAATCAGAAAGCCTAATGATTATCAGAAAACTTAATTATGACGAGCAAAAATTTACTTTCTCTTTTCAAAGCAGTGCCTCAGTTAGGTAATTGGGATGTGAACCTGTCATCACTGAAATCATGGATTAAAAAAAGTCATTGTAAGGCAAAAATCAGGCTCCTAACTCTCACCTGAGTGCTCAATGGCTAATGCAGTTAATTCTGGTTCACCAAACCTATTCTCATCTTTCTAGGTCGTGTAAAATATCTCTGTAACTCACTGTTCACTAACACTGAGGGCTGCGTTTTTTCACCTAGTTAATGATGGTATTGTGGCACAACAAAGTGGACAGGGCACCTCCTGAGTTAGGCTGAATTCAAGGAAAGCACCACGACAGAGACTTAAATACCCTCAGTGAGGGATGCACAGGAAGGTTTGTGTCAGCTCTGTTGAATCAGGGCTGGATATTTCATTCTGAACAGGCCCTAGAAGAGGAAAATGTGTAGGAGACTCACAGAGCATCAACTGGTACCAGAGGAGAAATCTTCTTCCTCATCTTCACTTGCTTGAATATTTTATAAACTTGCATTGTCAGTTTGCTATAAAACTGTGTGAAACTTGCAGAGAGAATGGGAAGCACAAGGAAAAGTTTGAAGATAGGAAGAGGATGTTCTTGTTGAGCTTACAGAATCAGTCACAGGATGGTTTGGCTTGGAAGGGACTTTGGAGCCCACCCTATTCCAACCTCGTGCCATGGGCAGGGACACCTTATGCTAGACCAGGTTACTCCAAACTCCATCCAGCCTGGCCTTGAACATTTCCAGGGATGGAGCATCCATAACTTCTCTGGGAAACCTAATGAGAGTGGTTTGTCTTACCACCCTTCCAGTAAAGAATTTCTTCCTGATATCTAATCTAAACCTGCTCTCTTTCAGTTTAAAGCCATCTCCCCTTGCTGAAGGTCTCTCTCCATCTTTCTTGTAGGTCCCCTTTAGGTACTGGAAGGCAGCCACAAGGTTCTGGGTCTCTGTCCTGGTTTAGGGCAGTATATATATATATATATATATACTTCCTTTAATAAAGTGTCATTTACTTTACAATTGTAAAAGTCTCTCATGTTAACCCCTAGCACACAGAGAGGAGACAGAAGAAACAAATGTGTGTGCTTTTCTGCTGCAATGCCAGACCCATGCCCAGGAGTTCCAGGAGCACAGCTCACTCCAAAACATTTGTCTACTGTCTATTTTCAAAAGATGACAGGGCCATAGTCCCTGTTGCCTAAGCTTAGACCAGTCCATCCATGTTCATACTGGTAAAGTCTGTATTTTCTGAGTTAGTAATGGAGCTGCACACGAGCAATGGTCATTTCACCAAATTAATCCTCAGGGAAAGCTTGGGAGGTTTATTGGGTTGTGTCTACGGTAGTAGCTAAGCCTAGACAAATTCTGAATGCAGGCTCCAGTGTGTAGTTATTGGTGTTATCCAGTTGTAAAAGTGAACATTTATGTTATCATAAGTGTTCACAGGCTCTCTTTTTCTGTGTTTCTTGTTACTACTGCAGAGATTTCTGTATCTTTTTTATATCTCTGTCTGTTTGCTTGTGACAAAATGAAATTATAACTCTAATTTGGACATCACTGTTTATTGCCATAGATGTGACAGGGGTGCTACAAACATTATTATCACTGGCAACATCTGATACGTGTTCCTTAAGTGCTAAGTGTACATTCCTTTCCCATACCCCTTAATATGGTGCCAAATTAATTATAAGCTTTTTACAGCACAGACTCTATCCCCACGAGTATTGTTGTGTCACCTTGGTGTCATTTTTGCTTCCTGGACAAATAAAAGCAAGGACAAGTGAATCAATTAATTCTTGGGAGAAGAGATTGTCCTATTCAGGTGGTCCTGAATGAAAAGGACAGTTCTGAAGTAGCTGGCACAAATCCTACCTCTATCAAACTCAGAACCAAAACTGTGATTTACACCCAAAGCTCCCACTAGCTTTGTCCTGACTTGTGTTCATGGCTTGAAATGTGTCTCCATTTCTCCATATTTGGGTTGTGGACAGCTCATTTTTCTCATGCTGTAGAAAAACTACAAGGGTGACACTGGTGCAGAATTGCCATTAGTCTTCAGTAGGATGTTCTATTGATTTCAGATTAGCAAACATCATCTTAGGAAGGCTAAATTTAGCCTGGTCTAAAGAAAACCAGACTGGAAAAAATGGTGCCAAAGGTCTTGCAAAGCACAGTTTTACTCAGGTCAGGGACACAGGGGGCTGATTGAACACTGCAGGTCTCTCTCACTGCTGTGTTTGGCAGAGGTGTTGTCTGTTTATATTTTTGTCATTTGTCAGCTGGATGGATGTGCCACAGACAGGGGGGGCACGTTGTTAGGTGTAAACACTCACTGCAACACGGGAAAAATGGAGATTTCTCTCTCAGAGAGGGAAGGTTCTGCTTGCCCTCCAAGACCAGCCCTCTCTTGGGTACCATCTGACAAAATGCTTAGGTGTGAGCTATTGTGGGTAAAATAAAGTACCAAGACAATCTTCTGAAAAGATGGGAATTGCAGATGGAGACTCTTAACTGTAAGAAATAACATTACACTCTAAAGACAGCTCTTTTTTGTATTTATGTTCTGAGCACATTAGGAATCTTCCATTCATTATCCTTCTGACATTGGAAATAGCACAGGCAAGGCAGAAGGGTTGAATCTGAGGACTCTGATGCCTCTGTCTGTAGATTTACATGATCTCAGTGTACTCCTTCAGTTAATTACATGTATTCATCATCTTTTGATGATATATTTCCATTACATGGCATCTTCCCAGTGTCACTGTGTGCCTCTCAGCACAGATTGGTTTGTTTTGAGGAATAAAAGGGAAATAATCACAGTCTTTCCACCATCACCCTTTATGACCTGAACTTTTAATGACCACAAATAAAAGTGATGAGCACTGTTGTGCACTCCCAAGGCCTTGAATTTTTCTTTGCCCATTCTAAAGAAAGGGTGTAGAGCATTGAAATACTGTTTTCTTATGAGTTTAAGATTTTCTTATGAGAAAAAATAGATTTTCTGCTGGTAGAGAAACTTCTTTGGAGATCTTCTCAGACTTTCTCTCTTGTAATGTGAGGAATCTTGGCTTGGTGAATGATGAGGGAAGAAGAGACTGAACTTCAACAGTATTTCAGAAACAGCAATACCCAGGGCATCGTCTTCAACAACAAATAAAACTGAGGTGCAGAGCAATGGAGTGACTTCACTGAAGTCACCCAAAGGCTGATCCTTGTCTTTTCCAATCCAACTATCCAACCACTCAGCTCTCCTCACTCCTCTTAACAGTGTAATGTGAATTTTGGACATAGTCAGCCTCTCTGTCATACACAATAATATTTGGACAAAGAAAAAAAATCAAGGGGATTTATTCTTTTTTAATAATTTCTGAGAAGAAAAAGGAAATCAAATGAGCAACCCTGTCATTTGTCATGAAATGTGCACTCAGCCCAGGCTACAGGTGTGAGGTTTCCCAGACACACTTGAATTAAGCCATCCCTGAGTTTCAGTGAAGAGAGCTCCACATTGGTTCTAGTGGGTGATGGATGACCCTTCCCCTTCCCCTTCCCTTATTTCAGCACAGAACTAATGGAGACCTGGAAGATGAGAATAAATACATTCACTACTTCTTTTTCATGGAGAAAATCAGATAATGACAATAAAAATCTGGTTTCCAGACACTGAACATGCACCTTGCAATCTTTAATACTCAAGACTGGAAATAAAACGTGAACAACTTCATGCACATGCAACTGAGTGTTCAAGGAGCACTCAGTAAGACACAAAGATTTCAAAAATATCAAAGTTAAGATTTTAAATGCAATTTTAATTTTCCTCTCTGTGTGGCCATGTGCAGAAATGGTCCATGATTCCACAGGCACATGGGGACTTGATTCCAGCCTGAGCTGATTCTTTTAGTAATTCCTTTCTAGGGATTTGCACTGTGGGTGCAGGTTGATGTGATCCTCTCCTTATTTATTACAGAAGATGAAAAATAAATAGTGATGGAGACAGATCAATATTCTGCTTCATTAATTAAATGCAAGTCAGCATAATCCCTTTGAACAGGGTCCATCCTGGTCCCCCCAGCAAGAATTTAATGATCAGAGGGATTAAAGAGCTCAAAGCAAACTCAACACTCCTCAGGCTGACCATGCTCTGTGCAAGTGAACTGGACCCATAATTTATGTGCTGGACTCTCTGAACCTTTGTAAAGAATGAACAATGAAAAGGTTTTGCAGATTAAAACATTTAATGAAAAAGTGGGTGCTTTAAACAGAAAGAGTAAAATGTGCATAGCTGATACTCAATTGATTTTCCTGTCAAAGCTGAAGGATGAATGAACTTTCTCAAGGAAAATATGTAGGATGTAGAATATTGTATACACTCACATGTATTTATATTTTTGCATGCAAAAGTAGAAAAGCAAATTGGTGCCCCTCTTCCCTCCCTTTTTCACTATGGAAGAAAAAAAACCTCACAACTTTTATTTTTCCTGACACTTTCCATTAAAAATCTTCTTCAAATTAAAAAAAAAAAAATCTTTTTTATGGGCATTGATTCTTTCTTCTTCCCCATGGAGGTTGAAAAAGATGCTAAAAATTATTAAGTTTTCAGCACAGGTTTTCTCAGAAACATGATTTTCATTCAGAGCAGAAACGTCTGAGGGATGAATGACCAGGGATCAATGTTTAATTTTACACTTGGGACTGGTTTTACTATAGACCATATCAAATATAGATGACAATGAATTAAAATAGTTTCTATTCTCTCTCCACACCCACATGTGCCTGAATGAAGGGTTTGTTGTTGTCTCTCTTTTTTAAAGTGGTGAACCTAATTAGAAATAGACACTGTGAGTGTGTACATGTCATATCTTTCCACTGGGTCCCATTCACAATTTTATATAAATCTGAGGGATTAAATTATCAATTTTTCCAGTGCTCACAGTAATAATTTCTTTATGAAAAAGCAAAACATAAATCAGAAGAATTGTCAGGGTATACTAGGAAACTGAAAACATCTCAAAAACTTTCCTTATGAAAAAATTAATTATTCAGGAGCAATTTTCTTGGGTTCAGGGTGTACTGGGCTGTGTTGTCTCAGTTCACATTAGAACTTCTGAGTTGAAATGCAGTGGTGTGAGTCAGGATCTCATCCTCTGTACAAAACCTGCATTTGCTCTCATGATCTGACTGTTGGGGAGCTTTTGGAGAGCTATTATTGACATTTCAGAGAGGAGCAGGGGAGCAAGGAACACAAGAGAATAAAGAATAGATTTTTCCTAAGTTCTAAAAAATAAATGCCCAAGTTAGGGGCATTCCAGAGGGGCATGGTGACACTGAAGTCATAAAAGATTTTTCTATCTCAAAAGACTTTCTCTGTGTTATAGATCTTCAAAGTAAGAATTTCTGTGTGTCTCTCAGTTGATGATTGATGGATTTCAAAGAGAGATTTCTCCAAGAGGGAGAGTAACACTGGCACAGCTCACTCACAAGTTTGACACCCACACCCTGTACAACCACCTGTGGTAGCCACTGATATTAATGGAGTTAGGGCTGTGCAAATCTTTCTCCTCTGGGCCATTTATGCCAGGGATGTTTAGCAGCACTGCAGTTCTGCACCCATTGCTCTCGTTCCCTCACATCATCCTTGGTTACAGCCCTATAAACCCACACTGAAGTTTTTAATTCTTCTGAACCGCAGTGAGTGAAGAAATATTAGTCTTATATAATTTATCAAGAATCATATTCAAGTCTCATAGTCAATACTGTCCTTAAAGATATCAAACAAAGAAAACTTCACAGTATTTCTTTGGTTCTCTTATTAGCAATGGCCATAATGACTCAGCTGTTTTCCTGAGAGAATGCTGAAGCATCTTTTCTGGTTATTTAATTCTTCCCAAAGCACCAAGTTTGGGTGGCTGGTGGGTCTGGGTTTGCAGAAGAGACATTAAATTCTGCCACATAATTACAGCTTGTGTTATTTTTTTTTTCTCATAACTTGTATTATTATTTTTCTCACAATTTGTGTGATTTTTTTTCTCACAATTTCCTCAAAATACATGTGATTTTTTTTCTCTTGTTCTAAACCAGATACCATAGGTGGAGACACTCTGTCAAAAAACCTCTCACCCCCAAAAGCACTGTTGCTCCTAACAGTTATGGAGAGATGAGACCCTGAGGCTGAAGAACCTCATTAGTTTTGGCTCTCAAATAAATGCTACAGGGAAATATTGAGTAGTGAGTCCTTAAGAAAGTTGCTATCTAAAGATATCAGACTCTAAACCTTCTGTGGGTTTCTTTAAAAGCCAAGGTTTTACCCGTGTTCTTATAACAGGATAACTACTCCATGTCAGGAAGAGAGAAGACTGAGAACAGTGGAGTGGAATCAGTGGAAGCCTCCGTGGTAGGGAGAGACCTGTGCTGGCTGGAAGAGCAAACAGGTGACTGTCAGTACCACAAACATCACATACATTGGAAATTAAATGATTTGAGAACAAAAGCAGGCATGCAGATGGGGTTTACCTGCAGAGATGACAGCCTGGCCAGGGTGTACCAGTGCCTGTGGCTTTTA
The DNA here is from genome assembly GCA_013400215.1 of Cisticola juncidis. Taxonomy (NCBI): domain Eukaryota; kingdom Metazoa; phylum Chordata; class Aves; order Passeriformes; family Cisticolidae; genus Cisticola; species Cisticola juncidis. The sequence continues at coordinate 79,012 of VXBR01010988.1, forward strand.
GGACATCACTCATTCTGAGGGAGAGCTGTGGCTGCCCTTCACAGACCCAAGGTTGGCCACTGCAGACTGAGAGTGGAGACCCCCATCGTGTGTTTGCCTCCTGCCTGAAGTGCTCCTGGACCCCTCTCTTTTTGCCAGGAGCCTCAGCAAGTGCAGATTTCTCTGTCTCAGCCCCCTGCATGCTCTGCAGCCTCCAGGCAAGCACAGGGAGCTGTTCCTGCAGGGTGCTGGGAGACTCAGCTGTTCTGGAATTGGGAGCTTTACGACTCAAGTGTGTGATGCTTCCAGCCCCAGCTCTTTCATGATGTTTTTGCCTTCATCAATTGCTGCTTCCAGGAGGAAATGCTCCATTTAATCTAGAGGGATGCCTCTGGCTTTGCCCTGCTGCCAGTGCCTTCAAAAGCATCAGCATTTATTCATTCTAATTAAAAATGAAAACTCATCAATTATCAATCATTCTTGTGCACAGATCTGAGCTGTGTTTGAAATACCCTCTGTGTGCCTCACTACAGCCATTCTACATCATGGTTAGAAAAAAGGGTGATTCTAGTCAGATAAAACAGCACCATCCACACTTATCCAATCCAGGCTCATTCACACTTTATAGCTTTCAATTGCAGGAGATAATTCCTCTTTATTGTTCCTTTACTCACTGTCCTGCAAGCCACACTTTATCTCAGATTCCCAAGTTCCCTGAAGGATCCCGTTTGGACACTTTGCTGTTTCACTAATCCACTAATAACAGTGTAAAATGGACTAAATGACTCATATATGTGGAAAAACACAACCAACAGCTCAATTACAGATGATATTTTTCATATATTTGTTTTGCTTTTTGGTGGGAAAATACCCACCAAACTGAAATAATAATTTCCTCTTTCTGCGGGGTTTTGTTGATTCACAATCTTTGCTTTATTTTGCAAAAAAAATATGATTTGCTGATTTCAGATGGATTAATTATATGCTAATGCTTTGCAGATGTCTGTGTTTAGCCAGAAATTCTTTGAAAAATTTTAGGTGTAAACAAATGTAGAATATTGCCCATTATGCCTCACTGCTCCTACTGCTTCAGCAGCTCACTGCTGCAATAGCATTTATCAAATTGCACCTGAGCAAGGTATGAAATCCATTTCTGACTAACAGAACCGTGAAGGAAAAAATGCTTATGTTTTGGAAAGTACTTGTGTGTAATTCACATTGTGAAAATGACTGGCAGTTTCCAAAGCGAATCTGTAACTTTCTAATTAATTTCAATTTGGTAAAAACATATTTTTACTTGACAGTTTTGTTACACTCAATTTTTTAACAGTCCACCTTTTTCTGGCTTTGAATATTTCTGATCAATAGAATCTCATTATTTTGTCTTAAAGAGTCCTCAGTTTTGATGGTTTTCAATGTCTGACTTGGTAAATCAATCAGAACTACACACTGATAAGAAAGGAAATCCATCAGAAATGAGATTAAATCCTTGAAATATAATAGAGAATAGAAAACATACAAAGTAAATAAAATTTCTGAAGATACTATAACAGCAGCTGAGTTCTAATAAGAAGCAAGCCTCATAAATATTTCATAATATTCCCAAAGAAACTTGAGCCCAAATCAGTAATGGCTATTGCTGATGTGGGAGAAAAGATGTGCTGGCCCAACAGCAACAGCTGACTGTGAATTATTTTGTCTTGTTTAACCCATGGAGATTCTGGCCAGGGTGGCACCCAGCATAATTTGCCTTCAATAGCAGCAATGTGTGTGTCAGGGTGTGGGGGCTTGGGCAACCACCAAAGTGCCCCTGGCAGCCCTGTCTGGCAGGCAGCAGAGCCAGGCAGAGCAGGCTGGCTGTGCCAGGGGATGCTCCTGAGCTGGGAATGGCACCCACAGCACTGACACTCAGCAAAAGATGAGGCAAAGATCACAGAATCACAGAATTGTTTATGTTGGAAAATATCTCTGAGGCCACTAAGTCCAACTGTTAGCCCTGCACTGTGTTCAACACTCAACCATGGCCTCAAGTGCCACGTTCGTCTTTTTTTGAGATGACTAAGATGCGTTTCCACCACTTCCCTGGGCAAGTTTGTTCTACTGCTTGCCAACTCTTTCTGTGAAGAAATTTTCCCCTATTTTCTGATCTAAACCTCCTCTGGCACAATCTGAGTCCATTTCCTCTTGTCACTTGTTACCTGGGAAAATTGACCAACCCCACCTGGCTGTCCCCTCCTGTCAGGAGCTGTGCAGAGCCAGAAGGTTCCCCTGAGCCTCCTTCTCCCCAGGCTGAGCCCCCCCAGCTCCCTCAGCTGCTCCTCCTCAGCCTTGTGCTCCAGACCCTTCCCCAGCTCCGTTCCCTTCCCTGGACTCATTCCAGCCCCTCAATCTTTTCTTTGTCCTGAGGGGCCCAGAACTGGGCGCAGCATTTGAGATGTAGCAGGTGCTGGCAGGAGTTGCACAAATTGATGGAGATAATGGTGAAACTGGAAGTGAAGTGTTTGAGGAGTGAGTGCAAAAGACATTTTAGGATAATAATTTCTTCCTGTTTCAAGCAAGGGCCCATATGGGGACCTCCAGGGAAGAGCTCCTGGCTGATGCCCCCAGAGAAGCAAGAGGATGTCCTGCATTATCAAACACAGGGCTGGCAGAAGGAATAGGTTAAAAATGCTTTTTGCCATTAGTAGCATCCCACTTCCTGCCTGGATGCCTCCCAGAGCCAGATTTTCTGAGGTACTCACCTTTCAAGGAATGACATAAATTACAAATTGATGTTAACCATCATGACTCTGCCTGGGGCTTCCCCCTCAGCCCTCCAGTGCAGAAGTGGTGCTCAGGCACAGCTCAGGGCCTCATGGGACCTATGGGCTACCTCCAAACTGACCTGGAAACCTGATCAAGGAATAAAAAATACACAATAATTCAAAATAATAATAGAAAATCAGCAGAAAGTAGCAGACAGTAAGAGCTAGGATTAAAAAATGATCAGTGCTACCTGTTCTGTGGCTTCCAGATCTACTTCTTTTCTGGGTTGTGTTCAAGATTTTCAGCCTGTGTTATGAAACCTCCTGTGCAGTCATGTGGATCAAGACAAGCTGAGCACTCCTCCTGCCTGGGGTTTTTGGACCACTCTGACATTTTTCAGACAGACACAGCTGTGCCAGAGGGGTTAGAAAACTGGAGCAGTTATATTACAGTGTTAATTTCCATGGGTTATATTTCTCTTTCTTCTGAGTGAAATGAAATTAATTGGCTTTTTTTCTTTCTTTTTTTTTTTTTTTAACTGACCTTTAAAAAATTATGTGAGTTGATCAAAAGTCTGAGTGCTTTTAAGTATTGATGGAGCTGTTGTGCTTGCTGTGGATGGGAATTCTTTCTCTGCAGTGCTCAACAAAATCAAGACCTAATTCTGTGATGTGATGTGTTATTCTATATTTTATTTATTTGGAGTCTTTCACTGGATGATTTAACACAAGATGCTGTAGATAGTAAAATGTCCATTAGCTAAAAAAAAAATCCAGACAGCTAATCAAAATTTTTCTATTTAAAAAAATGAAATAAAAATTCTTTGGCTTAAGAATTAGTCTCAGTTCTAAATACTTAAGTTCTGGTAGGGTGTATAATGAAATATTAAAGTATATTCAAATATGTTACACTTTCCTTGGACAACCTCATCAGTATGGACTGCAGAGTTGGTGTAAGTGCAGAGTAATATGCTTATATTTCATCTCCTTAAAAAAGTGCCACGAGGATGGAAATTTTATTTGGATCTTGCAGTTATGGCCTATTCAGTCCTTCATGGCACAGAGGTGATGGGATGTGGGTTAAGTGAGCATGAAAACCTCCTCTGTTTGAAGCTGCAGGATGCAAGCAGCATCCTTTGGGTGTTTACTTCTTTATTACCTTGGATGAAGATAAAATGCACCTCTGCCTGGTCAGGGCAACTATTTAGGGTTGTCATTAAATTCAGGGAAGCAGCAGGAGATAATGAACAGCTTCACAGGATATCTTGCTCTGGAAGGGAGCTTTGCAGGTCTCCAGTTCAACCCTCTACTCACAGCTGATCTAACTTTGAATTTAGCTTGCTCAAGGATTTGCTTCCTTTCAAGTTTTGAACGTCTCTAAAGGCCAACAATTCATGATCTCTCTGGGACCTTGTCCTGGTGCTTAATCACTTAGAATTTATTTTCCTCTTACAAAGCCAGAAATTCTCCTGCTGTAAGTTATGTTTGCTGCATTTTTCCCTTGCACCATTTGGTTATGAGAAGAGCTGGGCACCCTTTCTGTGGTGGAAGAAAGCACCAAGAGCCCTTTTTCATAGAATCACAGGATGGTTTGGTGTTGGAGTCTAGAACATCCCTGTGGCCACCCTGGAGGGTTTGGAGACTGGACAGGGGGTCTGGGATCTGTCCAAGGGGCTCAGCCAGCCTCACACAGAGCCCAGGAGGACACTGCCTCTGATCCCT
>VXBR01010988.1:83492-110106 GCA_013400215.1 Cisticola juncidis
GAGAAAGAACTGAGATAATGAAGAATGAACAACCTTGGAAACATGGACTGGTGGACTCAGCTTGTCATCTCTGCCTTCGATGTGAAACACTCAGGGCAAAGAGAAGACTGAAAACCTGATTACCTTGGGTAACAGCAACCCCGAGGAGAATCTCAGGGAGATACAACCCTGAGAGTTTGGGTTTGAAGGCATCTTAATTCCAACCCCATGCCATGGACAGGGATGCCACCCCTAGGTGAGGACACCCTCTTCTGGCTAAAACCCCAAACATTTCACTCCAGCCTCTTCCAGCAGCAGTTTTGGAAACAACAAAAGACAAACTTGCCCCACCCAGGGTGGAACCAGCCCAGTCCTGCTCACTGGCAGCTCTGAGCAGGATCTCTGTGCCTGAGGAGGTGAGGAACAGCACAGCCTGAGGAGGTGAGGAACAGCCAGCACCAACCTGCTGAGCTGAGCTGCAAACGGGGGTGCCACTGCTCAGACCCCTGTCTGCATCTGCTGAAACAATTCAGCTGGGAAAGCTGGAAGGGGTGCAGGTAAATGAGCAGTGAAGGCTGCTCTGGATGGTTTTTACAGATTGGGTGAGGGGGAACAGCACCTCTTAGCACTGAGGTGAATTTTGGGGCTGTCTTGGAACTGCTAGGCACTGTAGAGATGGAAACACCCCTGCAGAATAATCCTCTGGGAAATTAAAGTGTTGATTACAGCATACAGAGCTAGATAGGATTTGATTATTTATTTTTTTATCAAGAGCTTTTTGGTTTTGAAACTGCAATCGATATTTAGTAAGCATGTGCAGAAATGTTCTTGGATTGGCAAAAAGTTCCCTCAGAAAGATTTCTCTTAAGTGAGAATTAACTTTAGAAAAGAATTAAGAAAGCAGATTTCCTTTCAATGTCAAGGGAAAAGTCACCTGAAATCCCCACGGGTGACCAGGTAATGTTGCAAGAAATGTGATTCTGCAAATATTTTGTATCAGGATCATTGTACAGGTATTTCTGCAAGTGCAAATCTCTCCTTTTCTTCATGAAATCCTGCAAAATGCCTCCCTTTCTGCTGATAAATTAATCCAAATAGTGAAGAATCAATAGTTTTTGTTCCCTGATTTGCTCTGATATTATCCAGTCACAGACTTCCAGGGTCCACAGGATAGCAGAAAAAAAACTTCCCAGCAGCAAATCAACAATATCCTCTTGTTATTTGGCATTTTATTTCAGTTGTTTTATACACCTATTTTACAAAACATTTCTTAAATAAGTGTTTTGTTGCCTTAAAATTAGATAAAGCTGTTCATATAAGAATGATAGAACTGCTACAGGCCTTTAGCACATAAATAAGAGCTTAGAAAACTCTTTTCTTATGGAAACTTCAGCAAATAAAGGCTTTATCAGCCATGAATGAAAGTTTCACAATCACATTTATTTTCCTGAGGTTCATTTCACTTCTAGACCTGTAGAGCATTTCAGCTTCTAGAGCTAAAGGTCTGGAATCTTTCCTTATCACTGAAATTCACTTGTTTATGCAAAGAAATAACAAACAGGCAGGACATGCTGCTATATTTTAGGTCTGGTTGCAACATTGAATGAATTTCCCTTTCCAAAAATGAAATGAAGCACTCAGTCACACTGGGCTTATGTTTCTTGATAACTCCTATTACTCCTTGAGTTTCCTGATTTCTCTTTGTCAAAAAATGAAGGATTTGATCTTTGGCCATAATTAAGTGTGAACTGTGTAAAGAAATGGGTTTCATTTACAGGTCTTGCACTTCTGAAATCTGTTTTCCTTTCCAGTGTGAAACAATTGAGAGTTTTAAAAGTTCTGAGGTGAGCCATGTCTGACATTTACTTGATTTGATGATCTGGAGCTGCACTTTGGTGGGCTGTACAGTGAAACAGGAGACCCCTGATAAATGAAGCCTTGCACTATGGAAACCCCCTGTGCATAACTTCCCAGCACAGCTCCTGTTCATATTTATCACACTGCTATTAAAAATGACCTTTCCACCAGCAAATGCGTATTTTCTAGTGCTTATAAAATATGGGGGTTTGGAGTAAACCCTGCATTGGTTTAAATCAAAACTGGCAGAGAGCTGGGGGCACCTTACCATCCCCTGGAACTGGTGTCTCATTTTCCACAAAAGATCCCAAAGTGTGATGAAAGCTGCTTAAAGAAAACACTCCTTTTCCTGAAACTGGGTCACATATAAGAGTTCAGCTGCTGATAATTCATTTTCTGTTCGTTTGCTGTCACATTTAGCCTATCATGCAATGGACATTCACTGTCAGTGCTCTTCCACCCCCAGAGTGGATCTCAGTCACTCTGTCCCAAGGTCAGAGATCTTTATGGGCAGCTTTCCTTTGCTGTATGTACAGTCAGCTCCCTCATCTGCTCTGGTGCTATCAGATAAAACCCAACTGCTGTGCCTCCCTCAGAGGTCACCTGGCAAAAGGAGCAAGGCATCATTCAGCCATGAAAGTGATGATTTGGCTTAAGCTGTTAAAAAAAATTAACCCCAAAAGGCCTCCATCCCATAACTAAAACACACCCTGTGGGCTTTGCTGCAGCTTTTGTGCTGCTCTGGGGTACTTGCAAAGGTTATTTTTTTTTCTTTGCTCTCTGTCTAAAGGTGGAGGGATGTATAGACCTGTGGCACACACAAAACATTACATTCTCATTTTCATGTAGAATATTCTGACTCACAAGTATCATCAAGTCCAATTTTCAAGTTTATCCCATAGTGATAAACCCCATGACCTTGGTGTTACCAGTACCATGCCCTGAGCCAATCTCAGTGGCTGCTGCCTGCCCCACTTCTAGTCAAACCTGGCAGCATAAGGGATGAGGGACCCAGCATGAAAAAAAATATTTCTGACCCTTTCTGGCTTTCATATGAGAACTGCTGTGATCATGAAGGTATATCTTGGTTGCTGTTAGAGAAATGCTGCACCACCTCCTGCCCAGAATGAAAGTTGTGCCAGGGGAGGTTCAGGTTGGATATTAGGAAATATTTCTTCACTGAAAGGGTGGTTAAGCATCAGAGTAACCTTTCCAGGGACACAGTGGAGTCACCATCCCTGGAAGTATTAAAAAAACCAGTGAGAGTGGCACTTTGTGGTATGGTTTAGTGGCCATGGTGGTATTTGGACAAAGGTTGGACTGGGTGATCTTGGAGACCTTCTCCAGTCTTTATGATTCTGTGTCTTTAATCTATTATTCTGCCTTTTTCTGGCTGTGAAGAGTACAGTGTTAACATATTAATATTGTCTGCTCTGAACCCTCATCATCTCAGCACCTAAAAGCCCTGATAGAGCAGGGAAAATTCTCACCTGATTTATGGAAGGGCTCTCTCAGATTTACTGCAATGTGTTATAACAACTTCTCTGTACTTCACAGTACAAAATGAAGATGGGGATGTATTTTGCTGTAAATCTTAGAGGAGCTCAGAGAATAGCACTGCCTTTTATTTTTTAGTTACTGTTATGCTGGTAAAGGGCTTTTTTTTTTTTTTTANGATTTATAGATGAATTTTACAGCTTTGGGACAATGGGCTGCTCAATTCAACAACTTTTTCCTTTCCCTTGGTGCTGTTTTTCACTCTTGATGAAGTGGTCTCTTAGTGGAGCACACTATCAACTTTCATGAGCACCAATTGGGGGAGCATTAAGTACATGACAGAAAAGGGCTGATTGTGTTCCCAGGGTGGTGTGGGTAAATTTTTGGCTGACTTATGTGTGAGCAGAATTTGGCTCCAGGGCCAGGCTGCCTCTTGCAGAGAGCAGCAAACCCTTGAGTCACTGCTCAGAGGCTGCACACAGGCAGGGCTGGGTGTGGGTCCCAGGGTGCTGAGCAGAAGGACCCCGAAGCACCAGGGCTGACCTGATCATATGGAAATGTTTTTTCTTGCCTGTCCATTTCTTTCTTTCTGCCTCAGCCATCTCATCAGTTCCAGGCAGTTCTGTGGAGTCAGGGCTCCAGCTCTCCCTGTAAGTCAACTGCAGAAAGAGCCAAGGTAATTCCTTTATTATTCCTTTGTAGTTTATCAGCCCCATATCTGCAGCAATCAGATTTAGGTTTTTCTCTGTTCCCACTCTAGATGTAAGACATTTTCAGAAACATTCCTGATCTGTTTCCTGGGATGTATTCTGTCCAAGAGTAATTACCTGGGAGATACTGTCTTGTGTATAAGTTTCCAAAGATCAATTTCATTTCAACATAACTTTGTCATAGACAATATGCAGATTTTTTCACCTGTTTGGTATTTCCTTGTGTATTGCTATGAAAGAGTCCTTTCCTTCCAACTACAAAAAGAACATAGGTCTTGTTAATTGTTCTTGCATTGGGTTCCTCACTTGAGTCTTGAAAAGCAGGACTGAAAATTGGCCAGAAATTCTCCAGGGAACTGGGGCTATCAGNTCGTGGTAAAGGGCTTTTTTTTTTTTTTTTTTAACTGTAATTGAGGTAGAGTAACTGTAGAGAAATTAATCTTTATTTGTTTGAATAACAAAGACTCTGGGTGATGTATTAGATCACCTATTGAGTTCTTTCCCAGCTTATATTTCTCAGCTTCTCTGACTCTTTTGGAATGACAAAAGCTAAGGACAAAGATTTGTCTCCTAAGTACTAGCAGGAGTTTCAAAACAATTGCCAAATATGACAATATTATAGATGATAATATATATATTATAGATTAATCTATATAAAATATAAATATATATAAAATTCATCAATAGATNTTCTTTCTGCCTCAGCCATCTCATCAGTTCCAGGCAGTTCTGTGGAGTCAGGGCTCCAGCTCTCCCTGTAAGTCAACTGCAGAAAGAGCCAAGGTAATTCCTTTATTATTCCTTTGTAGTTTATCAGCCCCATATCTGCAGCAATCAGATTTAGGTTTTTCTCTGTTCCCACTCTAGATGTAAGACATTTTCAGAAACATTCCTGATCTGTTTCCTGGGATGTATTCTGTCCAAGAGTAATTACCTGGGAGATACTGTCTTGTGTATAAGTTTCCAAAGATCAATTTCATTTCAACATAACTTTGTCATAGACAATATGCAGATTTTTTCACCTGTTTGGTATTTCCTTGTGTATTGCTATGAAAGAGTCCTTTCCTTCCAACTACAAAAAGAACATAGGTCTTGTTAATTGTTCTTGCATTGGGTTCCTCACTTGAGTCTTGAAAAGCAGGACTGAAAATTGGCCAGAAATTCTCCAGGGAACTGGGGCTATCAGCCTGAACCTAAATTTTCAGGTAATAGTGAAACAGTTCTGCTGAAAGTAAGTATCCCCATTTATTGAGTCTCCAGTGTCTTGCATGAGCTGCCTTTGAAGGCTTCTAGAGGGAAATCCTGTCTGACGTCCCTTGGCACCAGCTGCTTAGGCAGGTACAACACCTCACTGGAGATCCTGCAGAAAGATTGGCTTGCTGAGCATCAGAGAGCAATTAATCTTGTAAACATCTATCCCAAAGTAAGAGAAATTACCCTCTGCTACTTTATTTTCACCAAGAGCAGCAGGATCTAAATCCTCCATCTAGAGAGACCTTTGATACCCAAACGAGGTCAGAGGAAACCAAATCTCTTGAACCTCAGGCTCATTTACTGAGGGAAACTTGAAGCAAACTTTTACTCACAGGCAAGTCCAAAACCATTCTGGAGTAAAATCAGGTTTAATACTTTCCTACTTTTTCTATCCAAGTTTTGTAAGGTTTGTCTATAATGATAAAACATCTCTGCAGCCATCCCAACTGTTCCTGTGCAAGTGAGAACTACTTGAATTACTTCATATTCCTTTCTGGTCTGAGATCCTCAATTAGATCCCTGATTCAGTGCAGAGAGGGTGGTCAGGCACTGACCAGTTTGCTGAACTCCACTAAAATTGCAACTTTCTTTTTTTTTTTTTTTGAACTGTTTTATCTCATATGAAAATACCTGTCAGTAAGCAAAAAGATGAATAACAAAGGGATGGCCACATGTCATAGATCTCTTTGAGTGTGGACACCTATTACCATTTCCTCTGTGCATGCTGATGTTTTCCCTGACTTCAGGCTTGCTCAGGCAAATTACTGACACTGGGAGGATCATATCTGTCACCTCTACTCCATTCAGCTTGGGAAAGTAAAGTACCATCAGTCATGAGGCCATGAACAAATAAAATAATTTACTGTGAAATGCTGCTAAGGAAAGACATAAATACATTTTTCTCTCTCTGTTCTCTCTCTCTTTCTCTCAGACATACAAGAATTCATCTGCATATTGCCTTTAAGGAATATATATTGTGGATCCTCTCGCAGTGTAGTCTGGGAGCTGTGACTTTCCTCTTTATGCTAAATGACAAACTCAATAACTTATGACAGAGTTTTGTTACTCTTTTGTCTTCTTTTCCAGTCAAAACTGAATGCTTGCTTTATGCTGAGAAAATTTTGGAGCTCCTTAACTATCAGTAAAGTTTGTACTGTACAAAGTACATTTTGGAACAGCCTGTAATAGAGTGGGCAATGGGATCTAAAATGAAAGAACTGATGCAATTCTTTTGCAGGCTGTGATGCTTCACACTGGCCAAACAATAGATTTGCTTCCCTATATCTTGCTTTTGACTTTCACTCCCTGCAAATCTTCAGGGGACCATTACTGCTGAAATAAAAAGTGAGCTGGAACTTCATTGACATTTACCTTTAAAAATAGCTTGTGTGATGAAGGAACAAGACTGCATTGTTTTTCAGTCTAAACTTTTATTTGTCATAGTCATCAGCTGCTGTACCTGGAAGAAAGGAAGGCAGGTGTGTTAACCAGATGGACAGATGGAACAAAATGTCACTGAACTGTGCAGGCGTGGAAACAGAAAGACCTAGGACAAATGACATTTTGGATGGAGGGTGACCCAGCCAGTCAATTGTAGACAAATTATTGTAAAAATGGAAAGAAACATCTAGAAAAAAAAGTTTCAAGATGTAGAGATTACTGCTGAGTTCTTGAAACTGTTGTGCTGGGAAAAGGGGGAACACAGGCAGATCTTAAACTGGAAGTTTAATACGCAAGGAATGTATTGGAGAGTTTCCTCAGAGGAGGAAGACAAAATTTATTTATCCCTTCAGCCATCCTGGCTTAACTGGGACATCACCTGTGGTAACTTCAGAGCTTTGGGGAACACCCCTCATTTCAGAAGAGCTGTGTCTGGAACTGTCAGGATACAGAATAATGGAATCACAGAGTGGTTTGGGTTGGAAGTGACCTCAAGTCTCATCTAGTTCCAACCTCCCTGCCAGGGACTAGATTATGTTGTTCATATCCCCATCCTCCTTTAAACTCCAACCTTTTTGAGGCCAGTTCTGCTTTTCCATCCTCAGATACAACAACCCATATCTGAATGTTGTTTCCAGCTTTCTTATTCTTATTCTAACACATTATCTGCTTATTTTTCAGTTTGTATGTTTGTTTATCTGTGTGGTTGGTGTTTTTATCAGTAAAAAATAAACTTCCTAACTCATATGATGCACAAAAATTTATAACAAGGACATTTCTACTATTACTCCTGCATGCATGATTTTACAGCTAAATGCCTTTTCTGTTACCACTGTCATATAACAATTACAGAGAGAGCCTGAAAATGACAGCTGCAGTGAGATTTCAATTTTGTCTGGACAGCAGCATGGAACATGGCATTCTGGTACTCAAACTGTTATTTCTGAGAGGCCACAGAAACCCTCAATTGGTTGCTTTTCACTAGAATTCTAAAATCTATTTTTTAATAGAAACAGTCCTTGAAAAAAATCACATTAACCATAAAATTAGCCTCAAGCCTTTCAATGCCAAACACAAAAATTTGATTCTCCCTCCCCCATGATTAAAATGAAGAAAATCCCATAAAAGTCAAAGACTTAGTATTGGCCCAAGGAAGAGTACAATAAAATGTGTTGGTTTTGGTCTTTTTACAAAGTGACCAGCTGTCCAGTCTGATGCAATTAAACAGATACACAAAGCAAACACCCTAAATATTCTCAATTTATTCAGGCACATGATGGATGCAGTGACTGAGGAAGACCAGAAGAACCCCATAAAGCCCACTGTGACTGGACTGCAATGAACTTTGGATATAAAGGAAACTCTGCTAAAATTTGAAATGCAGACCAACAGCAACAGAAAATACAAACCAGTGGCTCAGCACATATATGTGGATTCCATCTTCAGTCAATCTGATTAATTTGCATTTAAAAACAATTTATATTAGTATAACTGGCTTGGGGGAGTTTTATTTTAGTAGCTGCATTTGTTGATGCAAGTTTATCAGCCAAAGGAAAGACTTTCTTTCTATATCTGTACAGAACATTTTCAACAAGCTTTATAATTTAGTAGGGTAAAACTTTGATGTATATGTTGTTTGTGTGTACCATCAAACAAACCCAAATTTTTCTTCCTCTGAAGGAAAGTGCAGCAAATAATCCTCTGCAGTAACCACTATTGATATTTTCACTTTCTTCTTTCCATTTAATAACCCTCAATTTATTCAATACAGCTGTCATGTTCAAAGACTTTAGTGAAATAGAACCACCTATTTATCTTGCAGTCAGTTACCTGTAAAACAAGAGATTTGTGTTTTTGTGTCCATTTTAGGAGGCTGCAACACAAGGTATTGTAAAACTCCAAGACACCCATCCACACTTGTTCTTTTTCCCAGAGGTTTCCCTGCCCTCAGTAGTGTTCAGTGTCAATATTAAACTTTATGAATGTCTGCTCTAATTATGGGAGACAGGAGGCAGAAAGGCAAGAGCAGCTTTGGTGACAGGGAGAAAGTGGTAATTGCTTTTTCACTTAGAAAGAAAGTCAATTGCACTTCTAGGGCAAGATTAAAAATCCTATTTTTCCAGTCCTGACCCAGTCTTCCTGTAGGTCTGCACGATGGTACTGCTGGCTGTCATGACTGGTTACAGTCATCTGTTGTAGGCTTCAAATCAGCACTATTTCCACAATATCAAGAAAATTAATTTTTTTGATGGTATGCAGACTTCTGCACTGTGGCCAACTTTCCAGCCAGGCATTTCCTGACTCCTGCTCTTCAGCTGGTTCACTTGAGCTTGGCACTGATGTGCAGTCTGGTCCTCCTCTTTCCCCTGTGACAGGGAGTCAGTGATTACGTGGAAGATGAGATCAAAATTTGCTTTTTCTTTGGTTAAAATCCCCTTTCACAACCAAAAACTGTCCTTCAGTGAATTACACTGCCTAAAAAATGGAACAGGCACAATTTTTGAGAGTCAGTGTCAGTGTTACAGCTGTTAATGGGCACCATCCTCTGTGGGCTGAAATAGCTGAGCTCCTTTGGGACAAAGAAGTCTCTGAATGTAGAAAAGACTTTCATGCTTTAATTTATACTAGTCCAGGTAAGGAGTCCATTTGGGATCACTGTCTGTTTGAACAAGGATTTCCAACATAATTAACATTATAACTAAAAAAAATTAGTTTAAGTAGAGCCACCTGGGGTGAAGAAATGGAAACAGTGGAGGGCTCCAGTAAACTTTTTATGTCCCTTGCTATGTGCAAGTGTTTTTTCAAAATTCTCTTGCCCTTGAAACACTGATCCAACAGACCCCAAAACTTTCATCAACACTGATATGGATGTCATGCTCCCCAAAGTGTATCCTAGCAAGACTGGAAAGCAGAAAACAGGAGAAGAGACTGAAGGACAGCACAAGGTTGAGAGGAAATGGTCTCAGGTTGCAGTGGGGGAAGTTTAGATCAGACATCAGGAACAATTCCTCACTGTGGTCAAGCACTGGGACAGGTTTCCCAGGGAAGTGGTGGGGTCACCCCTGGAACCTTTCAGAAGATGAGTTGATGTGGCTCTGAAGGACACTGTTTAGTGGTGGGCTTGGCTGTGCTGGCTTCACAGTTGGAAAAGATGATTTCAAAGGTCTTTTCCAACCCACATAATTCCATGGTTCTTTGACACAGAGAACAGCAGAGGAGCTTTGGTGTGGGGGATCCTGTGATGAATGTGGTTCCCTAAACAAGGGCCGTGCAGCTCCCAGAGAGGAAGACAGTGGAAAGGGCAGCCTGTCTGTAAAAAGCACAGAGAGAGCAAGAAATCTATCCTGGCTCTGTAGCTCCTGGAGCTGTCTGTAAGTTTAGCAAATCCTCCAGTTTAGGAATCCAGAGTGCTCTGACATTGCATTAATCATTCCCAAGGGAGATATTATCCCTAAGAGAAACCAGGAACAGGCAAGCTGTCAGAACCTGGCTGGAATGTCCCCATGGGAAAGGGAGAAGGTGACCTTGTTTAGCCTGCCAAGTGTCCCAGCAATGGGATTTCCCTGCCCCAGGGTGAGAAATTACAGCAAAACTAATCACCTTAAGAGGATTCAGAGGGACTTAAAAGGCATATTAATATCCAGGGAAATGCCCTGCTTCCATAAGTTCATTAGTATGTGGTTACATCTCCATTCCTCATACACTTTTCTGCTCCCAGTAAATCCTCCCACCTCTCTTCAATCTTGCACTCTTATCAGTAGGGAGGGGGGAGCTGGCTCCTGGGCTGGAGGCTGTTAGATTTATGTTCTTGTCTTTGATCCTCTGAGCCTGTCACTCCCTGCCAGACAGTGCTATTAGTGCTGAATTCCTTCACAGGCAGCAGCAGCCTTGTCTGACACACAGGAAACTTTAAGGTCAGCTGCTGAGAAACCCAGATGCTGGGGAAAGTAGACCAAATTCTCAATGACAGTGGAGAAATCCTGTGCATCCTTGCAGAGGGAAGAGGGAGGACATTTGAGTTACAACATGAGAGAAGTGTTGGATTTACTTCTGACTTGGGTGGGAAAACATTTACATTTGTATCACTACCAGCAAACCATCCGGTGCCAGGAGCTGCTGTGGAGCTTTGGGAGCAGCTGGCACAGCCAGGCTGTGCCATTCCCTTCCCTCCAGAGCTTCATGGGGAAGCTCCCTGGTCTGGACTGATTCCCAACCAACCATTTGGGAAGCCATTGGCTGGTCTGGGCCAGAACCAGAGAGGGGCTTTTTTATCTTTATACCATCGTGGATGCTGAATTCCTGCACCTGTGCCCCAGTGTTGTAAATTTTCTGGTATCAAAAATGGCAAATGAAAAGGAAGTTCATGCTTCTCAGAGGATCTAATTTCAGCACATTGCAGAGGTGCAGGACCAGAAAAATCTTTGTTTTCTCTCAAGTTAGAGAGAGACAATATTTAATGCTGAGGGCTCAGCACCCCAATAAAGATCTCTTAGTTTAGCAACAGTACTGAAAAGAAAATGAAATGCAAACTTCACACACCCTCCATGGGTGATTGCACTGGCTAAGCCCTTCAGCCCAGGTTCCTCATTTTTTTGGGCCACCTGCCCATCATTTCAAGCTGGAAACACAGATTTTGAAGTCCTAGAAAATTATGCTGGTCATGGTGTCCCTTTCAGCTCTAAGGCACAGACTAAAATTCTCTTACTACAGTTGCATAAATTTGATATAGTTAGTGTTGTCAACAGGCAGGAGAAAAGGCTGCTTGTGCTTTCATTGATATTTTAATTTTTTTTTTATTATTGATATCAAGGGGATATTTAGCTGCTTAGATGTCTATGACATCTATTCCCACTCTTTTCTCTCCACCAAAAAAAAAAAAATCCAACAAACAAAAACATTTTAAATTGAGCATACTGCTTAATAATTGATTACCATCTGTGATGAGAATGCAAGAAAAGAAATTGGGAAAAATTTTTTGTAAAACTGGGCTGGGTGAGATGATAACTGGTACAAATGGCAGCTGTTTTGAGTGGCAACCCTGAAGGTAAATTGCTGGGGTAAAAACTGATTAATGTATTTATTAATAACCTGGATGATGGGGCATTGAAATGTCAGCAAGTTCATGGACAGCCTCACATCTTCTCAGTCATCTGGGGTTGATACATGGAGAGTGTGTTCCTGTGTCAAGGACACAGGTTGGGAAAAGGTGTTAACAGGAGGTTTTACAGAGAGACACAAGGAGGAAATATCACCTTTAAAAATTGGCATCTGATAGTCTGAGACCAGTCCATGTGCCAATAAACTGTGAAACCAAAGACATGTTAAAAATGTCAGATTTGGAGTTAAAATTATGACTGCACAGTTAGATGAGAGAGCAAATTTCAGGATTCCCAGCATGGCAAAGGAATCTCTGGGGTTATAGGAGATCTCCTTTTTGTCTGTAGCATTATTGATTGATCCAACACTTGCAGGCATTGCATATTTTTAGCAATAGAGCCACTGTGCTTGGAGGTTGACATAATTTTCATGAAGAAAAATGCCATTGTCAGTTTATCATCCTTTACAGTTGCCTGACATCCCCTAAAAATAATCAGGTATTTGTGGAGATCTTGGTGGCTACTGGAATAGCATTTTCACATGATCAGTATTAGGGAGTTTCTACCCTGATAATCATACTACAATATTCTCCTTGTGCAAGAGGCAAAACCTACAAAAGTCAATATAATTCCTTCATCATCTTCATTAGGATTTAAACTAGGCCACTGTTTAAACCATGTAATGAGGGGATATAGATAACAGTGTGATCCTGTGCACATGAGGGTTAATTGAAATGGATATTTTGCAAATCACATCATCTTTACTGGAATCTATTTGGTGGATATTTAAAATCCATAAGTATGTTAGATGAAAAGTCAGCACTTCCCATGAAAGGCTCATTAATTGGAAAGGTGTCTAAATTCAGTAATGATCACAGTCAGCCCAACCAAACAGGGTCTTTCTTTGCATTTTAGCAGTTTACTACTGCCAAAAGCAGAATATTGAATTAACTGAGAACAGACTCATATTGATGGGATTCCACCCACCTTATTCAGGAATGGGATTCCATCCTTCTTGCTTTTCATGCCTGCAATGTGTATGTCTGCATCTGAAAAACTATCTTAGACATTGTTTAGCCAAGATGGAAATTAATGGGCTATTTTAACTATTTTAGCTCTCTTTGCTAAAGTGAGAGTGAAACAAAAGGCCTCAGGATGGTTACACCATCCACTGAGTTCAGAGGGAGCCTCCATTGAGTTCAGAGCCTGGACAAGTGGGACAAATGCTGATTTTTACTTTGTAGATGACAGCATACAGGCAAAGCAAGGCTGCTGCTAGCCCAGGGTAACTGTGTGCTCAAAAGGAGCAGGCACAATCAGTAGGAGATCACTTCAACCTACCCAAGATGTGAGGATCTCATCCCCTCAGAGTCTGCTGCTCTGAATTACTGGTGAAAGGGGCCACGTCTTTCTTCCTGCTGATGACAGGAGGAGACAGGCATTTAGTCCTGGCATTGTGAGCACTCCTTTTCCCCTCCCTTTGCTCATGGGATAGGGTAGCAGCCAGTCTGTCTGCAAGAGAAAGGATCTCAGCCTATTTCTCACACATAAACCTAAAAATGCCCAGTCTTAGACACGTGACTTAGGATGAGAATTTTTGCTGTTCAGGCCACTGCTGTCTCTTATTTCTTTGTGTCCTTGTGTAGCTAATGGTGTGTCTCCACGTGCCAAAGGAAGAAGGATGGGCTGTGGCTTTTCTCTGTGTGGTGTCTTTTCATGGTAGGCATTCCCTCCCTCACCTGCTGGCTCCACAGGGGCACAGCTCTGCCATCCTCTGCTCTAGTGGAGGGAGGATGAATGATAAACACGCTCCCATCAGGTGTCTTGGTGTCTTCATGGTGTACTTGAATCTGCTTTGTTCCTGAAATGTCCTATTTTCTCTTGAATCAGTAACTGCTGATGCAACATCTGCTAAAGCATGTGCTTGAGGGAAGGTGACTTTTGCAGTTCTTTTCTTAAATTCAGGTGGCAAGTGTCCAAAAAGCTGCAGATGCACGTGAAGGACGATGGTTACAGCTGGAGTAAGAACTGACCTCATCCTCTGGGCCTAAAAACCTTTGTGCTGTCACTTCAGGGAACAGAGCAGTATGGGAGCACTGCAAAATTAAATCTTTGTTAAAAACTGTATCCAGTGATACTTCAGACTTGAGCAGATACTTGCAAATCTTTGGTTTGGGTTGTATGACAATTATCCCTTCTAATGCAATTATCATTTCTTGGTGGCATTTCAGTCCCAGGACAGACTACCACACTAGAACAACAAATATACAAAACCAGCTACATACTTCCAGGGGAGAAAAGTCCATAGACAGCTATACCAAATAATTTGATATTTTGTTTAGGAAGAAACTGACTGACAAAGCACTGAAAAATGGAAAAAAATTCTTCACTTTGTGTATTTTAGATGAGGTAGAGCTTTTAGCAAAACTGGCTGCTGCAAAAGACAACATGAAAAAGCATAAAAATCAATAACCAGAAAAACATGTCCTGATTTTAAACACTTTATTTTACAGTATAGTTCAACTAAATGAATTGTGAAAAGACATGTAGGTCTTCCTGGAAGAATGGTTAGATGGAAAGTCAGATCTCTAACCAGACTGTTACCTGTTTCTGCTATAAAGATTAACAGTTTTTCACCCTGTGTCTCATGTTCCCATCCTTCAGGAGAAAACAGATTCTGAGCATCTCAGAAAGGAGCCCACTGCCTACAAATGAACACATCAAATGTTTGAGCTCAGCCTCCATCAGGGTGATGCATCTCATCAATTACCAGGCAAAAGAAACAAGGCTCCAGGGATTTGGTTTTTGCCATATCCATTTGCAAAATTGCTGTGCTTAAGGGGGTGAAGAGGTAGATGGTAAGGTTCTGCTTGCAGTAGCTGGGTTTAGAATTGGATTTAATTTGATCCAAGATGTTACTGTTGAGGAAGCAGAAAGCATAATGGCTGCAATACAGTGGCTTGCCATATTAGGTCTGTCTTTTCTTCAGGTCCACCCGGTGGTTAACTGTAAATTGGTTTTGAGGCACTTTAGTAAATGGATAAATGAGCTACAAGTTTTCAACCAGAATTGTTGCAGTACAGTTTTGTTAGATCCCAAGGGGTGAAGATGATGCTATTACACTGCAGTGCTATTACACTGTATTTTATGTTCCTTGTGAGACCTAACAAATGATTAGTGGAGCTGAGTGTCTCAGTCACCATTAAATATGATGGCATGTTTTACTGGTGGAATGAAAAAGTAATGCCACTGTTTTTTACAATGAGTCAATTCATAGACTTTAAACCCAAATCATGTTCAAGGAAATATACTACTAATGACATGCCATTAGCTGATAATTGCTGAACAGCACATTTAACTCCAATGTCATTTAGTTCAATGGATCAACCTCAGGAATAGATTTAGGGTAATACTAGGGGTGTGATGTGGGTGCTCCAGCTGGACCTGCTGGGGTGAAATGCCCTGTGAGGTCACAGACAGCACCTGGGGGCTCTGCTCACCACCCCTGGCTGTCCCTTGCTGGGCAGGTGCTGTGTCTCCATCCCAGGGAAGGACACTTGTCCCAGTCTGGGCAGGGTGGTGATGACACGGGGCAACTTCTGGCAGTACCAGGTGCTGGACTTTTCCCTGGAAGGTGTCTCTTCTTCCATTACACATTTCTAAGCTCCTTCTACACTATTATCCAAGCTGATCCTGGCTGTGTTGCCAGTCTATTTGCTCTTTGGGTTCTATATGTGAAGATAAACTGTGAATAGAGCCACCTCCTGGGGACTGAGGTCTCCCTTGTCCTGCACTGGCACAGGAGTGGGTGTTGTCCTGGAGGGGTTAAGTGGAGGGCATGACAATATATGACAAGATTGAAAGCTTCATGGTGGCAGCTGCTGCCTGAGGGTTTTCCAGCTTTGCAGGAGGAGAGGAGAAGGAGGAATGCATACAGCACATCCATACATCAAGACCTGTTTTCCACTCCAGACCTTCTGTGTGCTTACTTATCTGAAAAAACCCTGAATAGTTTGGCATATCTGGAGACCTTTGGAGGCCTCCCAACAACTGCTTGCTATACAAATACTTCAAACTATGAACTTCTTTGCTCTGAAATGACCTCTTTTTCCAAATTGAGCCTTTATCTTGCCTCACACAGCAGCAAAGGGCATCTGTGCTCAAATACCTCTTTTTTTGTCAGCCAAGCTGCCACCTCTGCTGCAGCTGTGTGGAGCATATCACCAGCACTGCTGACATGGAAGCTAGAAAGACTCCAGATTTACAACAAGTTATCAAAAGTGTTTATGATAAATGAGGGTAATCACATCTGAACAGAGCAATTCATTCCTGTACTAACTCCACTGAATTACACCTGGGATAAATTTGAACTCTTATTTATTGTGTAAGTGTTAGCAACCCAGCACAGTAACTGAGATTGTGTCTGGGGATCCAGATGGAAAAGATCTATGTCTTTTTTTTGTCCCCTGACTATTTCTCATATTGTTCACAGATGGATGTCTCTGCTAGAAATTAACAGTGAAGCTGATGACTTGGTTTTTATCGAGCTGAACAAGTCAAACAACTTGTTTTCTCTTCTCAGAAGGTTTATTTTGGCCTATCTTGAGACTGAGAATTAAACCCTGCAGCTGTTCTGAGTATTGATAATCAAAATCTCAAAACAGACCGTTTCTTAATAATTCTAAAGAAACAATGCTCTGTTGGGAATGCTATGTTTTCTGAGGTGAGTGCTTCTCATTTTGTGAGGTTATAAGTAGCAGTGAGTTAATTGCATTCCCTGGTAATTGGGATCAGAGAACCACAGAATGTTTTGGGTCAGAAAGGACCATAAAATTCATCTCATTCCAACCCCTTGCCAGGGCCAGGGACCTTCCACTTCCCAGGCTGCTCCAAGCCTCACCCAGCCTGGCCTTGGACACTTCCAGGGATGGCAGAGGGATTGATCACTATTCCCAACAAAACACACTCTGTTGTAAGCCCTCTTTGCAGGTTATTTCTACTTTTCTCTTCAGTCAGCATTTAACTGAAGAATACTGTCAGATGTATTCTCTGCTCAGAGTTTGTCCCTTTCTGTTTGTTTTATTTTTTGCTGTGGAAGAGTTTAGTCATATTTAGCTTTCTTTATACTTATAGGCTCATCACAAGAAAGAATAGTTTCATTTATCAAAGTCATCCAGTTATTTCACGTCTTCTCAGAAGAGCTACTGTGCTGTCATCTTTGAACTTGAGCTCAAAAACAAAAAAAGCAGCACCAAAATGAAGGGGAGCTCAAAATAGTCCTACAACAGTCTGAATGTACCAGCAACACACTTCAGTGTCTTCCTTTCAGACAGGTTTTCAATGGCATTATTTAAATGGAGGCTTTTTTTAAACTCCCAAGTTTCTGTTATGACTAAGAAAGTTTGGAAAAAAATGAGAGGGAGGCTTGGAAAGGGCCTGTTTTTGTCTGTCTGTCTGTGTGGAGAACAAAAGAAGGCAAAGAGATGTGAAGCTTTTTGAAAAGAAGAAGAGTTAAAGGAGAACATGCTTATTTTTATTTATCCAAGCTTCTGAGGAGCCATCATTTCCATTGATTGGAAATCCAGCTATGGGATATTGAGGATATTCAAGCAGCCAGTTTAATATTTTCTAAAATCTTTTCAATTCAGCTGTTTCTTTGCACCTGGCACAGAATCACTGAATTTCTTGTGATAGTTTTGGAGTCACACCCTGTCCTAACAGAAATGCTGAGAAGTAACAGATGACTTGCCAGGGGGAGGGGACACTTTAGGATACCAGGGAAGTGGTAAACACATAAATAACCTTTCCCACCTCTTGTGACAAGTCTGTGTGCCCTGCCTTGGGCAGTGAGAGAGAGGCAGAGAACAGTAAATCGTTCTGCCCTCGCTCCTCCCAGAGGAGAAACACCTTAGTGTCTCTGAAGGACTTGATGGGAATATTTTCTTTACTTCCACAGCATGAGTGATCCTGCCAGAAGCATGGGACAAGGCACTTGTGAGG
Organism: Cisticola juncidis; assembly: GCA_013400215.1. Lineage (NCBI taxonomy): Eukaryota > Metazoa > Chordata > Aves > Passeriformes > Cisticolidae > Cisticola > Cisticola juncidis. The sequence continues at coordinate 101,326 of VXBR01010988.1, forward strand.
AAATAATTTCCATCTCTACTGAAATCCACCAGCATCCCTTCTGAGTGCAGCCTCTCCCCTCACCTGATCTCAGGTGCCTTTAGCACATCCCAGCCCTCCTTGCTGGGTCTGGCTTGTAACAGAACACAGAAGCCACTCCTCGTGGCAGAGGTGACAATCCTGTGTCACAGGGGTGCCAAAGCTGGCACTTGCTGCTGATGTGTGTAACCAGTCTGTAAAACCTGTGCTCCTCACCTCTGCTCTGTGCTTTGGTACCTTACACCTGTGGGTCAATGAGTGCCCCCTCAACTGCAGAAATGGGGACTGTGGAACACTGCAGAGAGAGACTTCATGGTCTGGATAGATTAATATCAGCTCAGAATGCTTTGGGAAGGAGAAAAAATAATAGAAATTAAAAAAGGGTGAGTTTTGTTGCTTGGCTTTCACTGTGACATTGGGAGATTGCGTGGAACTGCTGCTGAAGGTCAGTAATGTCCAGGGACATGGTGAAATTACTATTAGTAAAAAAAATATAGGAATTCTTGAGGTAATTTTCATTGCTCCATATAAGGCAGGGTTGCATCTCAACCTTGAATCCTACTTTTTTATTCTGTATCATAAAAAAGATGTAATAGACAGAGAAATTGTTCAGGGAAAGGTGATTGAAAAGGGCTAAAAAAGGGAACATTTTCTTTTGGGGTCAGTCCTCCATGGTACCTTTAGACTGGCCGCAGAAAACACTGTGGAAAAAAAATGTTGTGTACAGAGAGCAATTAGATTGAATGATCTTACTGATGTTATCCAGATGGTCAAACCTGGGACCTTATTAATCTACAAAAGTTTTAATGTGGCTAATGGCAAATTGCCATTTATAATTGCATTATTCCTTCCAACAAAACACTCAACAAACTTAAACCCAAATCATCCTTCCATAGGTGATGCTGTCCTCACAATGTAAAGATCACTGTGCAGTGAATTCCTGATTTATTCCCTTCTATGGCTGCTCTGCAGCTTGTGCAGACTGAGGACAAAGGTGCAAGACTGGTTTTTTTGTTTTGTTTTTTTTTGCTAAGACTCTTTGTTTAACTCTTCTCACTTCAGAGAGATGGACAGCACTGCCTTTCCAAAAGTGGACTGATAACATTTTGGTTTCTCCTTGACACCTCTAATTCTGGCTTGTAGAAGTTGCCACAGTTCCTTTGTTATCTGTGGTAAGGTGCTGATTTCTATTACATGATATCCTGGTATTGTTTTGTTCAACAGCTCTTTTCAATTTGCCCTGCCTGAAGACCTGTTTTACTTTTTTTCCTGTTAGAACAACAGGGAAGGGAAGAGCCTTTTTGAAGACCTTCCTTCCCTGGAAAATTTACATGGAAGCCATTGAGCTATAAAGTTGAAGTTCAAGAAGTGCAGTCTCACCCGACTGCTATCTCAGGCTTCTCTTTTCTTTGGGTTTTAATAATGTTTCAGCTTAAGCACCCCAGACTTGTATATTTTTCACCCTTGACTTTAGTCATTAACCTGTACCTAGCTCCATGTCCCTCTAATTGGGTTTTAAACAGGTTGGTCTCAATTTTTTTCCATGTCCTTCTAAAACATGGTTACACATAGACTGCTGACAAATTAAGTCAGATCTGCTGCAAGCTTCTATTCAAATGAGAAAAAAAAGATTTTATGTACTATATCATCTGTATCACAAACAAAATTCTCCCCCCAGCCATCCTCTGATATGACACCAGAGATATAAAAAATTACATGGCAGAGAGAAACAGTGGGGAAGAAGAAGAAGGAAATTAATGAACAGAGGCAAGGGAAAAAAATGAAGCCTTCTGAGCACAGATAGTTAATGAGATGGAGAGGTGATGCATTGATGGGACACGTGCAATATGCTGGAAGGAAAAGGAGATACACAAAAAGGAACATCTTATTACAAAACCTGCCTATTCTGTAACAGATAAAGGAGTGAGTATTGCATTGTATTCACTATCAATAACACTGCTTAAATTGGTTGCATTGTGATGCTTATGATATAGAGATGATAGAAATCTCTAATGTTTCAGTAGTGTCTTAGGCAATACAGCAACTAAATAAATGTGAGCAGTAGAGCTACAGTTCAATTGCATCTTCCTACAAATGTCCTCCAACTCCAGATCCTCAGGAGTGTTAAACAAGGAGCTGTGCTGATTTAGAGACCCAGATGATCTCCCTCAGTGTGTAAATTCAGGAGGAAACCTCTCTTCATTTTAAAAATCTAGAGGAAAAGGCTCTGATGTTATTTGTAGCAGAATCCATTATGGCCAGTTACCAGCAGAGTGGTTCACCAGCCTACATTGTTCTCCACCAGCCCAGGACACCTCTGTGGCACAGAGCAGGACTTTGGTTTGTGATTCAGCTTCAGGATTTATGTGTGCTGATGGGTGACAAAAGTCATGGTGGTAAACTCTGTCTCTGTCCATTACCTTCAACATATGATAATTACATCAAATGGGTTTGCCAGTAAAAGTTAATGACCAAAACTGTCTCTACAGATTTCACTTTCTTGCTTGGGATTTATGCTGTGATACCTTTGACTAAAAAAACAGGGCTCTTTTTCGTAAGGTATCAAGAAGTATTTGCAAAACCCAATCAAAAAGGCAGCAAGGTGATTCCACAATTTCTGGAAAAATGTTGATGTAAGGCTTTATATTTATGTGCTAATTTATGAGCAATAGTTATCACATGTTGGATTTAATTCATTTTAGAACCTAAATGTGGCCCACAGGCTGCTCTATGGTCCTCAAAAGATAAAAATATTCCTGCAAATTCGCAGTATCTTCACCTTTCCATGCCTTGCAGGAGGATTCATCTGTCGTTTACTCACAATACCCAGGTCACAGGGAGATGCTTTTCCCAGATATCAATTCTACAGGGACTCCAGTGGGACCAGTATTAGTGTGAGGAATCCACCATCTGCACTAAAGAGAATGGCAAGGACTCTTATTTTAATGCCCTGGTAAATGTGGATCACTGCACATGGCACAGAAAGGAATTTTTTCCTCAGTAACACCACAACTGACTGTACGTATTCATGATCTTCAAGATGTGGAGAGCATAAATATTTAGAGTTGCTCAGACCTTTGGATAATACAGCTCTAGAAGTGGAGAATTTGTGCTGAACTCTGTCCCAAAGGTACTTCAGGAGGGGAAGTGGAGTCTGTGTTAAAGCACAGAACATTTTTGTTTTCAGCCTCTGTAAGGAGTCTCAGGTGAAATCCTTTCCTTTGCTGGACACTAAATATGAGCCAAAGCTGGTTCTGACAATGCTGTTGCTTGAGAGGTGAGCAGCAGAACAGTCTGTAGATGCAGTTTTCAGCATTCAAAACCTTATTCCTGATTTACATTGGCTGAAGGACATAAATATCAATGCTTCACTGATTTCAAAGCAGAGACCCACAGAAGGTGCCTGAGTTATCCAAAACTCTTCTGCATCCAGCACCTTCAGCTTTCCAGCAGATGGTCACAAGTGGAAATGTTCCTGTGTGCTTTGTTAGTGTTTACACTGGGGCAAAAACTTCAAAGCCTTGCTTCACTGGAAGTGAGTTTGATTTTTTTCCCCTTGAGTTTGCAAGGAAAACATAGTTTGATGAGGGACTTTTTCCATCTTACAGAAATTCCAAAGGGTATAAAACCCCTCTTCACCTGCACTATTTCTTTCTTATTCAGAGCTTTCTTTTCAATATTATGCAAGGTTTTGACCTTTTTTGCCCTGAAAAATCACCAGGCCGATAACAAAAATTCAAAGCAATCAAATGCACCTCCTCCTCAAGGAGAGATAAAGAACATGAAATTACCATTGTCAAAGAAGACTTTTATTTGCCAACAACTTGGAAAGGGCTTTGAATAATGAAAACACTACCACCTCCTTTTGTCTTTTCAGATGATTTATTTCCTTTGTCCTTTAACATCTAACAGTCATCATGATTCAAATTGAAAAATCATCTATCATCACTCACATTGTAGTTGGGTGTTAAAGGACAAAGAAAATACATATGGTAAGGAAAAAATGTCCGAGCTGAGTCTCCATTGGCTTTTCAGTTACCAGCACATTCACTTTTTTAAAAGGTCTAATGAATAAAAATAAATGTTTATGCATTTCAGTGGGGCTGGAAGATCATTTAGGTATTTGTCTCAAAAAAGCTGAAGAGTCTGGCCCTACATTTCACCTGCAAGTTGGTGAATTATATTAAATTCTTAGGGAATCCTGTCAAGATATGGAAATGTTACCTTTCATATATCTACCTCAGGAGTTAAAATGTGAACACTTGCCCACACCTGATGAAGGTGAGGTCATTCTGAGGAAGGGATGAGGTTGCAGGCCTCACAAATCTTAATTCAGAGGATATTGCAGCCAAACCAAATCTGGGGGGATTGTATTTTGCAATGGGTGCATACAAGGAGCAGTGACTCCTATGAAGGAAAGATTCACTCTTTGAGAGGGTTTTTGTACAATATCCAGCCTCAGAGACAACTTGGGCTGTCTGCTGCACTGTGTTGGGAAGATGTTTGTAGAAACTCAGTGTTTTTCCAAGAACATGTAACATCTTTACTCACACACAGCTCCCCTTAACATAACGCATAGTGGCAGCAATGTAAAACAAAAGCTTGGACCTAGAACCTGTACACTTCATGGACCCAGATCTTCCTGCCATTCTGGCCATCACAGAAGTTACCTCTGCCACAGTTTGCCTTTTTCCAGAAACCAGATACATTTTTTAGGGACATGGTTTAGTAGTGGACTTGTCAGTTCTGGGTTAATGGTTGGAGTTGATGATCTTAGAAGTCTGTTTCAACCTAGATGTTTCTCTGGCTCTATGATTTGTAGAGGAAGGGTAATGCCTCCCTGCAGAGAGTGTTTCTATTTTTAGGGGGGCTGTGTATTTGCCTTGCCTGCTGCTGCAGTCACATGCTTGGACATCCTCTGCTCTAGCCCATCTGGCAGCTGCACATGGAAGCAAAGCCCACATGCCAAGCCCTGCTTTTCATATCCTCATTAGCAAGGGGAACCTTTTGGTCCAACATATCTGACACAGAGGCAAAAACGGGAAACAGCCATTGTTTGACAATCTGGCATATAAAAATATGATGAGATAACTTCTCACTACATAAGAGCATAAGAAGTGGAAAGGACAGTGGGAGATTGAAATCTGTTTCATAATTGCAAGTAAACTGGGTTATGGACAGCTGGGTCTAAGGATCCATGCCACAAACACAAGTTGAAAAGGTTCAGGAGACTGCTAGCAAACCAATGGCTAAAAAGCCTTTGCATCAATGGCTTTTTGTGTACTCAGTCTGAGAGCAAAAGAGAACAACCCCACATGAAGGCTCTGGAAATATCAGGGACCTACAGCAAAGGGCCTTGATAACGTAGGTACTGCAATAGCAGAGGACTTACCTGTTGAAAATACCTGTATGATGGATGTTCTTTGGTACAAAGGAAGGGAAAACTTTCAATTCTGTGCCAGTTCCCTTTGCTGAACAGGTCTCACCTGCAGAGATAAAACTGAATGCAAATAATTCCGTGTATTGACACATCAGAAGGTAAAACAGCCTTGCCAGTATTTTTAATTGCAAACATCACCACGTTTCCATAATTTACAACTATTCTCTGGCCTTACTCTGCATGGAAGCAAGAATTCCCCACAGCTGTCTGTCCAAAATTCATACTGAAAACATGTATTTTTCTCCCTTTACCACCTGGATCAAGACAGACTTCACTTAGAGTGGTTTTGGCTCAGGTAACAGTGATTTAAATGTGTTAAACTCAAACTCAAGATTTCACTTCTTGTGAATGATGGCTCACCCAAGCATATGGTACCACAAGAGCACTGATGGAGGTCACTACATGTCCCTTCTGGAATTATTTGTAGAAAGATTGGGAAGGACCCAGCCACCATTTTTTAAATATTCTGGCTTACTTGCATAAAATACTATCAGTGGAAATACCAAAAGGCAAAATATGTCCAGAAAACTATTATTTAAATTTAGCCTGAGAATTCCGATTTACACATCTATATTTTTTCCTCTGTATTACATTGTTGTTTGGGTCTATCATTTGGAAAACAAAGTTTGGCCTTTGTTATTCAGCAAATAAAATTAGCTATAATGTTACCCTCCTCCTCTCTTGATTGACTCATTCTTCTAATTCTCCAAATAAATTTACTTTTTTACATTTAGAGTTTCCCAAATCAGATCTTTTGCAGATCCCAGAGTAATTTGATTGTCTATGCAAATGCATTCAAATACATAATTTATATGACAGGCAAATATGAGAGTACTTTTATTCTGACTTTTGAAACATCATGCAAACCTTCTAAAAAGTAGATATTGACAGGAAAATTGTACATAAAAGTTGATTCTTGATGATTTTTTTACAAGCAGTAGTTGTTTCATGAGTACTGTTTTCAAAGACATTTTCACAAAGCCCTTGGATTTTAATAAGGAAACAAATTGAGTAGTCAGGCACTGAGGAAATGAAAGGTGAACTTGTAAGAATCTTTTGGTCAATACTTGGCAGTGCATTCATTAATTATAAGTGTAATTATTGCTTCTAAAAGCACTTACTAAGACTTATTCCAAATAAAGTTTGAAATACTAATAATTTATTTCTCTAATATTTTTCTTGCCCTGCAGCCACATAGTACCCTACTGTAGCCATTATTACACCTACCCTGTTCCATCTAACAGAGATATTAGTCACACAGGGGGCTTTTTTATTAATGAAAGCAATTCTGTGTGAACCACAGTGCACGGGATAAAGCTCATATGAGAAGGGTATAAGGTGAAGGAAATCAGAAGGGGGAGAAGCTGGGTCTGCAGTGAAGCTACATGAGCTGATCTTGAGCAGGAGATGTGCTGGAGGCATCAGCTTTGGGCTTCTGACTTGCAGAACTTGAAATCTCATTCCTTCCCTGGCTGTGTCCAAGGCCAGGTGGGATGGGGCTCTGAGAGACCTGGTCTAATGGAAAGGTGTCCCTGCCCAGGGCAGAGGGGTTGGAATGAGATGAGCTTTGAGGTCCCTCCCAACACAAACTTTTCCATCCTTCTATATTTCTTCTATCAGCATCATTCCTCTGCCTAAACAGCAGGGAGAACACAGGAGCTGGGATATGGTTGAGTGTAGGAAGATATATTCAAGCTGAGGTGAGACTACAGTGGGCCTCACTGAAAGGAAACTCTTGGTCTTGTGCCTGCCCTGCAAATTGTTGGAGAGGGCATGGAAACAGTGCTTTCATGGCCAGCTCAGTTCTTGGAGAGGGGAAATTCCTGTCTGGTTCCTTTCCTTAATAGGTCTTCTTGGCAATTGAAGAGAGCCAGGAAGACTGATTCGGTGATCAGAATTCAATTTTACTCAGGTTTCCCAAAAGCTTATATACTATTTCAAACAGGTTAATAATTTCTACTACAATAATCAGGTTTAAAATCACACAGAAAACTCATGCATTTTACAACAATTCTTTGCTTGCAGAAGTTGGTTGAATCTTCTCTCTTCCCGTAAGCAGGTTTAATCCCACCTTCTGTAATTTTCACAGTTATGTTTTTTCCTGCCGTGGCATCTTGGTTATCAAACCAGCTATGCTAATCAAGTCTGTTTGACTCTCTGTCTTGTGTATTCCCATGTCTCATCTCTGTGGCTCTCTTAAGGGATTTCTCAGTTCTCTTGACATCAATCAATAGACAAGAATAAATTATCACTATCCCATCTAAGATGCTGATGTAGTCTTGACCTAAGGCTCAAGCCATGATCTCGAGGAGATGAAACATCTTCAGCACAAAAGTCTCTTTTAACTCAAAACCTAATAAATTCTAGCTGTCCTTCAGCTCTGTCTTGACTCTGCTTGCAGCTACCACAAGTTGTGAGGCTGTGGAATAGATGGGGAAGGAACATGCCTGGTCAGCAGATTGACCAGCTCTGCTCTTGCTGCAGAGATGGAGCATGGCTCTTGTTCCACCCTTCAGAGAACACAAGTTTTGGGAACAGGGCCTTTTTACAAGGCACAGAGGCTCTGCAGAGGAATGGAGCAGGATTTGCTATGTGTGCTGGGCAGAGCTAAAGCAACAACCTGGCAAATCCAAAAGGACAGAGAGGGAAAGCATTGCTGCAGACTATGGTTGTCTTCTTTTCAAGTGGAGAAATTGCTGATGGATATTTCTATTTTTTAGCATTCAACATCCAACTCCTTTTCAGAGCTTGCTCACATGGGGGATGCATTCCTTTGCAAAGAATTTTTTCTCTGCCCAGATGGCTGGGGGTTTGCAAAATACTTTGGACAGGCAGGGGAGCATTACCCTGTGCTTATGCCAAGGCCAAAGGCTTCTGTTCGTGCTTTGGGAAGAGCATTAGAGAACTCCCTGCAGCATCTGCTCACAAATGCCAGGAAGGAAAGTCCAGAAGTGAAAATGTCTGTTTCAAAATGATACTTGATTGACTCTTTGGAAGATGGTAATGCTACAGATTGCCAAGGTCAAGAATGCTGATGCATTTCCCATTGTCAGCTGGGAAAATAGTCTCAATTTAATTCAGCTGAATGGGAGAAACTTGTGTTTGATTCTGGTGGTATCAGGTTGGTTGTCACTCAAAGTGTTGAGGTGCTGACTATGTCTGGAGATTGTATTTTGGAGAAAAGCAGGTTTGTGCTGCACTGTGGCTCCTCTGGTCTGTGTCACATCATGCACATGGGTTGTGCCAGAGTGGTAAAAACCAGAGCAGTGCTGAGAAGGTCTCAAGTTGCACAGTGTCCTGTAAAATACCATCACTGCAGATAG
>VXBR01010994.1:0-30604 GCA_013400215.1 Cisticola juncidis
GGCCTCACCAGTGCCGAGTACTGGTGAGGTACCACCACCACTGCCCTGGTCCTGCTGGCCACACCATTGCTGACACAGGCCAGGATGCCTTTGGCCTTCTTGGCCACCTGGGTACACACGCATCATGTTCAGCTGGCTGTCAACCAGCAGCCCCTGGTCCTTTTCCACTGGGACACTTTCCTGTCAGTCTCCCCAAAGCCGGTAGCACTGAAAGAATTGTTATGACACAAGTCCAAGACCCAGCACTTCACCTTGTTGTGCCTCATACAGTTGGCCTTGGCCAATTGATCCAGCCTGTCCAGATCCCTCTGCAAAGCCTTCCTACTGTCTACCAGATCCAAACTCCTGCCCAGTTTACATCATCTGCGAAGTTACTGAGGGTGCACTCAATCTCCTCATCTAGATCACTGATGAAGATATTTAACAGGACTGGCCTCAGTGCTGAGCCCTGAGGAACACTACTGATGCCCCGTCACAACTGGATGTAAGCACATTCACCACCTTTCTCAGTGCCAAGCAATCCAGCAAGTTTTTAACCCAGCCAAGAAAAACTCAGAATAAAAAGGAAAAGACTAGAAGAATGTAAAAGTGTCTTGACAGAGCAGTATAAAAATCTAAATGAAAGAGAACATGGGCAATAATACAGCAGCTTCTGTGGTTGCAAAATATCTCTTATTCTTAAAAATAATATGGAAGAGTATATTGACGCACTAAAATCTGCAGAAAAGCTCTGTGTGACTGGATTCACATGTGTGTAAAAATTAAGCAAAAATAATGAGTCTATACCATTCATGTGTCTAATTTACAATAGAGATACAATGTTACAATCATTTGTAATACTTTAAAGGATTTGCAGTGCTTTCTATCATTAAAAGGTTTTTTAACCTACGATGGTGGATTTAATATCTATGTATGTCTTGTTATCAAATATATATAACTTAGTATAGTGAATAATTTTCTTAAGCTGTTTCAAGTTGTTCCAATGAATGGTTGGTATCTGGGTAACTTTTATGTGTTCCTAAAGATATCATTTTGATTTATCACTAACTGAAGTGGGCATATGCACATACAGTGGAGAAAATTAATTTATTTTAGACAAGGACATATAGAACAAATTAAAACATAAGAAAAGCAGGCATACTTTGAAATATATCTGTAAATATTCTTCAATAAATATAATTGTAATCACACTTCTAAGCCAATAAAAAACAAATGATGTAGTTACATATTTGATGCGTGGATTATAGATATATTTTTCTGTATCAATGGACCTATGAATTTGAACAGCTCAGTAGCTATTCTTTTTTGACTAGTGAAACTGTAGCCAGTGCTGCAGAAAAGATTTGATCACAAGCAAAAATATTCTGCTTTAATAGGGTTGTGCCTGTGTAATGAAAGATGCTTCAGCATTAATACAGATAGCTTCACATTCAGCTATTCTGTTTGGTGATTAGAATCTACAGCTCTAATTGGTTGTGTAGGACAGTTATCCTCTATTAACATTAGCCTGCACATTCCTCTGATATCCAGCACAAATGAAAACTACAAGAGCTGCTGCTTCTTATCTCCCTGCCTACAGACTCTAAATTGGAATGGGTGGTATTACTTAATGAGTTGCACAAAGAAGTCAACAGTCCACTTTCTCAAAGCTTGGTATATCTTCCACAAAGCTTTGGATAACTTAAATTTACCATTTCTGCTTGGATTTTGCATATGTTGGAAATTTACTTTGAATTTAATTCTTAAGCAGCAGATGTACTCTAGATTAAAATGAGGAGAAAAGTAGAAAATTATAGCCATCCAAAGGACTAAACAATTAACATATTTAATATTTTTTCCCTAGCTGGTCAACATTCTACATTGATTCTACAATTGTATACAACTGTAGCATTCTGTATCCCAATCTTGAGAAAAACAGAAGATTTTTTTCCCTCTTTTGTTTTGCATTTGAATGGAAAACCTTTGCAATTACAGACACAGATGTGTTCTTAGTTTTTTTTCAGTTAAAAAGGAGAACATCCTTCTGTAAAAGATCATTGTTGGGGAAAAAAATAGCAAAAACAAGCATTGTCAATTCAGTCCATTCAACTACTAGAGCAGGTTGTTTGAATTATCATCAGTTTTTTATACTCAAAATCTCTTTTAAAAAACTGTTTGCACCAATGCAAACACAAGAATTTATCATTAGAATTAAAATTTTATCTGTATAAAGAAAGAATTACTATTAATTTGGCTACAGTGATAACAGCACTTCATGGTCAAATTATGTAAAATTTAAAACAGATGTACATGAAGTTTTCAGTGAATTCTCCTTTCTCTCTTGTCAAGCTCATTTCACTTAGGTGGGAGCTGTCAGTTTGGGGGAGCTTTTTCAGCATCCTAGATTCTTCATGGGATGAGTATGATGATGCTGTTAATGGTTTCTCCTCACTGCAGGACATATTGTAGGGCATTTTTTTTTTGCTACCACAAAAGGCTTTGGTCTTTCTTCATTGATGTGCAAGTCGGCATCATATTCAAATCTACCACCTGTGACGTTTTTTTATGTGAAACTGGTGCTGCAAGTCTCCCAAGGGCGCCTTCCTTTTTCCATTGATTAACTCCTGGTGAATTGTTTAAAACCCTGCAGACACTTCATGCCTGTAAATTCAGGTCTCCTGCTGTAATCTCATGCTGGTTTTCTTCCATATTATATTTTATCAGCATCGTAAATAGCTGTTCTTCTCAGAATAGCTGATGACAACAAATAGACCTGACATCATATAACTGTTCATATCTAGACAAAAGCTAAAGAAAAATAATAGTGATCTGGTCATTAGATAACAGCTAGTGGAGTCTAAAATAAATCTTCTGACAGAAACAGAAAATTCTGTAAAAAACTTGGCTGTTGGCCTGTGTCCTGCTACAAGCAATGTCAAAAAAACCCACCAAAACAAAACAAAACAGTAAAACAAACTACCTAACAAAACCCTCGCAGACTTGGGCTATTTTTTAAATTCATTGCCTACATCAGGGCATGGTGAGCTGTAAATTTGCTCCTTGTCTACTCCAGATTTTGCAAGTACTGTCTAAACATCAAACTGACCATATTTGTCATCAGAGTGAAAACTAGATGAGAATTTCATCACTTTGCAGAAATTGTGAAGTGTACCTGATTTCAGTGTCAGAGTAAGTGTGTATATATGGATGAGGGGGAAGCACGATGTATAATTTCCCTTTACCTTAGCTGGGCTTTCAACACCATCTCCCACAATAATGGTTTTAATCTAAGTTTTCACTGTAGGATCTGGATTGCTAGATAGAGGCATAAAAGTTGTTATAGACTGTTGGATTCACAGGGCAGTGGCAAATAGGGGATGCTGGTGACACATAGAGTACAAAAATGACATATCCAGTTTAACAGTGTTATTAGGGACTTGGATGAGGTTACAGATAGCACAATTATTGCGTAAGTGAAAAAATGGAAAGTTCTGCCCCTGTGGAGCAGCAGTGCAACAACAGAGGCTCATGCCTGCCTGTCTGGGAACTGCTCTGCTGGAAGGCACCTCAAGGCCTTGGCCAATAATGTGCCCTGGCTGCAGAAATGGACAACAAATGGCATCCTGGACAGTATTCACAGGGGCACAACCAGGACACTGAGAAGGATTTTCTCCCTCTACCTAGCGTCTGTAAGATACTATCTAGCTACTGCATCCAGTCTTGGATCTCCCTATCCCTGCCCTTCCCTGTAAAGACATGGATAAACTGAATCAGGCTTGATGGAGAGATCTCAAACTGGTCAGGATTGGAGAAGTTTCCCTGGGAGAAGAGGCTGAGGGACTGGCACTTGCTCATACTGAAGAAGAGGTAGCCCCAGAATGAACCCAACAGCAGCTTCTCAGCAGCTGTAATGAGCTCTTAAGAGATGAAGTCAGGCTCTTTACTGTGCTAAGTGATGGGAGAATGATAAGCAGCAGGCACTAGAAGAAACAGGTAAATTTTAGACTAGACAGAAGAGAAAACCTTTTCTCCTCAAGGATATCAAATAGCAAAACATGTTTTCCAGGGATTTTGTACTTGAGAGTCTGTCTTTGGAGATGTCAATATGAAGTTGGATAAGCCCTGAATAACCTGTTCTGACCTCAGATCTGATGATGCTCTGAGAAGGAGGTTGGACATGACACCTCCTGGAGTAATTTCCAACCTGAACTTTCCTGTAACTTCTGTATCTACTGTCTGAAGGAACAGAACGAGAACTGTATTTACAGAAGACATTGTTTTTAAACCTTATATTTTTTGCCAAAATCAAAGTTATATCCTTAAAATTTGCATACAGAATGGTATCTGTTGGCATAGATATATTAGCTCCATGGAACTCTCGCAATAGTCTGCAAAATATGTGGCTAAAAACATGAGTAAGACTTTTCTATTGCCTTCAGTCACTATAAAATGAAGTAATTAAAATCCACGCAAACTACCTGAGAATAAAGTTCAATGAATATTCATAGCTTGATAATAAAGTAATTGTATCTACTAGTTCTCCAAAGTGTTTGGCATATAGCAACATTATGTAGCTTTTTTGGTAACCTGGAATTTCATCCTATTTCTGTTCCTATTTCCTATTCTGCATATAGTTGAACATTTGCTTTATTTTTAGATGTTGTTTTTAAGTAAATGCATTCTTTCTTTATGGACAGTTCAGAAGAAAAAACAGGTGATTTTTTTATATGCAGATTTCAGATTGTTACAGTTTTCTGAATTTACAGAACTACAATTAAATATAAACAGCTACTATTAAAATCTGTACCCTGAGAACTGTTAAAGGGTAGGGATTCAATTATCTGTGTACAATTGTAGTGGAATCAGCTGTGCAATAGTAATCAGATTACTACTGGTACAGCTGTTGGGAGGAAAGGGTTAAAACCTAAAGATTTGGTGAGGATGGAATAGTTTCATTCAAGGGGGCCTTGCAGCTGGAAGTGCTAAGAATATCAGTGCGGGAAAACACGTATTATGCCTACTGCTGATTATCCTCTGTCTGTTTTGAGAAGTAGAATTTCTGCAGAGATAACATAAATGTTATCAGATACTCAAGAGGCATTTTCAGAGACAGGCTTGAGCCTCCTGCTGAGAGAGAAAGCTCAAAAGCCCAGCCATTGTAAAAAGCAAAGAAACCTTTTGATATGTTGGAGCAGGCAGTGAATCCCCCACCTCTGCTCAGGGCTAGGATGAAATAAGCCTAAGGGAGCCTGTGTCCCCCAGGGTCTCTGCTGTCTAGCACTGTTAGCAAGGAAATGAAACAAATCTGCTTTCTGCTTTCCATTTGTGGCTTGGTAGGTACCCTGGTTGCCTGCATGTGTTGGTTCACACAATAAGCAAATCAGCTGTGTGGGAGAAAGGACCTGGTATTAAACACCTGCATAGGAGCCTACCTAAATTCATAAAATATATGTACGTTGTACACAGCTTCACATACATATTTGCATATACTGCAGCACTGAAAAAAGACATTTAGAAGTTGTCAGCCTTCTGTAACCCTCACTAAGTGATGATATTTATGAACTTTTGAGTTGAAAATAATTGCTGTATTGAATTATTGTGTTTAATAGTTCATTTCTGGCAGATATAAAAGACAAGTGCATTAGGCTGTGATGGAGTTCTGGAAATACTTTGTTTGTGAGTAGGGTTAGTGTTGATTGACAGTGTTGTAAAATAAGTATGCAATATTCTTAGTATAATGTCCTTTATTTATATATGCACAATTCTTATTCAACCTATAATTAGTCCATCACAGTTCTTCCTTTCACAATTTTAGGCTCCAGACCAACATTAACTTCATGGGTCCCTGGATTAATTAGAAATGTGTCTGATCATAACTGTGGAGTTTGATTTTGGCTATTTGTGGCTGTGGACCGCACAATAAACCTATGCGTGGAAACAGAGCAAGTAAGCATCCTGAGCTTCTTGTTCAGTGCCAAGATTTGATCACAGCTACTGAATGTTACTTAAAAATTTGTAGAAATCCTGCTGTTGAGTAGCCTATGCTCTATTAACATGAACCATCCACATGTTGAAGTTCTTTCTATGTTTTAGGTACATAACTAGTTTGCATAAGGTATTTGTACGTGTTTCCCTCCCAGGAGCTATGGAATACCTCATTATAACAGGTGGGGTTGGTAGCCTAGTTATGTGGAAAATAATACTGGAGATAAATACAATATCAGTCTTTTGATTAGGGGGTGACATTTACAGTTAAACCTTAGAATAAAAAAAAAAACAACAAAACAAACAAACAAACAAAAAACCTTTCAATACAAAACAGTCTAGAAGCCATTCTGTTAGGGTCTATTGCTGAGTAGACAAGTACCATGAGACTTGCTAAATTTTTACCTTTATTTGCTAAAGATACATCTGATTTGGTGTAAGAAGTCACAACTTTCTCTAATTTCCTTTGTTTTAAATATATTAGTTATTCAAAGAGGAGAAGGAAAAAAATATCTGTGCAACACTGGTTGGTTTATTAAATCTAAACTCTAAAATAGAGATAATTGAAGATTTTGATCATTACTCAAGAAGTCTATTATCTAGTCCTGAAGGGAAAAACTTCAGTTATGACACTAGTTTTAGCTCTTGATTTCAGAAGTAGATTAATTTTTCACAAATTAATTCACAAATTTGCAACCTACACATAGATGTCACCTCTGGCTCTCCTGTCATAGAATGAAAATTATATTCCAAGAGGAAGTAACTCATCCTGTCTTGCCTCTATGACATCATGGAGTTATTCCCCAGAACTGCATTTCATGTCCCCACTATTTTCTTAGCAAAAATCCTGAACTATATTTTTTTTAGCTAATTTAACTAATTTTCCAGTAGTGCAGGTATTCCGAGACTGGTCTGCTAAATTTGTCATTTGCTACTGCCTGGTGACTGTTTAGCCCCAGCTTGCTATGCTAAAGGAGTGCAAACAGTATTAGCAATGTAATCAGTACACAGGAAAGTAACGAAAGAGCTCATCTTTGAGTTTCATGGTGGGAAATTTTACCTTTAAGATCAAAAAATGCCACTAGGGTTTTCTTCATAAGATAAGCCTGAAAGAGTAAACAGGTATCACACAACAGCAAGACTTGAAGTGATTAATGAACAAGAGCTGAAGACTCAGTGCAGAGGTAAAACACCTGCATGTTTACTTACAGACAGAGCATCAGTTACTTTTGACAGCTAGGCTGGAAAAATCACCACACCAAACTCACTGCAGGTAGTCAAGGCAGACAAGTACATTGGGGTGCAGTGCTGGTAGACTAATGCCTCTTGAAGGAATGACCAAAGAAATTATTATTTCTGAGACTAAACCAAGGTATGCTTTGCTCATTGAACAGGACTCATGATACAGTGCTCAGTACTTCACATCAGCTGTTGCCAGGGAGAAGCTTGTTGTTAAGAGACAGAGACAGCACATTGCACTGGATGGGAACAAAGCAGGGCTGACCAAGTGTATTTCAGTGAACACATTTCCTAGCATTACATTTCTGTTGTTGGTGTGATAAAGTATGCAAAATGATGCAGCTTGAAAGAAACTAATGAGCAGACACACAAACTGAATTACAAAGCAAAGTTCAGGAAATAACTTCTTTCAAACACAGGCAGAATTGGGTAATCAGTCACAGATGACAAAGGCAATATTGCTTTTCAGAGTATGTACTGCATTGCAGCACATAATTAACACCTAACATTACAGAGCTCTGGAGGCAATTTTGCTACAGTCAGAGGAAAAGAAAAAAAATCGGTGATTTCAGACCTGGTTTGTGAACCTGAAATCTAATAGTATTACTTCAGTGCAATAAGAAAACAGAAAGAAAGAGAATGCTTAGTTTCTTTGTGCTAGTGCCTTCTCTTTTTGTAAACTTACTTAAAATCAGGAAATTGTAATCCCTTCCAATTCCTATTCTAATCTTAAAAGTTTCTTTGTACATCTTATATCTAACCTGTCTCCCTCTAAAATTATTCTAGGCCGTTTACAATTTTTCACAATCTATAATTTGAGAAAAATGCTTCATTTTCTTTTCATTTGGACTCTGACATTTGCCCATTTATTTACCAGCTTGATTCCTGGGTCAATTGAGGTGCCCCTTGGAAAGCTCCTAATTTTTAATACCTAAATTCTTGTGAGGTGTTTACCATCCTACTTAGAAGAGAAGTTCACAACTTCAGAGAAATTGGAATATCTGACTATAAGTCAAACTGCAACCTAGCAAGTAAGGGGTGAATTTCTCTAGTGTAATATTTCTTTAAATTTTTAATAGAAACTTAGATAAATGTGTCAAATGGGATGGATCATAAAGTTGTGATGGTCTAAGAGGTCAAATATTTCAAACCATTTATGGTGTTCTTGTTGATAGATGTTGATATCCTAAACTTACAAAAGTATCCATGATATGAAATATGGAAAAGTATTATTTCTTTCTTTAAGTAAAAACATATATTGCATGTCTACAGTGAGGTCTACTGTGAAATTTATTGACAATACTTACTTGCATTTATACACCAAAATCTCATTCTGAGTCATGAAGACATATAGACGGAGACTCAAATTTTGGTACATTTCTTGCATTTACAAAGATACTAAAGATAACAAAATTAATGTATTCTGTTTTTATTTTAGGTGATTTCCAAAACATTTCTAAGGAAGTTATGTTGTCAAAAATTCTGTATAGAATTTAAATATGTAATATTTATATTTAAGATATTTTGACTAGTTAGACATTAACAAATTCTATTAACAAGTAGAGTTTGTTAAGACAACCCCTCAGAATTTACATTTTCATCTATTAGAAATTTACCTAGGTCTGTTCACTCATGTATTCTATCTGGTTTGAGTTATTTCAACTTCTTAGAATTTTAGGTGTTCAGATGGCCATCTTTGGGAATCATTCTTGTTTATCGAAACTATTTCCTTTTGTATATTTCAAGAAAGGACAAAGAAGAAAAATAAAAACCAAAAAAGTTCCTGTCAGGATAAGGTGCTTTAGACATTCATCCAACCTGTATCTATACCTGTCAATGAATTGACGTGTTGCCAATTTGTGCCAATAGCACACCCTTGCAGTTAACGTGGCCTCTACTACAGACCTGACTGGTTTTGTTTTGTTTTTGTTGTTTGTTTGTTAGGGATTTTTTATTAGGAGTTCTATGCTGACTTTTCTGGGGACAAACTGAGATAGAACATGTTTTACATTCTTTCAGACTTTGAGCAGAACATGTTGATTGTAGCACATCTTGCATTCTTAGATTTTTGGTGCTGAGACTATAAAGTATTCCAATGGATTTTTTTTAAACATTTACAACATTAAGAAAAGTCCTAGAAGATAGTTTATAAAAAGATGTGTCACATAATATTCAATTAGAATTCTACAACAATGGCTAGAATTTGAAAAATTTACCATTTTGCTCATCTTGAAACTCCTTTGAATTTACAAACCCTTCTAAGTTTTCCCTATTTTTCTCATTATCCGTTACTTTATTGATACTGAATCTACTTTTAAAAGTTTTTTTAATATGTCATATAACACAAATCCCTTTAGGTTAGAGTAGAATATCCACCTTTTTAGAGTTTCAGTTTGGTAGATATGCGAGATTGAACTGTATCTGTCTCATGTTCTTTGCCCCAGACTTCAGATGCAAAATGAAAGTTTTATTATAAAAACAATTCTCCTCCTACAGCTGTAACTAAACTCTTTTTCCTGGATCTTGTCAAAGTTATTGATGGCTTCATTTCTGAAAATGTTCATGTATTTTATAAGGTGAATTACTACCTACATTACTTCTGCTGGTTGAACAAATTTGGAGGCAGTGAACAAATATCTAACGTGCAGTTTCTGTTGCAAGCACTTTTATTCCACTATATTTTTTAAATAAAGAAATCATTATTAATCCAATTGTGCAAAATTGAACGCCTTAAAAAATCTTCCTGGAGGTTCCTTCTTTCTATGCATTCTGCTAATCCTGTTTGTGCAGAAAAGGGCGAATTATGCCTCCAACACTGATGTTATTTAACCACAAGTAGATTCTATTTCAATATTATGAAAACAAATGCTGCCTTTTGAGAGTCAAAAGTGACCAAAAGTTGATTTCCCTCATCTCTCCTGTTCTTTGTTGGGAAATGGCCTATGCTATCATGAGAAATACCAGCAGCAGTGAAGCTAGTGACATAAAAAGGAAGAATAATTGAAAGACACTGACAAGCAATGAAATATTTACCATATATGTATCTTGTATGTTAGTTATACCAGCTGGAAAGATGAGGTAAATTCTTCGCTAGAAACCTGTGTAAATTGATTTTAGTATTATTGAAAAATCACTTAAATGTGGTTAAAAAAAACAAACCAAACCAAACCCAACCCAACCCAACCAAACCAAACCAAACTACTTACTGTAATGAAGTTCTTTTCTTCTATTACTTTTGATCAGTACTTGTCTGCTGTGAGACAACTGGGATACATTTGCCAAAATATTTTGATTCTATTTATTATTTCTAAAGCTATATAGAAGATTACATGGATAAAGCCATTTTTCCAGTTAAACAGATTTGTAAGTTTTCTCATTTTTGCATTTTAAGAGGATCTAGATCATCCTGACATAAAAGGTGAATATGGGATGACTTGCCTGGTCTGTAGATGAATATTTTTCACACCCTTGAAAGACCCATGAGATTCCCTCACTCTGTATAACTGAGTTGAGTGTAATCGACAATATTCATGGTTACAGATCTCCAGAAACCTAGGAATTGCAATTTGTACTTTCGGTACAAATTTCAATGTTTCCCTGTTTCAATGTCTCAAGTTATAATGTGGAGACAACCTTTAAAGTGTTTTGTGAGAAAAAAGCTCTCTCAGTTATTAATTTAGTATGCTACTGTGAGTTGAAATAACTTTTGTTCAAAAGTTCCTATTGTGAATGTTTTAATTGTTTAACTGTGTTGAAAGGCACTTGGTATTTTAAGGGATTGGGGGGAAACTAATGAAACAGTAGTGAGACTGAAGGAAAAGAAGTTTTAATTAGTACTTTTATTCTCTTATTTGAGTATGTTCTGTCATGTTGCTGAATGTGAAACTTTACCAAAAAACCAGAATATCTTTGTTGAGTAAAATGTGAATGTTCATTTTGATGCACCACCTCATAGCTTTCAGCCTTCTGAACAAACTGTACACTGACTGGAGGACATTTATCTTCATGCATGCAGCATTTTCCATTGTCATTTTTAAGCTTCGCTTGTAGTCTGGCAGTGAGTGTTTAGAACAGCAGTTAATAAAATAACTTATTTCTTCAGTGTCACAATCCGAGATTCATTTTCTCTCACAATGAACAAAAATTAAAGAAGCAACATTTAGCAACTCACAAGAACCTCCATAACTGTAACCTTATGTGATGTACCTGTTGCTTACTTTCCAGGTATTATTGCTTATTTTCCACAAATAGACTGCAGTTGTACTACTGTTCTAAATGTAGTACTTTCATAGGTGCTAAATAAGTATAATTTCAAGTCTATTTATTCACAGAATAAGTTCACTTCTCTTTAGTGAAGTGGCTGACCATTTATTTTCAAACCTATTTCAGGACTCAGGTTAATTAGCAATATGAGTTCTTGTGAACATTTTATACCTCAAAGCTGGTTCGTCACTGACATCCCATTCATGTGCATATGTTAAGTGTCTACCTTTTCTAAAGCTATCTGTGCTTTTTAAAGTGCTATTCCATCAGTTCACAGAGTGTTGTGGATTCCACAGCTACCAAAAAAATGAAGGTAAGGCTCTGGTTTCAATTAATTTACATCTCATTAACAACAATAAAAAAAAATTACTGGAGTGAAGATAATAAGCAAATAAAAGCAATTCATTTGGAAGATGGCAGGAAACACAGTGACAGTCCTTTGTGGTTGTTTTGTCTGTTCAACATGTAGAGTAATGTTAGAAAATAATGCAATTTGGATTGAACATGTCACTGGAACCATACCTAACATTTTGAAAAATAAGCTAGAGCCTCTATAGTGTAGATCATAATCATCATGTCCTGAGCAAAAAAAAGGCATTGGTATCTCATTTGAAGATTCATCATGTTTGACTCAAGAATGCTCAGATTATAGATGAATCACAATATAAAACACAAGAACATATGTTAAGCTGAAATCTAACAGACTCTTAAATATTTCAGAGAAACCTATAACCATGAATACTTTCTGGCATTTATATTTACTGTCTCGTTCCTTCTGCTCCATTACTTTGAGATACAGCCCTATAATAGATAATGTGGAAAACAGAGCTTTAAGAATCCAGCATGATCTACTTGCACCAGGTTATTACATTTTTTCAGCAGCTCATTCCTTACCAGACTAATGAGCCCAGATTCAGATATTTCAGGTATGCCTAAACCATAGAAAGCAAGGCTAGCACTCTGGGGGGTGCTACTTTGCATGCCCCTCTGTGGCTGCTCTGCTTGCACCCCAGCTGGCAGCATGGATTAGTTATGTCAGTCTGTTGCAGGAGAGGAAGGTATGTAAATATATGAAGACAAGCTCAGTTTCACTTTTTGGCTTTATAGGCAGAGAAGAGTTGCTGGCTTGTTGTACTCAGTAGCATAATTTAGTGCAGCCTTAGTGGAGACAGGCTGATAAATTCCTTTGAGCAGTACATTTTACAATTTATATCTTTTTGTCCCACAATAGTTTTTAATCTGTTTGAAAAGACAATCCCTGTACCCTGTCCATTACTTCTTCCTCATGTTAAAAAAATGTTCCACATTTACAGAAAATGGTTTTCTTGCTTCTCTCTTCTCATTGTTTCCAAGGGTGGCACATCTATCGCCTCTCTGAGTTACCTGTTCCAATAATTCACCATCCTCATCATAAAAATATCTTCCTTATCTAATCTGAATCTTCTATTCTATCTAATATTCTTATAGCTTAAAGCTGTTACCTTTTGTCTGATCACAACAGGTCCTGCTAATAGACTTCGTCTTTCTTACAGAGACCCTTTTAAACATCAAAAAGACACAATAAGGTCACCCCAGAGGCTTCTTTTCTTCCCCCCTCGACCCTGTCAGACAGACCTAGGCTGTATGCAAAGATAGAAAGACCTGCTTCTTCTCTTCCAGTGTGAACAGTCCCTCTTCAGACTTTGCAGTTGAGGTAAAGAAAATATGGACATGTTGGAGGCTTGTTGAAAGAATCTCCTACTTGGAAACCTCCACTCTACTAAGACTTTGTGCTGTAGAACTATTAAAAAGCTCATCGGCACCGGTATTCAAGAAACGTGCCCATAACCCGTTGAAGTTAAAAACCTTTCTTTGCAAAATCTGGTATGGATTATTTTATGGGTGTTCTTGTCATGGATGCACAAATGTAAATCTACTATACTTAGAGAGTTGATCAAAGGAAATATTCTTAGGTAAAATTGATTTTTTTTGTTGTCTTAACTGATTCGCATGGGTTATTGGTAGTCTCATTGCCCAAGGAAAAAAACATACCAGAAAACTCATGAGGAGAGGGCCTTGAGGAAAAAGTAGTTTTATGTTCATACTTATTGGGCAGCAGACATCAAGGAATTGATGAATAAATATTATGAGATGAAACTTCAGAGGGGAGAAGCAAATTAGCACAGAAAGAGACAAGTTAGAGAAATGTGAGTATATATTGCCTGAAGGATATAGAAGCTTGAGATATATCAGGATAAAAAACAACTTTTGGAAATAAAAAGAACAATATCTGAGCAATAGAAGCCATAGCATATAAAGTAAATTTGAGCAGGGAAGTTCTTGAATTTAATCTTGAATTTAAAAGTGAAACACAGTCCTTAACGTGATAGTAGTGTCTAACCACATTAACGGGGAATGAATGCCAGCATTTCTGAAATGAAGATGTTCAGTACTAAGTGTGAATGGAAAAGCCAATCACTAATTCAGATTTACACACTTCCATATTAGCAAATCAATTCATAACAAGAGCTAGCAGTTTAAATATAAATAGATTATGCTCTGATTTAAAATATATTGCCTTGACATTTACTAGAAATCAACTGACAATGTATTTAGTGAACTGGAAAATACTTAATATTTTCAAGAATTTTTTATATTAGAAAAATTACCTTCATATGTCTAATATTTCTCTCCTCAACAGTAGTATGAAGAACACTGCAAAAGTACCTGACTATGGTGAGGTGATACTCTCAGGATGTATTTAGCTGCATAAACCACAAGCACATCCAAAACCAGGTGCACACTCTGCATACTGGCTTTTGTCAGGATGAGCTCCAAACATACATATTTTTCATTATGATTTAGAGAAATAAAACTGATAGCCTGCTAGGTGTAAGTACCCAAACATGGCCTCCTGGGAATGTTAGAGATTTACGTGTCCTGTCTAAACAGAATTCTTAAACTAGCTGTTTGAGCATAGTATACAGGCTCCCTAGTCTTTGGTAGCACTAACATCCAAAATTTCAGTACATTAAAGGCCACTATATAAAAAGTACATGGGAAATAATTTCAAAATTAAGAGGGACCAGACTGAGAAATCTTCAGCAACTGGATCATCATGTGCCAGTTTGTGTATACTCTTTAAAGTGGCCCAGATCAGGTCTTGTCTAACAAAGAGATTTTTCTTTATAATCTTCAAAATGACAAAAGAATGTTACTGTCCCTAATATTTCCACTTTTACTCTGAAGTGTCTGAAGTTTTCTTGTTACTTTTTTCCTATCCAATCACTTTTAGAGTTCATGGACTTTCAAATGCTACTGTTATATGTAGAGTCAATTGGTCAATGACCCCATAAATTTACAAAGAATTTTCCAGATTTCTTGTCTCTGGTCAATGAATCTGTTGGCAAAACCTGCCATAGTGTGTGGTTCACGTATGCAAGGACCCATATTACTTATAAGACCAAAAATTTATTTCAGTGTGAAGTATGACCACTAGGTTTTACCAGTTTACAGAAGATAATTTTAATAGGTCAGAAGCTTGGAAATCCAAAGTACAACGAAAGAAATCATTATCTTTTCACAGACACACTGCAAGCTGAATATGGTCTTTGAGCAAATTATTCATTGTGATTTTTTTGTTCAGTACTAAGTAATATTTTCTGCTAGTAGGATATGTTTGCTACATTATAAAGTCACAGATTGCACAGAATTGTATTTTCAGCTCTAGTTAAATGATATAAAAGTTTTGGTTTATTGGATTTACACTCTCACAGAAGTTTATTTTTCTTTGATTGTCGCCGCCGTGCCTTTTCTAGAGCCTTTCGCTCCTGCCTCAGCCAGCTCAGGCACCGGGACAGCAGTTTCTCGTGTCAGACCGCACTGGGCGGCTGACGCNTTAGGTAAGGGGCGGGGTACATAGAACTGAACGTAATACAAAGGAATTAAACTTTACATTTAACAGAACTTATTATGGAGCAACATATTCAAAAAAACATGCACTGCCACATTTGATTTTCATAGTAAAGTATTTTAGTTTAATTGCAGTGGAAGAATGTCAAATGTTTAGGAAGCTATTTTTTCTTCCTACTGTTGTTTATGGCTCATATAAAAATTGATGACCATATAGTGTGTTACAAATCTATCAAGTGTTTAATTTTATTCTTCTTATGGAGTTACATAGCCATTATATTGGCGTATGGAAGGTGACACAGCCCTGTTTTGTGGTTATGGTGACAACTTGCCGCCAGTACAGCTACATGAAGCAAGATTTATTTATCCACATGTCCAAAGACATACCTTCAATGTGAAGTGGCATAACCAAAGTGCTAGAAAACACTACATCCCTGTGATACTTTTTCAAATAATAATCTATTTTTTTCCTTCTAATGGTTGTTGTTATTAGGCTTTTTGTTCATATAGACCTGTGATAAAGATTTTCCAAAACTGGTGTAACAACCTTTAGCTTCTGAATACAAAATTTACTAACTTCAAAAAATAGCTGTTTTAATTTGCACCTTCTTGAAATTAAAGCAGTTTCTCTATGTTCCCAACATAAGGAAATAAACACATATGTAAAAATTACCGCAAGAAAATTACAGAGAAGGGTGAATTCTGAATAGTGCTACAAGAAGAGTAAAATTCTCTGTGATGACTAGATGAAACATATGTCCTACTTGTTTGTATTTTTTTTGCAGAGGAACCAATTCCAGAGAATGAAAGAAGATATTACTGTATCTTAATGTGGTAATAATACTCAATAATTTTTCTCATTATACTAGCATAATTAGTTTAATTGTTAATTAAATTAATTAACCCCTCATTTACCCAGGGGCAGGGATCTGTCTTGCCTATGCACATGTGTACACTCTTTCTTTGAGAGAAGGTAATGTGGGGCCTAGTTCTGATCCATCAATCTGCTTTGTGCAACTGCATCTAAGAAGAAAACCTTTCAAAAAGCAACACATCTGCCTACTGGGTTACTGAAGGATTCATCTTCAAAAAGAATCTTCAATGTTTTTTACAATTACCAAGAAATTTGTATCCTGTTTATATTCCTGTTCAGTTTTTTAGTTGTCTTGGCAGTTTGTCACAATCTAAACCACCTTTTGCTTAATGAAGTAAAGCTGATTTTCAAATATGGAGAAGTATTTGCATAAATATTCAAAAGTAGGAAATGTTGATTAAAGGGGACTTTGGTAATCTACTCCATTACCTCCTATTGGAAATTATAATTCTAGTCCCTTCACCTTTTTTTGAAGATCTGTCAGTTAGAATTCAGTTAGTGACTTCAGTGCTCAGGGTCTGCTGTCTTTGCTGTTAAATTAGGCAGTGCATGCAGTCAGTATATTTTGATGAAGTATATCTACTCTCCATCCTCTGCAGAGTATATTTAAACCATGTAACCTAATCAATATACTGACATTTTACTGGTAATTTCTTTTCTTTGTTGTGAAAAATGTCACATGACTCTAAAACAAGGAATCAACAAGATATTTAAGACAAAATGTTCACATATAATTAGAAAATATTTTTTATTTCATAGAGTGGTAGAATTTTCAGGGTTTGAAGGGTTCTTAAAGATCATTTCATTCCAACCCCTCATTTACCCAGGGGCAGGGATGCCACTCACTAGATCAGAACACTCAGGTTATCAATGCTGTCTTGAACACTTCCAAGGATGGGACATTCACAACTTTTCTGGACAAACTGTTCTGGTGTTTCACCACACTCTGAGTAAAGAATTTTCACTAAAATATATAGAGACATGAAATCTGATCTCTGGTGTGCAAGTCTGCTGATGTGGGGTAGAAATTTGAGTTTAAAGAAGTTCAACTTGGAATATATATATTGGTACACTATATTTAATATTATACCACATCTAGAAGACTCCTCCTTATTCTATATCACCATTCAATTGCGTGCTTGTATGTGCACTGGTTTCTGTTAACTAATGCTGTTCCTCCTAAAATAATTTCTATTTTATTCTCTTTGTCTGACACAACCAAAAAATGTACACACACACGTATCCCCTCCATGTATAGCTGGCTATTTTGTTTATACATAACTAGTAAATATCCCAGACGTAAAGAGTTGTTAATTTAAATTAAGGTTTCAAAACTAATTTCACTATAAGATTGATAATTGATACAGCTCCATTTATGGTAAAATTATTATTTGAAATTACAGAAATTAAAAGTTACTTTTTAACAGTAGTCTCAAAGAAAGCATATCAGTGTTCAAACACTAAATAACATTAGCTTATTCAATTACTTAAAGCCTGATTTAAAACATGCTTGAAAAAATTCGTTAAAAGTCTGCTAAAAGTTGTTGATTTATTTGGATTAATCTTTGGGCTTGTTTTGTTTTGTGATTTTTTTGTGATTTTTTTTTTTTTTTTTTTTTTTTTTTTTTTTTTTTTGTTTTTTTTTTTTTTGTTTTTTTTTTTTTTTTTTTTTTTTTTTTTTGGTTTATTTTTTGGGTTTTTTTTTTTTTTTTTTTTTTTTTTTTTTTTTTTTTTTTTTTTTTTTTTTTTTTTTTTTTTTGTGGTTGTTGGTTTTGGCTTTTGTTTATTTTAATTTTTGTTTGTTGAGGGATATTTTTTTTAATAAAAAAAGTTGAACATAATTTAAGTTGTCCAAGTTGTAGTTTTAATTTTTTAGGGAGTACATTTTAAGTCAGGTCAAAATCTGAACTCTCAAGTGTACTTGAATATTGTATATTCAAAACTATCATGATTATGAATCTTATTAAAGCATCAACAATTTTTAAATGTGTGTGTTGCATGATATCACCTGTATTTTCTCCTTGAAGCGTTGTGTCACAAGTAATTTTGTTGTAATTAAATACATGGGATTATATGTTTTGGGGAAAAAAATTGATCTATATTGTTTATATATAATGATAATTATGTAGAAACATGGAAAAATAATTAGAATTAATAAAGGTATATTCAACTGTGATCTTTGTGAATTGTGTCAAACGTAAAACATTTGAAATTGCACAGTGTATAAAAAGGAAATATTTATACACAGCCTTTTGGAAAGGTCTGTGGTAAGCAAATAAAGCTTACTTGGTGCTTTAAAGTTGCTTTTCTTCTGAAATAAACCTAAGTCCCTAGTGTGCTATCACTGACCTCTAGTTAGATATTAAATTTGTACTTAGAACTATTTCAATATTATTATTCTATGCATTCAGTAGTTACAGGCACATATAAATGAACATTTGTAAATGCATCATGTATAGTAAGTGTATCTTAAATGTGTCTTTACATTTTTTTAGCTACTATTTTCTAACAAAACCAGAGTGTGTCTGTACAGGCAATGACAGGATCGTGAAAATCATTAAGATTTTTTTGCAATTGAAGCAGTTTTTCTCATCTCCAAATACCTGTTTTCCTGACTCCAGAGCTGAACTGCATTAGCCAAGACAGATAGAAGTCAGATAGTCACCAGTTTTATATATATATATAATGATATCTCTTTTTTTCAGTTGTAACTGCTGGTCAGATTGCTCTGAAATGAGAACCATTTCTCTTCCCATAGCTTGAAAATCACCCCTGTGATTTTCAAGCAGTTCCATTTCCAAGTTCCAAAGTGATAGGAACATGGAAGAATGTAGGAATGGCCATGATTAAAAGTTTATTTTTCAGGCGGACTTACTAGCATTGGGTCTGCATTTGCAAATGCAGCTGCATTATTCAGATCACAAATGGTTTGTGCCCCTCTGGCTCAGAGCACAGGTGAAATTAGTATGACAACTTCCACATAACCATACACCAAGGTCTGTTTTCTTTTCCCCTATCTGGCTATAAATCTTTCTCTTCTCTTCAGAGATTTTTTTTAAGTCTACAGCGTCTATTGTTTCCCACTGAATTTGTTTCTGCAGATAGCACAAGACATTTTGAAAATAATATTTACCAATTTGAAACGAACCTACAATGGACAAGGGAAATATGAGAACTTTTAAAGTTTGAAAATCACAATTTTCTTCTCACTTTTGATTAGGGAGTGCCCAGTGAAAAAGTTGCACAGAGTTACTACTGACTTTCTAAAACTCTGTGCTGAAATCCAATGTGTAGGTACTGAAAGCAGTGACTGCATAATTGCAGGTATCAAACACTGACACTTCTTGTGGTGTACCGAATTACGAAATCTTTTTTTGGGTTTATACCCACTTTTTTGGTGGGTATCAAAGAAACTTAAAGAACCCATGGTGTATGTGCTTTTTCTTCCCAAATCTTTTTCCTCATTCCAAAGTCAAAGTTATTTAGAAAATTATTGTTACTCTGGATGCCTGGATAGATATAAGTGATGAAGTAATCATTTTTTTGTGTATTTTTTTCCTTAATAGCCAAGATGTATCATAACAGTTTTCCTGAGTTATGATGTTAACAGTGACAGCATCTAAATTTCACCACATACAGTAGTTATGCTAAGATTTCATTATTTTTTAACCATTTCTATATTAAAAATGATAAGTAGACAATTCCAATTGTAGGCTGGCATTTCATTTCGTGTTTACTTTTTTTTTTTTAGTTTTTCTTTAATCTTTTCCTTTATCTAATTTTAAACCTTGTTTCACTGCAGCCTATTACTGCTATTCTTTTTTTTTTTTGACACAAACCTGCATTATTGGAAGGTCACATTTTAAATTTTGGAGAGATTTTTCTGGTCATAAAATGTAATCTGCCATATTAAGAAAGATCATGGCAGGTGGAACTGTGTGATTTTTTTTCCCACTTCATTATCAGTTAATTTTCTGAATTTCAAAGGATTATGTCAGGTTCTGATGGCTCCAATTTAATATTTATCACAGCAGTAAAGGTGCGCTGAAGTTCCTTATACATTAAGAAGAATTTATTCATAACTGATTTCTGCCTTAATAAAAATGTTATCTGGTATTAGTACCCTTACATTTTGTATTAAAGGAGTCTGAAAATGCTTCTTGTGTGTTCTCCAAACACAAAATGAGACAAACTAAGTCAGTAGTTTTCTGCATTTGTGCAGAATTTCATGAGTTCATCATCACAGAATAACCCTTGCCCTTTTATCCTCTAATTACATTTGAGTGTTTAAATTTTTAGTACTGAGGCATTTTCTGACCCCAAACCATGCTCTGACTTGCACCTGAAGAAATGCAGTATCTCTGCTCATTTTAACTGCAACCAGGTTTCTCTCAATAAAAGAGCAGTCTACACAGAGATAAGACCTCTTTTCTGCCTTGCTTTTCACCTCCCAGTATGAAAATGCAGTGTCTGTAGAGGTTATGGGGGATTATAACAGAAGTCTTTGTAAATAACACAAGCTCCATTTAATAACTCCTCAAGCAAGGCCTGCTTGTTCTCCCATTTGAGGCACTCTCTTTTTGCATTTATTTTTTATGTCCTACTCGTCTGAAGCTCAATTTACTCCAGATTTTAGTTAGTGATTTTTGGGAAACTGGAAGGATAACAAGAGTTGTAATATGCACAATTTTAAACTGTATAGGAAGGTTGTGGTAGGAAAGAAAGAGTCAAGGGGAATGAAAATAGAGCTGAAAAAACAAAGGGAAAGGAAATGAGGAAATTTTGTCTCTTATAGGTCATTTAATCAAAGCTGGAAAAAAGGTAAAACTTCTTAAATATTTCAGTGTAAAATGCACAATTAAAAAGCTTTTAAGGGATTGTATCTGAAGAGAAAGATTCCGGATATCTCAGGATCTAATAAAAATAATATTTACTATTTTAAACTTTTTGTTAAGAATTTCCAAAAATGTGTTCACCCTTTTTCTCTTAGCAGGACATAGGAGGCTGTCAAGGGACTAGAGGGATCTTCATCTGATTGCCTTTAGAGACAGCAGAAGGAGAAAGGCATTACTGGTAATACTTAAATTTATACGCTCAAATCCACAAAGGATTTTGGATAGATGCAAGCACCTGGTTTAAATATCAGACATACTCCTCAAAACCACAATGTTAATCTTTATACCTACTAATACATCTAATTATAATCTAATCTAGTATTTACCTGTAGGCACTTGAAATTTTGTCAGTGAGTTACTACTAGTCCAGAAAATTTGCTTCCATATCTTTCCATATTTGGTAGCCCCGAGTGGCTTCATGCATCCTGAAAATTTGCCTTCAGCTGGAAATATCTGCATAGGCATTTCACACAGGCCAATCCAGAGAGTCCAGAGTGAGAGAAGAAATATGAATACCTCCTTTTACTAAAAACAGCAAGTGGTGCTGCTTTCCCCTCCAGAATATCTGCTTCCACCTATACAAAATATACCAGTGGGCATTTAAAATCAGAAACAGTTCTTATCTGCTAGTTTTCACTGTTCAGATGTACTCTTGTTTGGACATTTTCAAACACTTTTATTTTTATTCTTAAAATGATTCTGGAGTGCCTTACAGCAAAATTAAACTCTGACTAATATTAATTAGTCTAGCAATATAAAAAAGCTTTTTACTGTAAACATTTGCCACCACATGTTTTGTAGTCACAGGAAAAAAACTAATTTAGCTCCAGAACTACTGCATAGAAGCAGAACTCTGATGATCCACATGTGAAATTAGGATGTGATATGAGGATGGTTGAGATACTTGCATGGATGTTGTTTATCTGAGAACATGTCAAGCACAAAATGAGTTAACAACATGAATGATCACTCTGACTGAATTACAGAGATTTACTGCAATATCCTTTTGTAAGATTTTGTGGAGTTCAAAGGAACTTATAGGCCTTTAGAAAGGGCATGGAAATGGAGAGTGAACTGTTAAACAAGTGCAGTCCTTTACAAAAAAAAAAAAAACAAAAAAAAACAAACAAACAAAACTTTTTTTTGGTTGTGTTTTGACATATGTGAATGGAGCTTTTGAGAATACGTAGCTTTTCTAACTTTCCTGATAGGTAGTTCTTCACATAATTATTATCAAAATATTTCTACCTTAATGTTATATCACTACAGGAAATTGTTGCTATTTAGATGGATCTGGAGAAAGGTCCTATCCTACGCAGTTTATCTCTTGATCTTGTTGTACACCCTTTGTATTCTGTTATTTATTCAATAAGATAATTCTGCAGAATATCTTCCAGTTAAAATTCCAAGAGCAGGGATGGTCCAGAGCATGCCTTAAACAGTGAATCTCTATAATTTTCATGTGCAAAGCTACGGGTGTACTCACTAAAAAATCCCATGTACTTGGTAAATTGTTACTCTGCTTTTGGCTGATGAAGAACATTATTTGGAGGGCAGATATTTCTACAAGAACTCTATGTGTTGTTGCTGGTAACTTCACTGTGATTTTGCAGAACGATTATAATCTAATTTACTATTCCAAAGTTGAAACAACTTTTAAATGGGAAATTAGAGAAATATGATTAGTAATTTCTGGTCATTCTTGCCTTCTTCTTCTTCTACTGTATTTTACCAAATTACATCAATGTTTTCTGCTTACTAACATTGGGGAAATCACAATCACCCCTCCCAACTGAATCCTGAAGCAAATAAGAAGCAATAAAAATTACGAAAGGTTCTTATGCTATTTTAAACTAGAAAAAAACTAATTGTCACAAATTAACAGCATTTTGCTAAATGCTTCCTTAGATACTTTTAATTATTTCCTGTAATTTATAGAAAATTTGATCAAATATTTAAATTCTGATTTAGCTTGCAGTTTTAGTGTTTCTTTATGAAAATAAGTGCAGCTTTACCAATCATGATAATTCCTCTAGAGTGTCTTAGTGGCTTTAGTACTAAGTGTCCTTGTTACAGTCCAAAGGCATAACACTTAAATATAAAAAAATTACATAGTTCATTAAGATAGCTGCTTCCTTCAGCAGAAGTATTTAATTGTATGTATCTTAAGTACTCTTAAATTCTTTGAAATAATGTATCAGGATAGAAAGAAGAAGAAGCAAGTGGAAAAATTTCATTGGTCTTTGTACCCTTATTTCATGTGCTATGTATGGCAAATGTCTTGTGGTTTTGCAAGGAAATAATGGAATGAAAAATAATTATACTCCTTCTAT
Organism: Cisticola juncidis; assembly: GCA_013400215.1. NCBI lineage: Eukaryota > Metazoa > Chordata > Aves > Passeriformes > Cisticolidae > Cisticola > Cisticola juncidis. The sequence continues at coordinate 23,460 of VXBR01010994.1, forward strand.
TTTTAAAATTACATTCATTTCAGCAGATGTGTCTGTCAAGACAAATTTCTGGTTTTCCTCTCTGAATTTCTTGAATTTCAAACTCTTCCATTCCCTTGATCTAACCAGTTACAGTCGTTTCCCTTTTCCCTGATGTTGCAAGAAAAGATATTATTGAGTTGTTGTACAAAAAATTATATCTTTGTGGTCACTCTCAATATTAATTTGCTACTCACAAGACAACACTCCACTCAACAGTGAACAGTTCAAGTAACACAGCATTCAAGTAACACAGCACAGGGAGATGAAATGAATCAAGTCCAAGAGGAGGGTAACAAAGTAAAAATAACTCACTTACAGGCTGCTCTTCATATCCATCTGAATAATTACACACTTCTAGAGCAATATAACCATTGGCTAGAAATATTTTTATATTAATTTTGTGAAGAATTTCCTATTAACCTATCAGGAAGGTTAAGGAAGTTATGTATTTCTGCTCACTATCATTTCAGAAATTATACTGCTTATGCAGTAATAAATGTCCATCTTGTTACCTGGGTCTGCAGCTGCTGATTTGCATGAAGGACTCTACCTTAAGAAACCCTGAAATTAAATACTAATTAAATTTAAAGATAAATACTTCCTAGTCATTTTTCTGAAGAAATATATGTTGTGGATTGCAAGGGTAAAATGTCGTACATGAGTAGCAATTTGGGCCTTGTCTGATTTGGGGGAAAAAAAAGACATCTTGCTCTTTCAATGGTAAGACTTATACTCTGTCTTAAACTCAGTGTCTACAAGTACAAGCACCCAGTTACTAGTTTTATAACTTTATTATTTGGAATTACTTTACAGTAACTAGTTTGGAGAATTCTCCACAGCTCATATTTGGCTTTTATTGCTTCTCTGGGTATATTGCTGTTCTCTTTTTGATATATAATTTATAGCATATCACATCAGTAGTATTTTCAGAAACATAGAAACAAAATACAGTTGTGTTTGCTTTTAAGAAAGAAATGTCATCTTTTTGTAATGAGAACTCAGTATGAAAGACAGATTTTTTCAGATAAAATAATGTTTTCTTTTTTCTGATATTTACCAGGCAAAGATTTAACTTTAATGGTATCTGTTTTACGTTTTAAAAACATTCCTACATGGATTGAAAGAAATATTTGTACAGAAACTTTCTTTCATTGTGATAAAGCTATTGCAAAAAGCCTTCAGCTGGCACCAGTAAAGGTTTTCTAATACTTATACACACTACTAATTCCTGTTTATTTTATCTTTGAATTTCAGACCAAATAAAAAGTGGTGATATTTTTTGCTGTTTTTAGAATTAGTCAAACAGTGGAATTCTGCTAGAAAAGGCTCGATCACTGTTGGAGTCTAGAACATCCCTCTGGCCACCCTGGAGGGTTTGGAGACCGGACAGGGGGGTCTGGGATCTGTACAAGGGGGTCAACCAGCCTCACACAGAGCCCAGCAGGACACTGCCTCTGATCCCTGTCCATGGGAGTGAATGCCCACATTGTATGAAGAATCACAAGCTGAGAGAATTCAAAATAAGTAGTAGTTAGTCTATCATAGAATGTAAATGTAGAATCTAGGATTTTAGTATATGGGGTTGAAGATACAAGATGGAGGAATTGGGGAGTGACCCCTGTGCTCCTTGTTCTTGCTCTCATCCCCCATTTTCTGCTGAGTTGGATCTCAAGGATTGGTTTAGAGTAGAAATGACATGTTAGCGTAGGTAGTAGGCATTGGTGAAATTTTGTAAATAATAAATACATTTTGGACAGTGGTTGGGTCAGGGGTACTGTACATAAGGTGCGGGGCTCTCTGATCCGCCCAGTCCTGCCGCGTGTCCTGCTCTGCTGGGGATGCCTCTCAGAGCAGAGAAAGAACTAAGATAATGTGCCCTGCCAGCGAGACCTGGCAGAGCAAAGAAAGAACTGAGATAATGAGGAATAAACAACCTTGGAAACACAGACTGGCGGACTCAGCTTGTCGTCTCTGCCTTCGGTGTGAAACACTTAGGGGCAAAGAGAAGACGCAAAACCTTATTACCTTGGGGAACAGCAACCCCGAGGAGAATCTCAGGGAACAGCAACCCTGAGAGATGACCTCCAAGATCTCAATCATCTCAGAAGAAAAAAGTAATTTTTTTAGTAGTTTGATGAACTTCAATATTTTCATTTATTATGGGGTGTTTTTGCAACATTTGATCACTGTATTTTGGAATGATTTCAATGTGTCAGGAATTTAAACATATACACTTAAACATATACATTGCAAAGTTCATAAAATTTCCGATTATTCGGTTCATATAACAGAAAATAGAAAACAATATAAATAGAACAGTTGAAACAATAATAATAAAGCTGTAAGTAATTGAAATTCAATTTTACAAATATTAGTACTGTTTTTCTTTTATTTTCATTCATTTTTGAAAGGCTGTTATTAAAGTGATCTGAAGTGTCTAACTGTAAAATGAAGTTTGTGTATTCAGACTCAGAAATGTATGCAGTGACTGTTCAGCATGGCAAAGAAGTTGATTTCTATGTTTAACATAAGACATATTAACACAGTAATTTTTCAAGCATTCATGAGGATGTAATCACTAATAAGACGTGATCTCTGATGCCCATGTAAAATGAAATCAGCATATCAGTTCTAGGGAAAGCCATTTCTGGAGAGCAGTGAAGTGTTTCCAACAAACCCCAAATTGTACTCTGAAAGTGCTAAAATAAGATTTTTACCTAAATTTTCAGAACTGAATGATTTCATTTTCTTGTTCATGGATATACATATATTAAGGAGTGGTAACTAAAATATTTTTTAAATTACTTTAAAGGTTAGATACATGCAAATACTGAAATATAAAATGTATTCCAGTAACAGCACAAGGATAGATAGTGTAATATAGAGGAAAACAGAGTTTTAAAAAGAAAAAGAAAAAATAAGTCTGTCAGCCCTGGGTCTCCAGAATTTGTCTTCTTTACTTTCTTTACTTTATTGTGAAAGATATATAGAAAAAGGTTTGTTTTTTTTTTGTTTTTTTTTTTTTTTTTTTTTTTTTAAGCAAGAGGTTCCTCAGGAAGGTAATATTGCTCCTTTAATAGAACTTGGGATATGTCTCAAATAGCCAGTTCAACTTTCTTTATTGTTATTCAGCATCATAACAACACTATTTCTTTTTACACTCTCTTGCATTCTTTAAAATAACAATTTTGTCTTTTGGTTTTCATCCTTCAAGTACTTATTGATTTCTTGTTTCACTCCAGGCATTAGACAAGCCATAGATATGTAATTTTCTAGAACTGTCATAGTTGTTTCTCAAGTTCCTACAGTTTACAAATGTTTATCTGGAAGATAGTTTCTTGAACTGAATCCCATATTCCAAGTATTATTCCACCATAAATGCCCAGAGAAAAGTGCTGCCTGTTGAGAAGTGTCTGCATATTCAGCCCTAAATTGAAAAGATTTGGCTTTCCTTTTCAGTCATCTCATATTGAAAACTTACAGTTCACTATCACACGAACAAATTCTTTCCATTTCTGAGGCTCTCCTTCAGGGATGTTTCCCTATCACACTGGTAATTTGTTCTTTGTATGGTTGTCTCTTCTTACCTTTTCAGGTCTTTGTTTCCAAAGTTGCATCTCAAGATTTCAAACATAAAATAAATAAAGAAATAACAATTGTCAGAAATCCCAATAATCTGCATTGTATGTTGTCATACAACATAATACACTGTGAACAGCCTTGAACAAAAATATGGGAAAAAAACTCTGACCTACGTGCCAAAGAAAGAGATGTTGAGCACCACTGAGCTGATTCACTAAACCTGGAAATTTCTCTTGCTAATCTACAAGGTAGGTAAATTTGCTTTCTGATTTCTCCTGATTTTGAAACAGGGAAAACACATCCCTTACAGGAACACAGCAAGATCTACTACAAGAATTTCTCTCTCACAGATTTTTGGCAAGATAAAGTGGATGAGTAAAGATAATATATCATATCAACTACCGGACTTCTCACAAGTTAGAAAGGGTCCATAAGTTTCAAAATCATGCAGGTAGAGAGCAGTGATTGCACATTTGTAAAAAGAGATAGAGGTATTTTGCAGGTCTGAGTTTCTGTAAAGCAACAGAAACATCAACTTAACAGCAAACACCCACAAAGCATTTATGTCTTTCACACAAAACAGAAGTTTTAATAGATTGTAGGAGTAAAAAAGGGTCTGCCCTGGTTCAATTCCTTGTGATGTATGGTTCAGCTGTGCTGATTACTGAGCGCAGCCTAAACCCAGAGAAGTAATTTGTAGCTGTAGTTGTGACATAGAATGAAATTATGATAGAAAAGAGGTGATTTTTTGGGAAACTGAATTTAATAAATAAATTGTATGAATCCAGATGTTCCCTGTGTAAAAAGATACTTTTTATCTATTGACAGTCATGGGCAATACAGATAAAATTATCCTAAATAGCAGAGATTTCACAGACTTTTGTGCCTGTGATGTTGCCAATTGGAAAGAAATGCCAAGCACAGTTTCAGGCCTGTCTGAAAACACCAAAAAAGAATGGGGTATATTCTACTCAAATGTTTAAAAAATTAGTAGCACCTAACCTTGTGAACCCTAAATGTACCTGTTACATGACATGTCTACTGAAGTTTTCCAAATTAATTCTTCACTTTATTTCACATGGAAAGATTTTATTTGCATAGGTAATTTTGGAAATGAAAGGCAGATGTTTTTGCTAGCGGGCTCAATTAAAGGGCTATTTTTGACACGTTAAAATTTTTGTTACATTTTAGCTTACGTGAAGCAATAGCCTAAGGTGACAAAATACAGCTTTATTTTGTATCTGTTTACAAGATTTTACCGTGTTGCATAGCACAGTCCAAAGGCATCTTACTACTAAGCAAATGTGAGAAATTAAAACACAAAAATTGTGTTCAAATTGGAAGGAAGATGTCATTTATTCACTGGAACACTGAGTGTAGGCTATGAGTACTAAGAGTCTAGCATAAGACTCTCCCATTGACTTCAGGTGAAATTTTGTGTGTGCTTTGCATTTCATCCGTTTCACTATGAATGTAGTGAAATAATCACATGTAAAAGTAAGGGTGAGACTTAATGCATATTTAATGAAATGTTTCCCCAGACAAATAAGAATTCACATTTGTCTGGATTTGAATTAATTTTGGGTTAGAATGCATAACTTAACAAATATGTACAAAAGCTCTGAACAAATTGCTTCTTGAAATAAGGACAAAATAAAAATGACTCTTAAATTATTGTAAGATCCTGTACTCTCAAGAATATGGTTGTAACTTTTACACATAGGAAATATTAGTCCTCTTGACAAATATGTACAAACAAATCCGAATTTCTATTTCCTTACATGTTAATGAGAAAGATTAATTTAATACACATGAGGAGTTGAGCAGCTCTGTGCTTATCTCAGGACTCATGGAAGCTTTTTCACATTCTGCAGCTGGTGACCTGGCAGCTTTTGGGATTGGTAGATCCCTCGCAAAGGCGACCGTAAGGCAGATAGAAAGGTTTTAACATCCTCTGACAAACAGCTGACAGCATCCCTTGATGGTGCTGTTTGTGACACAGATTCGCCAAACACTGTCTCATTTACTTGAAAATGTCAGCAGCTGGAACAAGGAACAAGATGGTGACTAATAATCCTGAATTAATTGCAGCCATTAATTTTAATTGGGATTCAAAATGTTCCAATTTGGTGTACATTTAAATCACTAATTAAGTTTCACTCTGTGTATGTCTCATATGAAGCAATTACTGATACATCTCTGAGATAAATACCTCAAAAGCAAACTGAAGAAAGATTGTTATTTCCATCATGAATTGTATGCACTTCAGTTTGGCATTCCCTTTATTAGTCATATCTAGTAAGATTCTACAAGGATTGGAAAGATTGGGAAAAAAAAAAAGCCCAATTGCTTTAATAAAATGCACACTTTTAGGGAGAAAAAAAATGAATTTACACTACACTATACAATAATGCTTACAATTTTAGGATTCTGTGTTTAGTTTGTTCATTAGTTCATTTGTTTTTAAAATAATGTTGCACAAAGGGATGTCTCTTAATTGCCTGAAATCACATTAGTATTTTTCACCATTTTAGAAAAGTCACTCATCCAACCATGGAGAATTCTCTGTTATCTAGACCATTACTTTGAACAATAAAAAGGAGGTTGTTAAAAAGGAACTGTTTGTAAACTGGATGAATTATGCCCAGAAAAGGTCTGATAAAAATACTGACATAAGAAGTAAAGCAATAATAATTGAATGGAAACAATAAATAATAAAAATTAATAAATAAAAATAACAAGGGGTTAACTAAAGGTTCTAGAGGCCCTCAAAACCTGTTGAGGTACAAGTAATAATATAATTACCCATATAAGCATCACATCATATCATGCAGTAATACAGAGAAATTGATCACCCTCGGAAAAGAATCAACTGAGAGTTAAAAAATCTGTCTCAAAATGTACAAGGTTATCTGGTGATACTGAGTAAAGATAGAAAACCAGAGTCTTTCTTTCAGATTCTAGTAATCTAGTAGTAAAATCAAAATAACAACCAGATGTTCTGTATGATACCATAAGCCCATTTTATAACTTGCCGAAGAGATTTTTAATTTATGGCAATATATGTTAGTCAATAAGTTAGTCCTTCTCTTCAATCCTTCTCCTACTCATTTTACTATATTGAAAACAAATTTATTTTCTTTTCATTTAAAAATTTTATTTTTGCTAGGATCTCAGCTAAAAAATAATGTTGGCAGTCAAGCCAAATTATTAATCCAGGATATTTAACAAAAAAACGTTGTTTGCTGGAGGGAAGTTTACCTCAGATTTTTGGGATTTTTTTGCTCAAAAATTAAGAATGAGCTCTGTATCGATTCTCAAGTTGCTTATTAATTTCCCCCCTTTATTTCTAAATTTACTAGAGACAAGGTTGCAGAAGCCTTAAAGCTCAATTTCTGATTTTATCTTACTTACATTTAGTAATATATTTTGGTTGTAGGTTTAGTTATTTACTGGAGGTAAACCACTACAAATTTAACAGAGATTTGTTCAGTTATGTTAATCTGTATGTTTGGTTCCTTTTATTTTTCTTTATTATTATT
>VXBR01011006.1:11151-28375 GCA_013400215.1 Cisticola juncidis
GAGCCCAGAGCAGGGATGGGACACAGGGAAGGGAAGATGGAACTTGAGGCATGTCACTTGAGGGTGACATCCCCAGCAGCAAAGTCACCTCTGAGCACAGAGCTCAAATGCAGAGAATGGAGGGGTTCTGTTGGCAGGGACCCCAAATCCCCTCCAGTGCCACCCCTGCCATGGCAGGGACACCTCCCACTGTCCCAGGCTGCTCCAACCTGGCCTTGGGCACTGCCAGGGGACAGGGACAGCCACAGCCTCACCCTGGGCCATGACCTGCCCACCCTCTGAATGAAGAACTTTAATTATTTAATCTAAATAATTAATGGCTGCAGGGACAGCCCCAGGGGGACACAGAGAGCTCCCGAGGGGGTCTGACCTGCAGCAGGGCTGGGGTGTCACCGCTGTCCCCTAACTGTGGTGGCAGCAGCCCCTCAGGGCTGGGCCAGGCAGAGGCAGAGGGGTGGAGGATGAGAAATGCATAATGAATTATGGATAATGAATTATGGATAATGAATTATGGATCAGCTCCTCAGGAGCTGTGAGGAGCCTCAGAGCCTGAGATCACAGCACCACCAGCCTCACCTCCCCTTCCCCAGCTCTGCTGCTAATTGGAGAGGGTCATTAATTGGAGTGGGTCACTAAATGGAGAGGGTCACTAATTGGAGAGGGTCACTAATTGTTGAGGGTTTGCTGGGGCAGTGAGGAGCAGAGCTGGGAATGCACAGTTCCATAATTGCTTGCCTCTGCTGGCCTGGGCCATGGTGATTGGGATTCAGCCTTGGAATTCTGTCCTTATTCCTTTAAACACACCCTGGGGAGGACGTGGGGCCTGTTGGATCTGAATGTGTCCAAATAATGGGACAGGAGTGCAGGGAGATGTTCCTTGAGCTTTTATTGCAACATCAGCCTCAGTACGGGGTGAGACAAGTGAGAGATGGCAGCAGCAGCCAGAATTCTCTGTGCTACAGGGCATTTTAAAAGTTTTCTAACCAGTAGCAAATTAAGAGCTTACAGACATCTGCATAAACCAATCATTAAAACCACACCATCCCTTAGATCTAACAATAGCTGCTTGTCTCATATTTCTTTTTACTCAAGAACTTTTTATGCTCTTCTATAAAAAAAGCACTGAGCCTCGTTATTGAACTCTCCTATTATTGTGTTTAATAATAATTTATGTTTTTCTGCTTGCTAGCCTAACTCTACACAGCACAAAACCACAGTCTTATTGTTCTGTGTCCTTATTCTTGTATCCTTTTAACTCTAGGCCTACATCTGCACTGCTCTGAAAGATTTCTGCTTTTCCTATTCCCACAATTTCCTCTCTGGGGTGAGGATGGAATTGCTCCTGATGGGGTTTGTTCTGCATGGAGTGGGGCAGGCTCTGTGTCCTTCCAGCTCCAGGGATATTCCCATTCCTATTCCTATTCCTATTCCTATTCCCATTCCTATTCCTATCCCTATCCCTATTCCTATTCCTATTCCTATTCCTATTCCTATTCCTATTCCTATTCCTATCCCTATCCCTATCCCTATTCCTATTCCTGCCTGCAGCCCCTGGCTCACACAAAGGCACCAAAAGTGGAGAGGATTTAAACCAGAGTGAATTTAGGTGGTGTTTTTGTTGCTCTTTTGAGGGTTTCTGACAATTGACATCAGCAGCAAAGCATCAGCCACTCAGTCCAGGTAAAACCAGCTCAGCTGCAGGGTCTGTGATCCCCTCCTCTGGCTCAAACACAGGGATTTCCTCCTGGAGTTCCTCATAAAGAGAGGTGACTTTCATTTTATTTGAAAATGCAGCTTTTTCTACCTGCCATCCACAGAATCTGGGTCTGGAAGGTGATGTAGGGAAGCAAGGTGTGATTTCTCCTCTCTCTCACCATCCAGCTGTGTCTGGGCTGGTTCCTCAGGTCTCCCCAAACTTCCAGGCTGGCTCTGAGGGTTTGGCCGTGTCCCAGAGCCCCATGCCAGGCAAGGATGTCCCTGACCCTCCCTCCTCCCCGGAGCCCTCTGGGTGTGCACACCCCTTCTCAAATCGCTGCTGCTAATTGGATCGATCAGATGCTGATTGATCATTCTCCTGCTAATGAAGTGTTGGTGAGGCTGCAGCAGCTCCTGGCATCGGGAATTTGGCATCAGGAATTTTTCTCAGGCCCAGCCAGCTCAGAGTTGCTGCCCACAACATTTTTAATGGGAGGAACTGGGAGAGCCTGGAGGCTGCACCTCTCTGAGGATGTGGCCAATATTTGCCAGAGGTGCCCAGTGCAGCTCCCAGCCCTCTCCAGGACACCCCAGAACCTCCTGGATCCCTGCTCTGTCACATCTTGGGGTTTCCAGAGCATTTTCATTTATCCCATGGAATAAATGTGCAGGCAGGGGGGCAGAGAGCCTTTTTGCACATTTCCTGCTGAATGGATTGATGTGCACATTAAAGGAGCTCCCACCCACGCTGGTGTGAGGAATGAGCTCCCCTGGCTCAGCTGACACCGGAATTAGGGAGCAGCTTCTGTGAGGAATGGTTTCATTTGGGTCTAAAAATGAAACCAAACCTACTGGAGGGGTTTTTTTCTCCCAATTAGGAATGTTCGACCTGTTTGAGGCGAGATGACAACAAGCTTGCTTCCCCTTTAATGAGCTGAGGCTAATTGGGATTGGGGGTGAGTCAGTCTGCAGAGCCACACAGACCAGGCTGCTGCTCCTGCATTTCAATGGCTCCAGAACAGGGAGATAAATCCTCTTTCCTTGGAATTCTAGAGATCCATGGGCACTGATCTGACAATGCACTCACTGCAGGGTGGGTTTCAAAGGAGTCCCTGGGTTTGCCCCTGTCCAGCAGAACTTGCAGCTGCTTTTGTGAGCCCACAGAATCTGAGAGAGCTCCAGAAGCATTTGGGGAGTGGTGCAGAGGGAGGCTGTGGGTCTGGATGTGAAGGGAAGGTGCATTTCAGCAGTCAGCTGGACTCAGTCCTTAGGGGGGCTGTAAATGGGGTTTTCTCTGCCTGTTTAGAGAATGTGAGGGGCTAAAAGTCAGACCCAAACTCTGTAACCTCTCTAAGATATGGTGGTAACAGCATGGGAAATTTTCCCCCACTGAAGCTTTCCTTGAAGATTTTTACCTCCAAGGAGCAGCAACTTTGGGCCTGAGGAGCACCAGGGGTGGGACAGCTCCTACAGAGCTTCCCTCACATTTATTTTCCAGCTCCCAGCTCTGGTTTGGGACACTGAGCAGTGCAAGGATGGGTGGGTGACTCCCTCTGCCCCTGGGATGCTCCCAGTGCCCTGGGAGAGCCCCAGCCCCGGGGATGCCCCCGGAGGAGCAGCAGGAGCAGGATGTGGATCCTGCCCCCGGGGATGCCCTCGGGAGCAGCAGGAGCAGGATGTGGGTCCTGCTGCTCCCGTGGGACACTCCCAGTGCCCTGGGAGAGCCCCGGGGATGCCCTCGGGAGCAGCAGGAGCGGGATGTGGGTCCTGCTCCGTGGGATGCCCTCGGGAGCAGGAGGAACAGGGATATGGATCCTGCCCCTGAGGATGCCCCCAGAGCCCTGGGAGAGCCTCAGTCCCAGGGATGCCCCCGGAGGAGCAGCAGGAACAGGATGTGGGTCCTGCCCCCGAGGATGCTCCCAGAGCCCTGGGAGAGCCCCGGGGATGCCTCGGGAGCAGCAGGAGCAGGGATGTGGGTCCTGCCCCTTGGGATGCTCCCAATGCCCTGGAGAGCCCCAGGGATGCCCTCGGGAGCAGCAGGAGCAGGATGTGGGTCCTGCTGCTCCCGTGGGACACTCCCAGTGCCCTGGGAGAGCCCCAGCCCCGGGGATGCCCCCGGAGGAGCAGCAGGAGCAGGATGTGGATCCTGCCCCCGGGGATGCCCTCGGGAGCAGCAGGAGCAGGATGTGGGTCCTGCTGCTCCCGTGGGACACTCCCAGTGCCCTGGGAGAGCCCCGGGGATGCCCTCGGGAGCAGCAGGAGCGGGATGTGGGTCCTGCTCCGTGGGATGCCCTCGGGAGCAGGAGGAACAGGGATATGGATCCTGCCCCTGAGGATGCCCCCAGAGCCCTGGGAGAGCCTCAGTCCCAGGGATGCCCCCGGAGGAGCAGCAGGAGCAGGGACGTGGCTCCTGCCCCCGAGGATGCCCCAGTCGGTGCCCACGGATGTGGAGCAGCTGAGGGATGGCTCCGCAAAGGCCCCGCACAGGGACTAATTAAGGTGAGCAATTCTCCTCTGCTCCCATCCCTCACAGCAGCCTAATTGGGAAGCAGAGGCATTTTCACCTGGAGAGGATTAATTTTAGCTGATTTATGTCTCAGCCATTTCCTGCTGCAGGGACAGGGCTCAGCCAGGGAGGGCTGGGAGCCCCCACATCCACTCTGGGTAATGGGAACACTTCCATGAAGAGCCTGGAGAAGTTTTTTGGCTCAGAGTTTGACTCCAAACTCTCTGGAGCTTTCCAGAAAAGCTGAGCCCTGCTGTGGGGAATGCTGGGCAAGATCCCAGAATCCCAGAATGGTTTGGGATGGAATGGACCCCAAATCTCCCCCAGTGCCACCCCTGGATGGCAGGGACACCTCCCACTGTCCCAGTGTCCAACCTGGCCTTGGGCACTGCCAGGGATCCAGGGGCAGCCACAGCTGCTCTGGCAATTCCAGCCCAGCCGGGAATTCTTTCCCAATATCCCACCCATCCCTGCTTTCTGAAAAAAAAAAATATATTTAATATATTTTAAATGTTCTTTTATGTAGAGAGAGAAAAACCTTTTGCTGTTTTACTGCTTGAGATGAGGCTCGGTCTCCAATAATTTTGTGTTCATTTTATGGCTGTGTCTGATTTATCCCCCTGGGATAAGGGCAGGATTCCCTTGGGGCTCAGGGATGTTCCCCTTGGAGGATCCAGGGAATCAGATTAAAGCAGGAGCAGTGCCCAGATGGGGCCTCACCAGTGCCAGACTGAGGGAGCACCTTCCCCATCCTGCCTGGATCTTTCCAGAGTGTCTATAAGGAACAGCTCTTAGATAAAAATAAAATAAAAATAAAAATAAAAATAAAAATAAAAATAAAAATAAAAATAAAAATAAAAATAAAAATAAAAATAAAAATAAAAATAAAAATAAAAATAAAAATAAAAATAAAAATAAAAATAAAAATAATAATAATAATGAAGAAAAATATCCAGAACATGCTTATCTAATCATCTCTCAAGGAGATGATCACTTCAATGACCTGAATTGATGAGATATAATTCTGAGTTCTCTTTCCCACTTCACCTTCTCCCCCTACCCTGAGGGAAGCTGTTCATGGTTTCCTTCCCAACCAGCCTGCATCCAGATCCACAAAACTTTACTAAAATTACAATTATTTTGGGCAGCATTTCCAGCAGTGCCCCCAGGCCTCCCTGGAACAGTGAGCAAGGTCACAATTGATGTGCTGGCACTCCCAGTAAAGGGGCAGGAATGGAGAAAAGGAATTTCTCACAATTTCCAGGTCTGGGAAAAGGAGCAGCCCGGTATTTCCCTGCCCCAGTGACTGGGAGTGCTGCCTGTTCCTTGTAACACCAAACACCAAGGATGGAAATTCCCAGGCTCCCATGTGTTGCACCATTTCTCAGGAACAGCAGAGAATTTTAAGTAGGTTTTGCACAGAATGATCAAGTTTGCAGAGATCAGCCTTGGGTAGTGCTTTTAGAAATGAAAGAAAAATGATTTGAAGAGCAAGGGAGGTAAAGGACAGAGTTACTTCTTTTCCACTTCATTTTTCTGGAGTCACTGGAAGTGTCTGAACCACAGGGTGCTCAAACTGGGGCAGAAGCAGAGCAGACAAAAGTTCTCTGCCCTGGGCACTCTTGGAAAGGTTCCCAGGGTGATCCCAAATCAATTCGGGTTTTGTGTGCAAATCCTGAGGTGACAGGGGCTGCTGCAGGATGGGATCTTTCTTTCTTTCCTTCTTTCCTTCTTTCCTTCTTTCCTTCTTTCCTTCTTTCCTTCTTTCCTTCTTTCCTTCCTTCTTTCCTTCCTTCTCTCTCTTTCTCTCTTTCCCTTTCTCTCTTTCCTTCTTCACTTCCTCTCCTCCTCTCTTTCTCCCTCTCTTTATCTCTCTATTTCTGTCTCCTTTCCTTTCCTTTCCTTTCCTTTCCTTTCCTTTTTCCCTTTCCCCTCAGGTCCTGGCAGTGCTGTTTCCTGCAGAGTTCCACGTGAGCACAATTTCAGCCCAATTTGGCTGCAGGCCTGAGTCTGACAGGAAGGTACAGCTGTAATTTCTCAGGCCCAGCCAGGATGCCAAATAAATCCATATCATCTTGACAATTATATCTTTACAAAAGCTTGGGGAAGAACAGCCAGGAAAGCTTGTCAATAAGTTCACTTTTATTAGAGGAAAGTCCTTTGGAAAGCCCACCAAGGCAGCGTTCCCTGATGGATCTCCCGGAGGCAGGCGCTGCGGGAGGCTGCTTAGAAAGAGCTTTTTATTGACAAACTTGAATTTTAGAGGGAATTTTCCCTACAAAGCCTTAGCTTGAGTCATTGCAGGCACAGCCATAAAAGCAGAGATGGAGTTGGGATAATTTTGGCTCGAGTCAGAGTTGTGCTGGTGGCCCAGTGACACCGATCACTGCAGGGACAGGGAACAGGGCAGGGACAGCTCCTGGGACGAGCCCTATAAACCCCATGGGAAGTTATTTCCACAGCCAGATTTGGGGTTAATTAGTGCTCTGTGTGATCCCAGGAGAGCCAAATTCCCCTGTGCCCTGTCCCTGCTGCACCCAGGGCTGGCAGGAGGAATTTTTTTTTTTTTTTTTTGCTATTGAGGACAGCTATAAATAAACACAGAATATGGGCTGTGACCCTTGGGGCACCTCAGCCACTCCTCCTCTCTGTGCCCTACTTCTGCTAATCCTGATTGCCGAGGAGGTGCTTATTCACCAAACTCCTTTGGAGTCTGTAAATTCCGGGGAATTGTGTTTTTGAAAGGAATTCTTCAGCAGCTCTCACCTGCCAGCAGCATGAAAGGGGAGTTCCTGGATGTCAAACGCTTTCAAATTTTCCTGCTTTGATCAGGGCTCTGTTTGGGCTGAAGTTTTCTCAGTGTCCTCCTGGGAGTTTCCTCCTTGGCAGACTTTGATTATTTTGATTATTTCCTCCGTGGTATTTTTTGACTGCCAGCCCCAGTGTAGCTCCTTCATGATCTGAGCTGCAGAAATAAGGAGGGAGTGGAGCTGTGCAGAGCCTTTTGCAGAAATCCCAGCCTGTGGAAAACATCCCAAAAAACCAGCACAGCCAGCTGGGAGCTGGAGGGGTGAGAGATGGAGAAGGAGAAGTCAGAGCAGCCCTGGGAGAGGCTGTGAGCAGGGGCTGAGCTGTCCTGGTGCTGCAGCACGGGCAGGACTGGGGGGAAACATTGGAATAAAGGATCTCAAACCCCACAGCTCCAGAGCATTCCAGAAATGCAGTGCCCAGCTGTAGGGAATGCTGGGCAAGATCCCAGAATTCCAGAATGGTTTGGGATGGAAAGGACATTAAATCCCACCCATTCCCACCCCTGCCATGGCAGGGACACCTCCCACTGTCCCAGGCTGCTCCAGCCTGGCCTTGGGCACTGCCAGGGATCCAGGGGCTGCTCTGGGCTCCTGTGCCAGGATTCTTTTCATGTTACAGAGGGGTCTTAACCCCTCATGGGTGACTGAGGGGGTGCTCAGGATGCCTGAGGGCTGGGAGAAGGGAGCTCCTCGCTCTGCTGACCAGGGCAGCTTTCCCTGCCCCATTTATTCCTCTTCATTTTCCATTTTCTCCCACAATGGAATGGCTTCTGCACAGAAGGAGCCTGTCAGGTGATTCTGTGTTCAGGGGCATTTCTGAAATGTTCCTGCCTTTGGAGCTCTCACTGCTGCACATCTGGGCTGTTTGGGAAGCCAGAATCCCTGAGATGGAAAAGCCCTCCCAGCCCACCAAGCCCCAGCTGTGCCCACCCTGTGCCCACCCAGAGCTCTCAGTGCCACCTCCAGGAATTCCTGGGCACCTCCAGGGACGGGCACTCCAACCCTCCCTGGGCACTTCCAAGGCCTGAGCTCCCTTTCCATGGGGAAATTCCTGCTGCTGTCCCCCCTGCCCCTCCCCTGGCCCAGCCTGAGGCCGTTCCCTCTCCTCCTGTCCCTGTTCCCAGATCCCAAATCCCCCCCGGCTGTCCCCTCCTGGCAGGGACTGTGCAGAGCCACAGGGTCCCCTGAGCCTCCTTTGCTCCAGGCTGGAGTTGCAGATCAGGCTCTGAACTCCTGGAAAACCTTGGCCAGGATTTCCCCTCCCTGCCAGGAAAGGAGCACAGGGAGCTTTGAGCAGAGCTCAGCCCCATCCCCAGTGCCAGAGCAGGGCCCTCCCAAAGGTGGGAGGCTCTCAGGGAGGGCTGTCCCTGCTCCCTGCTCCTTCCCAGGAACCCTGCACTCTCCAGGGGGGGCATCTCTTCAAGGATAATCATTTTATTAAGTCTTCAAATGATAGAGAATCTGCTCTGTATTAGGTTACTGCCTTCACTGCTTAATTAACTTTATTCCTACTCTAGGTTTGTTTAGTTTCACCTTCCAGCCTTTGCTTCTCATTATGACTTTTTTTTTGCTGAATTAAAGTATCGGAATTGCCAGCCTGTGATGGCTCTAAAGAACACAGAGAAATTGGCTTTTACTTTTCCCTTGGGTCAATTTAAAAGGTCAAATGTCTTTAACCCTTAATTTCTGCATAAAACAGAGACAGACCTCCAATATTCCAAGGGCTGGAGCCAGGCTGGGAGAGCTGGGAATGTTCCCCTGGAGAGGAGAAGGCTCCAGGGAGAGCTCAGAGCCCCTGGCAGGGCCTGAAGGGGCTCCAGGAGAGCTGGAGAGGGACTGGGGACAAGGCAGGGAGGGACAGGGCACAGGGACTGGAGGGACAGGACACAGGGAATGGAGGGACAGGACACAGGGAATGGGCTCAAACTGGGAAAGGGGAGATTTGGGTGGGAGATTGGGAATTGGGAATTCCTGGCTGGGCTGGAATTGCCAGAGCAGCTGTGGCTGCCCCTGGATCCCTGGCAGTGCCCAAGGCCAGGCTGGAGCAGCCTGGGACAGTGGGAGGTGTCCCTGCCATGGATGGGATGAACTTTAAGGCCCCTTCCACCCAAACCATCCCATGACTCAATTCCACCACTCCTCTGAGCCCCAGAACTCCCCCAAGCTGCATCCTGGTGTCCCAGGATGGGATGGATGGTCCTGGCAAAGAAATTNNCTGCAGCCCTTTCCAGTCCCTGCCCCCTCTCCTGCCTGTGCTTGGAATTCACCCCGACACCTCCGAGGATCCCAAGTCCCTGAGAAAAGCAGGATCATGAATAAACATCATGAATAATTTCCTGAGGAAAGCAGAACCTTCTCCCTGAGTGTGAGGAGAGGGGCAGGAGGGGAACACTAATTGGATTATTCATGCAATCCAGCCTTGATGAGATCCATCCTGACAAGGCAGGCAGAGGTCGATCCATTTTAATTCATGGAAATGCCCCATCCCTGGAGCAGCTCCGTGTTTAACTGCAGGTGCTGCCCCACGTCCTCCTGCCCTCAGAGCTCCCCTGGCCAGAGGGTGGGGGGCTCCCTTTGGGGTCACAGAGGATGTTACAGCACAGCCCCACAATTTAACAGGAGTTTCCATACTAGGAAAAGGGTTTCAGTTTCACCCCAGAACTTTTAAGGAAGAGGAATTAAAATCTTCTGTGCTTCTCTCACTGCAACTGTCCCAGTGCTGGGACAAAGGCACTGTTGGACCCTTGAGCTGCCCCCAAGGAATGTGACTGTTTTTTATTGGGCAGCAAGCCAAAAACCCCTCCTGGATCATTAAATACACAAGAGAGAGCATGGAAATTCTTGGGGAATTTTGGGATGTCTCAGAAGGTGTAAGGCGCCTCCCTCCACTGTGCACAGCTTTTGTTCTTTAGTTCTGTATAGTTTGTTATTTTCTTCTTTAAATAAACCTTTTTGCTGTTTCAAAACACCTCTAATGAAGCCGTCTCACTAATTATTCCTCAGCCATTCCTGGGAGGTTGCTGCCATCCCTCAGATTGTGTTGAACCCTCATGGGGCTGAAAACTCTCTGGCCCCAAGCAGGAATTCAACAGGAGGGTGCTGCCCTTGCCTGGGCAGGGGTGTGGGGCAGCAGAGGGACCCCAGCTGACCTTGGGGATGTTTCAGCATTTTTGATCCCTGTCCTGTGGGTTTTGGGGGGACAGGGGTGTTGGACAGGGGTACTGGGCACAGAGGGGTCCCAGCTGAGCTTTAGGATATTCCAGCATTTTTGATCCCTGTCCTGTGGGTTTTGGGGGGACAGGGGTGTTGGACAGGGGTACTGGGCACAGAGGGGTCCCAGCTGAGCTTTAGGATATTCCAGCATTTTTGATCCCTGTCCTGTGGGTTTTGGGGGGACAGGGGTGTTGGACAGGGGTACTGGGCACAGAGGGGTCCCAGCTGAGCTTTAGGATATTCCAGCATTTTTGATCCCTGTCCTGTGGGTTTGGGGGGACAGGGGTGCCTGGGCAGGGGTGCTGGGCACAGAGGAGTCCCAGCTGAGCCTTGGGGATGTTTCAGCATTTTTGATCCCTGTCCTGTGGGTTTTGGGGGGACAGGGCTGTTGGACAGGGGTACTGGGCACAGAGGGGTCTCAGCTGAGCTTTGGGATATGCCAGCATTTTTGATCCCTGTCCTGTGGGTTTGGGGCATGTGGAAGGTGCTGCTGTTTCCTCTCCAGGGCTGTTTCCTTTGGGGTTCCCTGTGGCCTTTGCCTTTCCCCCACAATGGGAGGGGTCTCTGCCCATGGATGGGATGAACTTTAAGGCCCCTTCCCACCCAAACCATCCCATGACTCAATTCCACCACTCCTCTGAGCCCCAGAACTCCCCAAGCTGCATCCCAGGATGGGATGGATGGTCCTGGCAAAGAAAGAGCATTGGAGGCCGATGGAGCACGGGGGTCTCACCCTCAGGGGCAGCAGGGGGGGTTCTGTGCTGGGGGGAGCAGATCCAGGGTGGATCCTGCAGGAAGGAGCAGATCCCGGGTGGATCCTGCAGGAAGGAGCAGATCCAGGGTGGATCCTGCACGAAGGAGCAGGAAGGAGCAGATCCAGATTGGATCCTGCAGGAAGGAGCAGGAAGGAGCAGATCCCAGGTGGATCCTGCGGGAAGGAGCAGATCCAGGGTGGATCCTGCAGGAAGGAGCAGATCCAGGGTGGATCCTGCAGGAAGGAGCAGGAAGGAGCAGATCCCTGGTGGATCCTGCAGGAAGGAGCAGGAAGGAGCAGATCCCTGGTGGATCCTGCGGGAAGGAGCAGGAAGGATCAGTGCCAGGGTGCCCAGGCTGCCCCGGGGTGTGGGGCTGGGCATGCCGTGCCCCTGTGGGGTTTAATGGGATCACACCCATGGGATCAGCCCCGGGAGAGCAGCCCCGGGCATCCCCCTGGGGACAAACCTTGGTTCTGCCACGGGAACAGGCACAGGGCTCCCTGCATGGGTGGGATTTCCTGCTGGGAACCGTGGGCAGGCACTGGGGCAGCACTGGTGTCACTGGAGGTGTCCTTGCAGTGCTCTCCACCATCTATGCCCAATAATTTATTGATCTGGATCAAACACAATTTATTTATCTGGATCAAACCCAGCAGTGCTGATGGCTCCTGGTTTGTCAAATGCCCCATGAGGAGCTTTCCCTTCCCTGCCCAGGGGTTATCCCTGGGAGGGGCTGCCAGGACCACCCTGAGGAGCAAAGGAGCCCCCTCTGGAGTCTGAATTCCTGCCCAGCTCCTTCTCCTCCCCCCAGCACTCGTGTATCCCTTCCCTAACTCCAAACCAGAGAAATCTCTAATGTTTTAAACCTGTCACGTCCTCAATTTCAACAAAGTCGGGCAGCAGAGTATTAGAGCTAATGATATGTTTTAGGAAAATAATGGTTTTATTGCCCTGGGTTTATAATCTTTTTGATTAACTGATTTTCTCAGATATTTGCACTCCCGCGTTTGTTTTCTGCCTGTTCCTTAGAGCTATTTTTAGGTTGTTATTTTTCTGACCAGTGCATGTGACATTTTCTAAGCTGAGTGTCCCACACGAGGTCTGTAGGTGAGAAAACACCCAGAGGTTTAACAAAGTGAAATTTAAATATAATAACAATTTTTTTTCTTTAGAAATATTCAAGAAAAGGAGAATGGGAGGTGATTTCCTCTGGATTTTCAGGTCAGTGGGGATAAACACACAAAAAATAAAGATGGACACAGGAATACACTGGCACAGGGTGAGGCTGTGGCTGCCCCTGGATCCCTGGCAGTGCCCAAGGCCAGGTTGGAGCAGCCTGGGACAGTGGGAGGTGTCCCTGCCATGGCAGGGGTGGCACTGGGTGGGATTTGAGGTCCCTTCCAACCCAAACTCATCTGGGATTCTGGGATTTATGACAAGGAAATGCTCATCACTCTCTCTGCTCACTTTGGTGCCTTTCCAGGGCACCTGCTCTTCCTCCGCAGCGTTTTCCACTCCAGCTCTGCTCTCCAGGCCAGCCCAGGAGGAGCCCAGCAAAGCCCAGCTGCCCTCAGAGCCTCGGCAATTCCTGCCTGGGGCATGATGGATTAAAAATCCTGTTTTTATAGCCAGAAAATGTTCCTGGCTATTGTAACTTTGTGCTGTAAGAGGAAAAAGTCAGAGGGAAACGCTCAATAAAGCAGACATGATAAAAAAAGGGTAAATCTGCTCGGCAAAAAAAAGAGCTGTGCCTTATTTTCTCTCCCAAATAAATCAGCTGGGAAAAGCTGAGTCAATAGAGCTCACTTAGAGCGCGGCTCCTTTTTGCTGGTCAGGAGATCCATTGCCTGTGTGTTAATTGGCCCTTTAATCACTCTCTGTGTGCCGGGCTGCTGCCTTTTGAATCCTGCTGGAAGCTCTGCCTGCCGGCCGATTGTGTCTGGCTTTTATGGGAAGAGCTGCTGAAAAGACCCGAAAATGTTCGGTGTCTGCAGAGGGGCTGAGCTCTGCACCAGCCGCGGCAGCTCCACCGCAGCCTCCAGCCCGCTCGGGGGCTTGTTCTGCCAGGTGTCTGCAATCCTCATTTTCTGCTCCTGGAATCCTCATTTTCTGCTCTGAAATCCTCGTTTTCTGGTACTTTCCATCATTTTTGTAGCAGTTAAAAAAAAAATAAATCAGTGGCTCCGGTGCGGCACAAAATTCCCAACCCATTTCCAGTTCTGTGATGGAGCAGAGTGAGGCTTGGCAGGAGTTTGGGTTCTCTGCTAATTAAGATTAAAAGTGGAAGGGGTCCTTCCCAGGGACTGTAACTCTTAATTAAAATTTAGAAAGAATTGAGGGAGAATGCAAACAACCCGAAATTTTGTTAAAGAATCAGAAGCGAGGCAGCACATTCCAAAGGTTTCACAGTGGGATATCTGGAATTTCTCTGGCAAACGGGACCTGCTGGCACAGGGTTTGCCAGGCAGGCTCAGTAGGTGCAGCTCTGTGTGCTCCTCCTGCATCCCCGGGGATTTCACAGCAATTTGAGGGGCTGAATTTGGGCTTGGTGGGAAGGACAGACACTGAGGCAGCGAGAGGTCACATCCCAGGAAAACCCTGTGGCACTTCCAGGAGCTGCAGAGCTGCTGTGGGTCCTGTGCTGCCGAGCCTAGCTGGCTGTTCTTAATTTTATTATTTCTATTATTATCAATTCTGAGTCCTCCTGACCTCAGTCCCTGCCCCTGCTGCTGTCCCAGGTGGTGCCAAAGCTCCTGAGGAGGGGGGATCCCTAAAAATTCCACCTCAGCCTTCCCTGCGGCCGCTGGCAGGAATTCCCTCCCATTCCCTGTCACAGGTCACCCACCCACACCTTCCTCTGGGATTCCAAAAACTCCTCCACAGAGCACGGAATGTGTTTTTCTCCTCCCACTGAAGGGAGCTGCTCTCCTGGATGCTTTCTGTGGGAATATTCTGTTCCAAGCCGCAGCAGAGGCTCTGCTGAAGAACAAATCCGGCTGCTGGAGCTGCGCTCTGATCTTCCCTTTGGGAGCACGGGGCTTCCCAATATCGTCCTGATGGCAGAGCAGAGCGCTGCCGGGCTTTAATGCACATCACAAACTGTCCCCTGTCTGCAAAGGTGAGGGCAGAGATCTTTATGGATGTGCTGGGATGAGTGCAGGAAATCCAGCTCGTGTTTATCCTGCTCAGGCCCAGCCCTGCTGCACTTAAACCTGAGTTTAGGCAATGAGCTCTGGGTGGTCACCGTGAGTGATAAACTCAAAATATTCCCCCACAGGTTCCTTGGGGAAGGGGGAATTAGTGTTATCCTGAAATTTGGGGTAAAAGACTGGATTTCCAGGCTGTGATGAAAAGACTGATCATGGAATTCCAGGCTGTTTGGGGATGGAAAGGGACCTTACATCCCACCCAGTGCCACCCCTGCCATGGCAGGGACACCTCCCACTGTCCCAGGCTGCTCCAACCTGGCCTTGGGCACTGCCAGGGATCCAGGGGCAGCCACAGCTGCTCTGGCAATTCCAGCCCAGCCAGGAATTCCCAATTCCCAATCTCCCATCTGAACCTCCTCTCCATGACTGACTCATTCCCTGAGACTCTAACTAAAGATAACACCTCTTTGTAAAGCAGATTAAGTAACATTCCTGCCCTTTCCCGAAAATTCCTCTCCTCCCCACACCACCAGCACGGCGCTTTGAACTCCTCTCCACAGGAGGTTTAGAGCTTTTTGCTTTTAGCTGCATTGCGCTGCTGGGGTGAACCTTCCACAGCCCTCTAGGAGCATGGATTTGACACCCAGGGGACCGGGATGGAGTTTGGGAGCCACAAGAAGAGCAGTTCCCTAGGGGAAACAAACTGGTGAGGGGTAATTTGAGGATCCTTGCTGGTTTTAGGGCTGTTCTGGTTCCCTTTGGTGCCCGGGGACGGAGCCAGCCCGGGCGCGGTGGGAATGGAGCTGTCCCTGGTGCTGGCTGGGACAGGGCTGCTCCAGCGGGGTCACAGCCCCAAACCGCGTCACATCCCTCCCAAAATTCCCAAAGAGAACATCTCCATCCACTCCCTGGCCAGGCTCTGCCTCCGCTCTCTGCAGTTTCAGCTTTTCCCGTCCGAGCTGTGGCCTCGGGCTGAGCCAGGGCTCTGTGCCCGCCCCGATCCCGGATCCCAGAGCCCTGCCCAGAGCGGGGTCTCAGGGTTGCTGTTCCCTGGGATTCTCCTCGGGGTTACTGTTCCCTGAGGTAATAAATCAGGTTTTCAGTCTTCTCTTTGCCCTGGGTGTTTCACACCAGAGCCAGAGCAGACAGGCTGAGTCCCCAGTGCAGTTTCCAAGATTGTTTATTCTTCATTATCTCAGTTCTGTCTCAGCTCTGCCAGGCCTCCCTGGCAGGGGCATTATCTCAGTTCTGTCTCAGCTCTGCAAGGCCTCCCTGGCAGGGGCATTATCTCAGTTCTGTCTCAGCTCTGCAGGGCATCCCCAGCAGAGCAGGACTGGGCGGCTCAGAGAGCCCCACACCTCATGTACAGCACCCCTGACCCAACCACGTCCAAAATGCACTTTTTATTGACAGAATTTTACCAATGCCCACTGCCTATGCTAACATGGCATTTCTACTCTAAACCAATCTCTAAAATCCAACTCAGCAAAAGATGGGGGACGAGAGCAAGAACAAGGAGCACAGGGGCCACTCCCCAATTCCTCCAGCTTGTCTCTTCAGCCCCAGATACTAAAAATCCCAGATTCTACATTTACATTCTATGATAAACTAAATACTGCTTATTTTGAATTCTCTCAGCTTGTGATTCTTCATACACTGTGGGCATTCACTGCCATGGCAGGGATCAGAGGCAGTGTCCTCCTGGGCTCTGTGTGAGGCTCTGACCCCCCTGTACAGACCCCAGACCCCCTGTCCTGTCCCCAAACCCTCCAGGGTGGCCACAGGGATGTCCTGGACTCCAACACCAAGGAACAGGATTCCCATCTCAGCCCCGCTCCCGGGAGCAGGAGCTCTGCTCTGCAGCCTGACAGGTGCCATCTCCGGGCTGGTGACAGGGTGACATTATTAACTCTGCTCAGTTTGTTTGCAGCTGTCACACGGCTGCTTTCCCCAGCCCTCTCCCGCATCCGAATATTTGTTTTCCTCTCATTTGTATGTGCACTTGTCTCTATCGAATTTTGTCTCTTTGATTTCCGACCATTTTCCAATTTATCAGGATCACTTTGAATTCTAATCCTGGCTGCCAGAGCACTTGTAATCATCCCCACTCTGGTGTCACTCGCTGTTCCCTCGCTCGTGCTGCTGAATTGTAAATATTTCATGGAAGCGCAGCCACTCAGGGCCCTGCTCCTCCAGAGGGTCTCGTGTGTCCTGTGCCAGACAATCCTTTGGAGCAGCTTTTGCCACGTTCCTGGCTCCTCACAGCACACCCACATCATTATTTGGTTCAATTAGTGCTGCAGGATAAATTTGGATCATTGACAGCGACCTCGTGGTCCTGGTTGGAAAAACACATCCCAGCTTTTCCGCAGCTTTTGATGTGCAGCTCCTTTGTGAAGGGCTAATTTACACTTTGCTGTTCCTCCTCCCTGTTTGGATTTGGGGTCCTCCTGCCCGTCCCCAGCCCATTCCCTGGGGCCACCGTCCCCACATCCCAGAGGGACGCAGTGATCCGTGGGGAAGGGAACTTTGGGAAGGCAGGAAAACCCTTTGGTGCTTGCACACCTGCACAGAGCTGAGCTGGCTGGGGAGGGGACAGACAGACAGACCCGGTCCCACAGCACCTCCTTATCCCAATCCCAAAACCACCCCGACCCCAAAACAGCCTCAGCCATCCCAGATGTGCCACCAGGGAAGCACCAACAGCAGCGAGGGTGAGGTACACCCGGGGGTGGTGGGACACTGAAAATTCCACATTCCCACGGGAGTTTGTGCTTCCCAAAATGGTGCTGGGCTGGCAGAGCCTTCAGGCTGCTCCTGCAGCTCCCCTTGCTGCAGGGAATATCCCAGGGATATCCCAGTCCATGGCAGTGATGGGACCCAGGCAGTGCTGGAGCTGCTCCTCCACCCAAGGGGGGTGTGACATCCTCACCCTGGGGTGGGATAGAGGAGGAGCTCCCAGCTGAGGGCACCCTAAATCCACATGCACAGGATGGAGTTGTTCCTTTCCCCCTTTTATAATGGAATTCTGTTTTCCTGTTTATTTACCTGAGAGGAGGGTGGAGCCCACAAGGAGTCAGTCCCTTCCTCCAGTGA
>VXBR01011036.1:0-17105 GCA_013400215.1 Cisticola juncidis
CTTCTCTTCTCTTCTCTTCCCATATTTTTTCATTCCAGATGAAAGAGAAATTTGAAAACTTTTGACTCAGCTGGAGGAGACTGGTAGGCTGATTATGACAAGAAAACAAAACAAGCCACAAAACTTTCTCAGAAATATATTCAGTAACTGAGATCTGCATATTTAAGCCTCTATCCTCAAAAAAGTTTGGACTTTAGCTGTACAGAATTTTCAGAGTATTGGTTAGGCACTCAAGCATTATAGATAATGTAAATGAACTCATCTACAGGCAAGCTGTAGAGAAATTCAATATTTTCACTCCACGTCTAAAATGTCAATTCTAGTCATGCAACTCATGGATGACTGTCAGAAAGTGAATTCTAGGCCTATCTGATATTTGTGGGAACTTTGCCATTGACAGCAACACAACCACACTGTTGCTCACAGCTGTTACTATAGTGATTGGAACTTATTTTTGTCTGACATTGTCAGAGAGTCCTTGGAAGTCTTGTTCCAGTTGATTTCCTGTACACAATTTGTGATGTTGCTGTAGTAATTAATAATGACAATATTGCCAATCAACATTGTACCTATGGTGGAAATTCTCATGGCTCCTTTGTGTGTTGTTTAACATAAATCCAGTACAAACACAGTGAATTACTTTGAGAGTGACGATCAGCACTAAGAAAACAGCCTTTGTCTTTTCAGAATATCACATCTACAAAGGTTCCTCTATTGGAATATTTTTAAGGCTAGTTCTAAATAAAAACTAATTTTGAAATATTTTGGAAGATTTCACCCTGCTTTTAAAAAGAGAGTCTTGGAAACAGATAAATCATTACTTTAAGACCTGGCTTACTTAAGAACTTAAGAAAATAATGAAATAATTCAAGCTGAATGTTCTACTCAAAACAGCTCATATTCCCTAGTCACTAAGATACCTAGTTTGTTCATTCTACAGATGAAAAGAATTTAAAGTCAGTGAGTTAAAAAAGGGCATCAGAATATTGCAGGAGATGAAATTCCAATTATATTGGCATTTTCAGACTATGCTCTGGTTTACTTGTAGCATATGAGAGCTACTAGCACGAATCTGGAGAAATCTGAGCAGATTTCCAACATCCTTTAAGAAAGTAGTGAACACTGAATGAAATTTTAACATTTTATTGGAAAATATCATATTACACTGTGAGCAGATTGTATTATGGAACCTGTGGAGAGGGACAGTGATAAGGTTAAATTTTGTAGTTTTATTCAGATATTTACTCTGTTAGAAACGTTGGCCAATCATCAGCTTTCATGCCTTATTGTTATATATTTTCATAGCATTAATTTTCACTGTGGGGGGGTGTCAGGGCTGCTCCATATGTATGTAACTATGTTGCCCTCTTGTGACCAGCTCTCCAAAATGAGAAGTCATAGACCACTTCAAGAACATAACTTGATTTAAAGGAATATTAAAATTGATTATCAATAGACTTGCATATTTTGTGTGTTTCTTTTAAACCAAACATAGCAAAAATTTTACATTTTCTAAATACAGTGTTAAATATCTCTCTCATGTATGCTGATTCTATTCTTTTCTGATCCTTGTGTCAGTATTTTTTGTGACTTTCTCTTGACATCCCACTGTTCTTAGGTACCTAACTGGTATAAAAATTGTTTAAAATCATGTAGGAGCATTTTTTTGTGATGACTATGATATCAGAAGATAAAGATTCTATTATTAATTATATATGAATATAATCCATCAAGCATCAAGTAATTCTTATTTTGGTTCTTTATCTCCCATGGTTCAGATACTGGTTGCTGCAGCAAGCAAAACCACAGTGAAAGTAATCTGTCATTTATTTTTGATGTAGATCTGATTAGACTGTCTTTGGGGCTTTTCTCATTTGTTTTGGTTTGGGTGGACTCTACTATTTTTTTCTTCTGTGCTAGTGTTTTTCAAAGTGATCTCATTTCTTTTGATGCATATATTGCTCCATGGGGTTAGTCAACAACTCTTACAAATGTCACTTAAAAAGAAACTTTAAAAT
Source organism: Cisticola juncidis (assembly GCA_013400215.1). Lineage (NCBI taxonomy): Eukaryota > Metazoa > Chordata > Aves > Passeriformes > Cisticolidae > Cisticola > Cisticola juncidis. The sequence goes on from VXBR01011036.1 coordinate 2,019, forward strand.
TATAACTTTCCTGCCCGGTGTAGTTCAATGGCAGACTAGTTATGATTGCTGGGCCAGATCAAAAAGTGAGAAATAGAATAATTAATTTAAAAAGTAAGAATAATGCACATTTGATAATAAACATCCTGTGAGATTTTCTATCACTTTAGAAACCTCAGGAGCTTTTGCATTTTTAGCGGAAATCATAAACAATGTCAAGAAATCTTCTGACTTTATGTAGTATTTTCCAATGCTTCAAATATAAATAGGTCTCATTTTGTTGTGTTGTTGACATTTATTATTGATTCAGAATTTACTTAAGATAATTGACTCTTGTCTTACTGTGTATTATGATATACAGTGGTCCTAACATATCTAATTTCAAATATTTCAACTGTTTCTAGTGTGACCAGTAAAATGATGCTGAATCTGAGAGGGCTGACATGGGAGCACAACAAGGGGATGTACAAGTGCATGTGCATTCACCTATATAAATCTTTTGATGGTATTCACTTCTCAAAAAATCCCATTGTTTAATATAGAAAATACTGGATATGGAATGTATCCTCATCTTATAGACAAATATTTAGGGGATGAAGCCACTGGCCCAGAAGGTCGAAACCTTTTAGAAAGCCACTGTTTCCTTTAACAAAGAGGACTCTAAGGGAAATCTGAGCAAATTAAGACCTGAGAGCTGATTTGCCTAAAACAGGGATTAGTTCCCATTAGATTAGAATTTGTGATGCCACCTTAGGTTACATTTTAATTAGAATTTTTGTTGCAGTACTTCTGCAGAGAATGCTTGATTAAACAACCTACTTTAGCAAATATAAAATTCTTCTTCATCATACTTTGGATCCATTCCTTTAATCACAAAGATATACATAGACTAGGGAGCTTGTATATCACTCTCTTAATAGTTGAGGGAAAGACAATTAAGAAGCTTTTTTCCCCCATATAAAAGTAGATGCAGTAATTTTTTGAAGGAAACAAACAAAAAACAGACAAACAAACACACACACAACCAAAAACAAAACCCACACAGTTTTAGAAGGCCAGAACCCAAGTACAGAAGCTGTTTAATGCTGCTTTTCCATTCCAGGGTGAAGGTATTATTCAGTTGCAGCAAGGACTCTGATGAATTGTGGTTATGTTGTCATTATATCTGCAGTTGTGCCCAACATCACCAAGCTATTGTTTATTCTCTTAGTTTGTCTGTTTATTGACATGTATGCAGGAAGCTGAAAGGAAGAATTTCACGAAACCAAAGACCTTGGCTTACCTTTATTATAAATTACCATTCTACCTGTGGAAATAGTGGCTTTTGAAAGCACCTCTGTATTCATTTAAACACCCAGTTATGGTTTTCCAAGTGACCTGAATGTCTGGAACTGGCAGTTCAGATGGAGATTCCAAGCTAATTTCTCTGCTATTCTGTCTAATGTGGAATTCTGCACAGCCAGGCTATTTGAGAAGAAATCTGGAAACCCAATAACGCTAAAAAAGTTATATTTGAGATGTTGGGCACAACTTAAAGGGCAGAAAGAATCCTCTGCAACAGTGTACCCATAGATTCAGTTAGACAACAAAATTATCTGAACTTACAGAGTAACAGACAAGATACTATTTTAAATCTTTCAACAGGAACTGTTGGATAGAAATGGTACATCAGCATCTTTTGCTGACATTATGATAACAAAGATGTATTTTTCTTTGGAAGTCTCAAACTGATAAAAATATTGACATAATTTTAATGATTAATTTCAATAATTTTCTGTTCCAAAATTTTTGGTATATTTTTGTTTGTTTGTTTGTTTGTGGTTTTTTTACACAGCAAAACATCTTAATCTCACACAGTGGTTAGTGAAATAATACCATATTCATGTTTCAGATTCTCCCAGAGTTTGACAGGGATCTTAAATTGTTCACAATACCTGTGGCTTAGAACAACATAGTCTAGATATAAATGCAAATTTTTGTAGCTTGAAGAAATGCTCCTATTAAAAAAAAAAAAACCTTTATTTTATCTCAGGAGTGCTACAAAAAAAACTTCCATCATTATTCATAGTTTAAGTGTTTAAACTGAACCATGCTGAGAAAATACAGGCCATTGATATTATTTATATTTAATATGGCTATTCGTGCTGCCTCTTAATTGGCTTTTATGTGGGTTAGAGATAGTTTACAATAATTAAGCATTAAGTAGGAGTTCACATAGGACCTCATAATCTCTAAACAGCTCTTTTGGCTCTCACATATGGAGAGTGAAGTCATGACTGGGATCTTGAAAAATAAATCATTATTAAAGATACATAAGGAATGATCGGACTAGAAAAATCTATCCATTAGAAAATGAGAGGTTGCTTTATATTCTTTAGCATCCCATACTATTTTTTCAAAAGTTTTTGCTAATGTATGTCTCTTTAGTAACAATGACAAATAAAACCTGCATATGGATAATCTAGCCTGATTTCAAATTATGCTGTTCTTATTAAAAAAAAAAAAAAAAAAAAAGAAAGAAAGAAAACATAAGAAAGGTTATTTTTCACTTCCCATTTTCAAATGTTTTCTTTGAATTCTTGCCATTATCAGGCAGGCACACTTTCACAATTTGATTAATATTTTCAGAGGTATAGTCCATTCAGAAATTACAGACTGAAAAGAGTATACTAATCCTCATCAAATTAAGTCAATTTGGATCAAATTTCCCTTTCTTGGTCAAAGCTTTTTGCCCACTATTAAAGAGATAATTTTGTGCTTAGGTTTAGCAAAATGAAATAATTTTAGAAATATCATAATTGTGTTCTTTAAAAATGGTAAGCCAGGACATAATTATTTTTAAGATATGCCTATACTTTATATTAGCTACTTTATAAAGATTTTATTCAGTTTTAACTTATTAGCTTAACTTCACAGATGAGAAGGGCTTCAAGAAGGAAAATAAGATACAAAAAATTAGAAGGATCATGCAACAGAGGAATAATTGAACATTTTAAAGGATGAGAGGATGAAGATTTTTAAAAAAACTTAGTTGCATATGAAGGAAAATATTTTGGAAATGAACATTAGAAAAACAAAATATATTACATTAATGGGTATGTGGGATTTTATTTTTTTTCCCTTGGGTTATACAGGAAAGAGACTAAAACTGAATAAAAGCAGATGTGGGGACAAAAAGAGATTCTCATGATGGCTTTCAAAGTCATTGATCACCCAGATTTCAGGTCATGGTATACAAGATCTAAAGCTCAGGCCTGACTTTACTGTGTTCCTCTCCACAAAAGTGCATTAGATTCACATACAAGGAACATTTTCCTATGGGCATATGATACTTTTTGCTGAAGATGCATATTACAGACCTGTGCACAGCGTAATGTGGGATGAATTCACATTCTTCTACTCTTCAGAAAACCTTCTGTGCTCTTTCAGCCAATCTGTAATGTGCTCTGTGGCAGTCTAAAATTGCATTTGAGCTCTGTTGTGTGTAATTCAAGTCACTGTGTGTGGTAATCTAAATTAACTTCTGTTTTAGTCCTTCAGATTTTATTTAGAAGTTTATAACAGTAAAAGGCAGTTGATTTAGAGGACATTTTCTATGAGAGTTCAAAGTACAAGGCAAAATTTTATTGGAATAGGATAATTGCATATATTCTTACAGATGGTTAATTTGTTCCACAGTATAATATTTGGAACAGAACAATGTGACTTGTGCTGTATCTTATTTGACTTGGAGAAGTTGAACTATGGCACTTTTCTGATAGGTAAGACAGATGTTAAACTAGCATGAAACATGCCAGGCAGTAGAGCTCTAAATATGTGCAACACCTTGGAAAATAAACGAATGATATTTCCTCATGTCCAGAATGTAATTCTTGTATGCCTGCTACAGCTGGAGAGGGAGAAGCAAAGATAGTTGTGTGTCCCTCTTCCATACTGCAAAAGTCGTGGGTTCCTGGGAACTAATACTTCAGCCGCAATGTAACACTAGTCTTTTAAACACTTTGTGACTGACTCCAGATTGCCCAAGGAATTTGCTCTTAGAATCCCCTCCCAGTCACTTAAAAAGGAAAATATTAAGTGGGTGATCTGAGCTTTATACCGTATGAGAGATTTCTCTCACAACTTCTGACCTACAATAGATACCCAGAGCCTTTCATCAAATTATCTGTCAGAGTAGCTTATTGTTCATTATTATACTTATCTTATTGATGGCAATGTTAATGGAAAAGGAAGCCAAGGAAGCTTATCTGACAAAATTCAGAAGCAGAAGGTGAAGTAAAATTTAAGACACTTCTGCTCCATATTAAATTCCAGACTCTGTTAAAATATAATGCATTTAGGCTTTGAGAATGCTGTTATAACTACACACTAGAGACTAAATTCTTTTGTCCTTGTTCAAGCAAATCCTGCCCCCAGACTGAACTGGGAATTTAGATTGAGTGAAGACTGCAGAATTGAGCCCTAAAGGAATATGGCTTACTGCAATAAAAGACACAAGAGAGTTGAAATAAAAATACTGCTAGCAACATGTAGCAATGGAACAGCATTACTTAGGGAAACATTCAAATGGGATGAATTAATTAGAAACAAGACTTTGATCTAATGCTTATGACAGTGTTTATGTTCAATGTAACCTATTATTTGTATTACCTCCACTCTGTCATATATTTTTTCTATTTGCTAAGTAGTTTGCCTATCTCTTACTGCTCATGAAAGAAAATATTTTGCACTGTCAACATATTTGTTTGTTGTTAATAAAAGATTATAACTAAAAATATAATGATGTGTCAAACAGAACTAACCCTCCAGAGAAGCTAAGCAGATGGAAATAATGCTGTGAAAACGAATGCATTGTAATTCAAATAATTTGTTTTTCACAGCAAATTATCTGTAAGTCCCACCCACAACATAGTAATGTTGAAGCAGAACTAGAGCAAGTTTATGGATTGATTCTTCTATCCTTTACATTGATATGAAACCTATATAATATCATATGACATTAAAAGAGTTACATGAGATTTATAATAAAACAAATTAGAGTTCAACAAGCAGAAAGTTAGTAAAGCTAAATGTTATAAATACATTTTAAGCTTGGTGAAAGGTTTATCTCTCTGATGAGCTCTGTCTAGGTCCAATTTAAAATCTGCTAGCTCCCAGAGAAAGATATGGATTATGATTGCTTAGAAAACAAATACATAGTTATTGATGAGATATTTTTGATTCCTCTTTTTTAATGTATATTTTCATATTCACATATTTTCATAATTTATTCTCAGGCCAATATTCAAATAAGGAAATATTTTTTCTTCCTTGGTTTTTTTTTCATATAACTGTTTAAGTTGATTTTACAAGAATGACTGCACAATTTTTATTATTAATCTAAAATGAATTGTTTCATATGAAAACTAAGTGTATTCTCATTATTGTAGTTAGTCATAAAATTAAGAAATCAGTCATGCTATGTATAATAGAATGGTAGAATGTAATGACTTGTGTGGAACTGTCCTGAGCTTCCAGACAGGACTTGGAAATACTGAATTGCTCTAAACTAGGCTGGGAGTTTTGCAGGGGTGTTTGGTGTTTTGTTTGGTTGTTTGGTTTTTTTGGTGTGTGTTTTGTTTGTTTGGGGTTTTCTCGGTTTTTTTTTTTTTTTTTGTCTAGGTTTTGTTTTTAAAAATGTATAATGCTGCAGGATAAAAATCTTTAAATTAAAATTACTACCCACTTTTTAAATCCACTCTGCTTAATAAATGAAATTAAATTTAGATTAAATATCATAAAGTGGGTGGTTCTGCTCTTGTACCTGCTCCATTCAAATTTCCCAGTGTGCAACATACTGGAGATGTTTTAATTAATATGACTTTTCTAATTGAGAATGGATCTAATCCCTGGTGAGAGAATCAGGCTCAAACTTGAAAAAGGATCTTTTCCTCTTGCTAGAATAGAGGAAAACACTTTTGAAAAATTCAGGTTCTCCAGAGACTAACTAGGATGAAAAGCAAAGTCTACAAATAAGAGCTATAACATTAAATGACCTCTATTTTGTTGCAGTATGTCATCAGCATGGAAACAAAATAGGATTAAATCTTTGTGTACTGGTAAATAAATTTAGACGTGGATAAGAGCTTTTCTGATAGACTAGAGATAATTTTTCTTTCTCTATCAACATGATAAAGAGAAGTAATTTTTTTTTTAAGATCCTGAGTAGGGAGTCATAGCTACTAATTCATTTTTTGGACTAATTAATTGATAGACTGCAAGAGCTTTATTTATTTTAATGTTTTATAATAAACCTTACTAAAACCTCAAATACATGTTTTATTAGCAAAACCAAGAAAAATAAATATTCTTATTTGATTTTTCAATCAAAAAAAGGTGAAAATTACAAACAAGTTTTTAAAGGCTTGAATCACCTTTACCAAGCAAGCAACTGAAGCTCTTTCAGGCAGTTCCCAGGCATTTGCAGTTTCCCCTCTATCAGATGTTACTGCTGTAGTAGTAGAGTCAGCAGAATGGAGTGTGCGTGTGTGTGTTTCAGCTGTTCAAGTTTAGTTCAGCAAATTATCATCCTTTTTTGACAAGGCAACTCAGGCCAAGAGTCTGAGCTAAGAATGGGAGTTGCTTTAGGGTTAGCATATGTTGCATTCTTCCATAAGATGATAGTTTGTTACAAAGATTCAGCAATATCTTAAGCTACTGAAAAAAATCACCAATCTCTTCTGTCAAAGATCTTGCATATCAGTGTTTCTATCCAAATTATCTTTATCAGTTTAGGATTACTTACTTTATTAGACAGAGCTGAAATTGTGTGATTCAAGGTTATCACAGCTCTTTTGTGCTTCAGGTGTGGTCTGCTGAGAAGAAATCTGTAATTTAAAAGAGCTCCTGCCTTCCTCTGCTGATGCTGCTGCCCAAGTTTCCCTTACCCATATGTCCTACCTCCTGGAAATGTGGTTATCTTACCATGGTTCAGATGACAAATTAGCAGAAAGAGTGTAAAAAAAACCATTTTACGGAGCACTAGAAAATTTTTGAAACATTGTTATAAACTTTATCACTATTTTGCATTTCAGTATCATAAGAAAGTAATTTACAATTGATTTTAGAAATATCTAAACAGTATTTTACATTTATGTGTATGTCTTCTTTGAGAATTTCAGTTCATATTAATGCAGTAGCCAATTAATTGAAACATTTGCAGTTGCTTAGCACTGCAGTAAAATGGAGGAAATTAGAGCAACCCCAACATGATCTATTCAGGACTTAAAAGTGTATGGCATTGCTTTTAGCCCAGAGAGACTACACCAGCCATAAATGCACAGCACAAAAAGCTCATAGTGTGATCCACGTGGGGTGATTATGGTGGGTCTGGAAATTCTGCTTAATTGTTTGTGTAGACAGCTAGAGCTAAAAGGAAAGCTTGCTGATAGTAGTGATATAGGTCACTCTTGGAAATTTATTAGAATTATTTCCTGCCCAGATTGTTCATGTTTAATCATGACTTGAATACTGCTGCTCTTTAGAGAGTAATCTGCACTGGAGTGTATTTATTTATTTATTTTTATTCTAAAGTAATATAATTAGCATATTATTTTTAATTTATATATGTTTTAAAATACACTATTTGGTGATAAAGTTGAAAATCCATACATGTAGTTTCATAGTTGTATTTTCAAGAACAAAAGAACTTAAAAGGAAGAAGTTATTGAAAATTCTTTTTCCTGTACTGAACTAAATTAATTCAGATTGTATTTCTGGGCATTTCTTACTACATTAGCTGCCCATGACATAAGTGGTTAGTGAAGGTATTTTTCTGAAAGAGAATAATTACACTGAAGAAACTAATATACGCTGAAAACATTTTAATACATTTGTTTTGTTGAAAATGTTGACAAAAATTCATAATTTTTCCTTGCATCTACCTAAGGCTATCAAATGCAAGTCCTAGAAACAAACTAATTTTTACAAATTTAAAAGAATATGTGGTAATCATTGTATTCCCAGTGGATTTTAGTGGGAAAAAAAGGATAGGGAGAGAGTCAGTAAACTTTTTTGACATGTAACTGTACACTTAAGGAAAACTAAAAATTTAATCCATTCATTCATGATAGGATCATAAGTTAAAGGCAGTTCTGGGTCACTTTTACCTTTAAATCTGATCATACCATCCATACCTAAGCTTTACATATTCATCAGAACTCCTAATCCATCTGATACTACCATATCACTACCCATCCCAAGGATGTGACTCTTACAAATCTATTTTGTAAGACAAGTTTACAGGTTGAATCTACAACCTCCATTTTCTCCTGATTTACCTTTAAGCCAAGGATTTAGCAATAATTTGCCATTAAGTCTGTAAAGCCTTGAAAGGCTGCCTTTGTTACTTGTTTATGTGTTCTAAAGGCAATATTAATTTGGTATTGCAAGCACAGGGTGCTTGTATTAGGACCATTAACTTGCTATTTGTGTAGAACAAGTATTGGGAATGCACTTTAATATCTTGGTTTGTGACTTGCAGCCAAATAGCAGGTGCAATAGTCATCTCAGGCTCTTCCCTCTTTACACTGAAATAAGCTCCTTCTTGAATTCACTGTAATTTCCTTCTCAGCTTGATCTTTTAATCTCCATTTGCAGACTGCCATTTCTGTGGCTGTGCTGCAAGTTACTAAATGCGTTTTACCAGATTAAGAAATTTGTCCTGCTTGACTCTGAACACAGTTTTTTCGTAATGTGAATTTTAATCTTTGGTACCAATCCAAAGGGCAAAATCTCTTTTATCCAAAGTTAAACTGAAATTTCCATGATGTCAAAACTTGATGATGCTTTCTGGTTTATAAAGTCACTGATCTTTAATTAAATTTTTCAATATATCATTTAACTCCAACACATTTTTGTTGTCCTATTTTTCAAACCCTTTCTGGAAAAAGATCATTGTCTCTGAATTTTCTACTCCCCTGCACTTGGTATTTGAAAAGATAGAGAGATAGTATAGAGTTGTATCTGGATCTCAGAAAGCAAGGGTGGACGATAAATGGCTGAACAAAGTAGCTGTTTAAACGAGGAAGGATGAAAAGAGGAATACAGACAGCAATAAAGTCTAACACCAGTTTGGATGCTGGGCACTCTGCATGTATGCATCATCTGACACACCACTGCTGGCTGCATTTCCCTACTCTGTGCTGCACAGATCCTGTCTACAGTGAATTATCTTCCATTTTGGCCATTTGAGTTGTTGTATACAGTTTTCTTAAGGAAACAAAGTCTATTCAGCAGTGGTACTCTTGATGACTTGAAAGGCTGACCTGAAACAGAGACTGGACAGAGCTATGGAATACAGCAGCTATTTATTAAAAGGCCTTCAGGATCCACCTTGAGCAGGACAGGAGCTTGACCAAGGCTGCACCCAGGGTCACAAAAAGTAAATGGTCCCAAAATGGCTGATTGGTCACGAGATCTTACATTTTTATAAGTTTGGTCCATTTGCATATCGGGCTGTAATTGTCCGATTACAGCTTCAGGTTGTGAGGTCCCATCCCCTTGTTCCTCCCTTCAGTCCACCGTTTTGCTTTTGGGCCTGAAAGTTGTTCTTGGTTCTTAGCAGGAAAGGATTTTTGTCCATCTGCCCTGTGAAGAGAACTTGCTAGTACTTAATATTAGGCTCAGAACTACACCCCTAGGCAGCACACAACTGGAAAACATGAAAGCTAAAACTCAAGGCATCACTGTCAAACCAAATGGATGTTTGCATCCAAGGAACTTGCTTCACACCTTAGATAGTGGCACATCATGTACTTGTGGGTAATGAGTGAGTGGGAACTGCCTGCAGGCTCCTCAGCTACCAGACACTGGCTGAGTTTGTCCTGTGGCCAAGAATTTGTGCAGCACCACACAGCCTGAAGCTACACTGAGCAAGTGTGGCCCAGCCAGCACTGGTCTGCCTGCGCTCATGCCAGCTGCAGTGTGGATCACCAACTCCTTGAGGCACAACAGCCCATGGCCAGAGCCACCTTGTTGCACCCTTTGATCCAAGTTTGCTGTTGGCCAAATCTATCCCAAGTTTCCATTAGGAAGTTGTTCAGCTGGTAGAGGGTTTCCTGACAGTCTGGGATGTTACCTCTGTTGTAGCACCCACCAGAAGCTGCCATGGGGTGGCAAGCAGGTCCCCTGAAGCTGCTTGTCCTGTGTGTGTGTTTCTGGAGTACAAGACCCAGGACAGGAGACTTGGGCTCTTCAAGGTCCTCAATACAGCTCCTCAATACAATGTCTTCTGCAAGGCTCTCAACACAGCTACTGAGAAGGAATCTCTTCCTAGCACTTCCTCCCATGCTGCACTCTCTGGTAACTAGATTTGTACTCAGAATATGAGGACTGAAGTAATCCAGTAAGGAAAACGTGTCTTTATAAGGGAACAATTATTGAAACGTCCCCAAGGAAATGAAGCAAGAAACAGCAGGGGGTTTTGACAAAACAGAATTCAGTAAAGCCAGTAAAATATTGCTGCGAAATGTTTTCTTTTGGAAAATCGTACTTCAGTGAAATAAATACAGGAACATTTGCTGGAATGTGGGAACATGTCAACTGCAGTGACATTATTCCTTTGGCAGGGAAAAAAGCAGAATGGTAAATTTGAAGCAGTCTGTTTCTACTTGTCTTGGTTGAAGTATAAAGATTTCTCAGGGTTGAGAACACTTTCAAAATATTCCTTTGAATATCTAAAGATGAATCTGTAGTATTGTCAAAATTGAAGGGTAACTGTACATAAATTGCTCTTAAATTGCCATTTTAGAGTGATTTCAATTTTTTTCTGTTATGTTCTATTTTTTTAAGGACAGCTGAGCAGGCAGAGAGGTTGGCTAGATGTGTTTATGTGATAAAAACCATCAGAAGTCAGTCCTTTTGGTTAAGTTCATATGCCTTAGCCAAGACTTCCTCCTAGAAGAAAAATAAACCAAAAATTTTAGAAGAGCAGGCTCAGAAGACCCATTCAAAAATGATACTAAAAAAAAAAAAAAAAAATTAAATTAAAAAAAAAAAATTGAAGAGTAAATTGTAAAAAGTGTGTTACCCAGAAGGAAATAAAAAGAGAAGAAAATCGATAAGCCCAAGTCTTGATGTACCAACTGAAAACCAGTAGAGATCTGCTGATATACACCAATTAAGTAAGAATGTGAAGAAGCTGCAAAATTATTAATCTTAACAAGGACCACTAATATTAATGGATTGTTTGCTTTACAGGATAAATGAATGGATGTTTTAGTCATGAGATTTACATACAGAGAACCTGTAAAATCTAAATTACAGTCACAGAAGTTTTTTTAAATTCTTTGTACACTTAAAGAGAACATAAAAGGAAGTATTTGTAAAAGATATGCCTTTTTATTATCCTCTAAAATAAAGACCTTCTTAAATTAGGCAAAGGACTGCTTGAGAGGGAATTTGCTTTGAATGAATACGACAAAGCTGTTGAGATGTATGAGTTTCACAGATGTGGAAGGCTGAGGGAAACTTAAATCTATACTTCAGCTTTCTGTATGCTGAGGAAGGCACTCAGCCATTGTTTCAGAATGTCAAGAGTGAGGATATTTTCAGCAGGATGATAGAGCTGACACATCAGTACAGTGCCAAAAAGAACGCAGTCCCTGGCCACAATCTATAGAGATCTTTAACACCAAGAGTCTTAGCACTGTTGGAGTAGTTTTTGAAATGTCTTACAGAATTGAAGCACACATTTGAAGATTTCAGAAAAGAAGGCTATAATTTTTCCAATAGTCAACAGGAAAACTGTAGTGGATTATTAAAATATGAAAAGGACATTTTGAAGGGAGTTCAGAAAAAAGTATCAATGACCAGAACGCCACACAAAATGGGGAAAAAAAAAATTAAAAAAGGAATCTGTAAATGTGATCAGACATCCCCGAGACACTCTTTGCACTGACATCCTTATAAAACAACTTCATCTAAAAGCTGCTGTTACAATTATGTGTAAAGGAAAGGATTAGGGTACACCTGATCAATGACCCTTTCAGGTACTTATTTGCATATCTTGATTTTCTTTTACTCATTTTGATTTGTCTATAGATTTGTGAAATCCAAAAGGAGGCTTTCTCTTTTCTTGATATCTTTCTAACAGGGCCTTAAATAGAAATCATTCTGAGGACAACTCTGGGAGATATGTCCAGCAAATAATGGTAACACGTCAAACCTGCTTGAAGAAAAGCTGACCTTTCTTCACTCTGTCACCTAAAAGCTTTGAACCAATATTCAATATTAATTTAAAAACAGGAGTTATACAAAGGTGTAGAAGGCTTCTAATAAATATTTCTAGATCAAATATTGATGCTGCATATGTAAGTACAAAACCAGAGAAGTAAAATGAAGCTTTAAAACTCTGTCTGCACTTCTGCAGTACAAGCAGCATGGGAAAAAAATTACTTATCAGCTTTCTAACATCCTACTAAGTAGCCCCAACATGAGGTATCAAGGGCTTTGGGAGGAATGTACAGTCATAAAGAATTCTCAGTGGAGAGTCCAAGAAATGTTCCAGACCACTTAGGGCCTTGAAAATGCCTGCAGAACATGGATGAGTTTTCCAGATTGTTGAAGGTGTGTTGTCAAGTGAGAAGCCAGCTAGACTGATTAAAAGGTATAAATGTGTCTTCAAATTTTACTAGCTCTTATTTCCTTATGCATCTTCAGTTTCAATCAAGTTAGTACAGAACCTTCCTCACATGCATTTGGATTTAACATGCATCCAGTATTATATTTGAGGTAACTATTCACAGAATATCTCTGTGGCCTTCTATTGCAAGACCTAGTGTCAGACATTGCCTTTCCTATAAATGCCATTATTGGAAGGGGTCATAAATGTTTGGTTACAGATTCTACCAATAATGTTATGCATATAATATATAGTTTTATTCAAAGTTTAATTTGTAATTTTATAGTTCTTTATTTTTCTCAGCACAAATGAAAAATAGTAACATCTTCCTTCTTCATTTCATATTCACTTTCCCATCTTCACTGCTGATCAGGACATTGATTTCTTTACCAAAGGGAAGACAAAATATCTAGAGGGAGGAAGGACATACAACCTTTTTTTTTTTTAAGTTTAAATTAAATATAAAAATGCATAAGCTATCTAAAAGTATAATGATTTTTTAAATAATCTACTTTTCAGAATACCATTTCTCCACCGTAGACTTTTTAACACTAATTGTTTGTAACAAAGTGATTTTTACTGAACTCTACCATGGTTTTTATTTTAAGACCCACTCAGTTTCTGAGTTTTATATGTGTCTTACCTCTAAAAATCGATGTAAACACATCAACTCTGGCAGGTTGTTATCAATGTTTCAGAGAACATAAAATGAACCTAAAAGATAACCTTTGAAAACTCAGAGGAAAAGACATACTTTCAAATTTGCCTGTCAGTCTACCTCAAAGGAGACAAAGCCAGGAAAATGTCTTAAATGTGATGGTCTCCTATGATCTGTTTCTAAAACTGTGTTTTCCATTGGATAGATCTTTTATCAGAACAAGAGAAAGCTTTCTGCTGTCCTGCCTGACAGCGAAGCACATACTTTATACAACTTGCTGCAAGGGTTATTTCATTTAAGCTACTCTGTGATCAGCATCCTGTTTCTCCCGTGGGGCTCTTCAAATGTGGCTAGTACCCAAACATAAGAGGGGAAAATAAAGCATTTGAAACCATTTTTTTTGACACTTTCCTGTATTGCTTCCATCTCTCTTATCTATCTTGTGTGTGAAGATCATAATTTCAAAATCACACTGACTCTAGAAGAGGCCAGTCTGTGGTTCAGCACATTCGTGTCTGTAGTACATTTTGTACAAAGATATCTTCACTGTGCATCCAAGGTGAAGAAAGTAAAAGATGCTCTGGTATTATATTATTCACAATATTGGTTACCAAAAGAAGTCAAGCTGTTAGGAACCTTTCAAAATGTGCACGAAATAGGTCCCTGTTCTATCTGCTAAGAAATTTCCTTAGTATAGTATTGAATAATAAAAAAAGTTATTTGTAATTTTAACCCATCAGAAGAGAGTTGGAAATGAATTGGGAAAAAAAAAAAAAAAAAGAAACAAACCAAAAAAAAACCCCAGAAAAAACAAAATCCAGGTTTCCCTTTATTCTTAGGCCACTTTTGAGGAGTAGATCTAGCTTATTTAATCTGGAGATGGAGATACAAAAAAAGGGGTAGAAGGGTTTATTGTATTTCTTGGTGGGAATAACAAGGATGGGGTTATGGTACATTTATCTCTGTATTATTAGTGATACAGAAAACACAACCCTCAGATCCTTCTGAAGACTCTAATATAGAGGTGTTACATTGTACCTTCAAAAAACTATTTTATTTTTATTAGCAATAACAAGTTTTCTTGGCTGCACTGAAATAAAAATTATATCCATCAGCAATATGCAACAGCATTCAGAGAATTTATTTTGAAAGGGATTGTACTTTATGGATATCATCTTCTTTTCAGTCACAGTGTCAGTTACAGATATTTTAACTTCTGTATGTCTCTGACTTCACCACACCTATTCATCTGTGCTTTACATAAGGAAAATTTGGAGTATCTACAAGCACTCTTTTGCTTTCAAAGAGAAACTCTTCCAAGACTTTGGAGGGGGAACTGATGCAGAGGAGGAATATTCTGAGGAGGAATGTAGTGAGGAATGAGGTGGGAAATCAATGCTCGAGATCCAAGCCAAGTTACATGTGTTTAGGAAATGTGGCCTCATGGAACTGAATTGGAAACTAATGCTGATAGAAATAACAAGCTTTAACCAATGATGATGTATTCTGAATAATGGTTGCATAATGAAAAGAGTCTATGGAGTTATGGAGTTCCAAATAGTATGAGATAATTTACAATGTTCTGGAAACATGAGAGAGTCTGAAATGAGTGAGAAATACCCATGTGTTAGCATTAGCTTAAGGTTTTCATTCCAACTGACCTGTCTCTAGTGCTTTAAAGCCACCTATCCATTACAGGGATGCACTGGAGGATCTTTTGTACATGCTTGGTATTCACTGCACTTTTCAGAATCTAGACAGAGTATATGGGAGGCTTTGTAGTGTACCA
>VXBR01011036.1:19737-51982 GCA_013400215.1 Cisticola juncidis
AGATAAAAAAAAAAAAAAAAAAAAAAAAGTAACTGAAAAACAAGCCTCTAACTCAAGGGAATTTGAGAATTTTGCAAAAATAAAGCTATTTTACTGGCATCATTTTTTACAGAACACAAATACATTAATCTGTCTTGTCCTGCCCTGTCCTGTGTTGCCCTGTCCTGTCCTGTCCTGTGTTGCCCTGTCCTGTCCTGTCCTGTCCTGTCCTGTCCTGTCCTGTCCTGTCCTCTCCTGTCCTCTCCTNTTTCTGTATATTTGGTTGTTACAGCTGTGATGTTGCCAAGCAAAACAAAGTGCCATACAATAAAATGTTTCCGCATATATTAAAGGCAAAAATAGGAAGCAGAAGAGATAAACGTGATGCAAATCAAATGGTTTATCTTGCTGATTGCCAGGCCTATTAATGTGCAGAGAAATATTCTTCCCTAAGTTGTGGAGTTACAACGACTTTTTGGAAATATGTACTCATCAAAACCACAGCTTAATATTTAAGGATTAAAGAGAGCTACAGTTTATTACTTGTTCTACCCTGGAATCAGATGTGGAGTATTATTACTCTGTTATATCTATCCCTCTCCATACGCTGCTGTCTAAACTATTTTAGTCACCTAAGAAATTAATTTTAACAACAAATAAAATACCAAAAAGAAACCTAATTTTTGGTTTAGTGCTTTATATTGGTTTGTCCATTTCATCACTATTCTGATAACCTCTACAAACTTTTCTGTAAATTGACATTATGTGTCTGTGATTGTGGCTCATTAGTGATTGTTGTTGAGTGTTGGAATCAAGAACAATGTAGAATCTAGTATTTCTGGGTGTGTTAGTATCTATATTTTTGGTTCTTAACAAATGGTGCATTCAATCTTTGATGCTATTCATCTAGGGTTAAATGACACAGCTTGATGATAGTGTTTCAACAGGAAGTTTATTCAGATGTAGTCGAACATTGTAAAAAACAAAAGCGTTTTAAAAATACGCATTACATTTTACTAAACAGCATGCAAAAATGAGCATCACTAATAGTAACATTTAGGGAAAAGACTTCAAAAAATTGTAAAGTACACTCATACAAAATAAACTTAGTTTAAAGCTAACAAAATAATTTACTATTACCTACAAGTTAAAATTCCTGAGAATCAGACTGTAAAAGATAAAATATTACTGCTATGACTACTTAATCAGTGCACAGCTTGTGTTCCAATTAAGCATGATATTAGTGTGCAAAACTTTAGGATCATAAATAATAGCATCCCAAAAGTGTCTAATAAGCACTAAAATAACAGCTGAAATAATTTCTTAACTTCTGCACATTCTTGATAAAATTCTTTCATTCCATGCCTTACACTAATTTCTGTTTTCCTGACTTTTTAATTTTACTTTGAACACAAAGTAATGTCTTGAAACACTGGTAAGGCAATACACTAGGGAACACAGAATAATCTAATACTTCTTTTTAACTTGCTCTACAAAGTTGCAGTTAAAATGGAATTTATCCTTATGCCAGAAAATCAAACATTACCTATGTGCCACTTAAGTCTCAGTTATCCTGACAAGAGTTACATGGTACATAAGTCTTACTCAGAGCTAATTTTCACTTTTAGTCTGCAGCCTGGGAAAATCTGTTTTCACTTTGCAGATTCCATGTCATCTCATTATCTTCAGGCTAAACAGCTAGCAGCAAGCAAAGGTCTGTGTAAATGGGGGGAAATGCACTGTGAAGAGAGATGTTGGCAGCGAGTTTATTACATAATTTAGAAAAACTGTCCCTGGACAGGGTGACGTTTTCCCTGCAAGCAGACAGAGACAGCATGGCCCTGAATTTGGACCCACAACACTGGGGAGTCTGGTTTAAGTGGCAGCTAGGAAGAGATCTTACACTTTGTTTCATATACCCTGTGGCAGCTCCCTGGCTTGTTGTGGAATTGAGCCAGAGGGGGAAGAGATGGTGGGCAGGGACTGGAAGGTTAGTCTTAGGACAGACCAATAGAAACATGAAGCAGCTTTCTCACTAACCCTACCAATCCATAACAATCAGTGGATAGTTTGGAACACATATATATAATAGAGAGGTAAGTACTGCGCGCTTCTGTTTTGTTCTGTCCTTGCCATATTTGTTTTAGGTTTGACATGGTGTCATGTTTTAGGAACAGTATTCTCCAACTCAGTAGTCCCAGTAAAAGTCCTCATCTCTGTGCACTTCCTTTCCCCTTTCAGCTACAAGCACAAAAGGCAAAGATCACACCTTGGATAGGAATAATTTACCTGAAACACGTAACGATAAAATAAGAACAATTTACCTGAAACAACAATGACATAAGACAATGAACAGTGACAGCAACCATTTTAATAAAAAACTGCACAAAAAAGAGAGTGCAGAGGCTAATCTGACTAAAACCACACCACCCAATCCTCTCCCTCTGCTCAGGACCATTGATACCCCATCAATCCATCCCCCACACTTGCCCCACTAGAAAGGAACATCATTCCTCTCAGAAGAGAGACTCTGTCCATTTCCCCCATGAGGCAATGAGGTCAGATGGTATTCCATGACATCAGGAAAATAATGCTCACACAACTACAGGCTCCACCCCCTCATAATGACAGAAAAAACTAGCCCTGTTCTTTACCAAAACCAGGATATGTTTCATGAATATTTCTTAGGGCATGTAGAGGGTTGTTTGTTGTCTGTTCCTAATAATACAATTTTGACATTGATCATAACCAGTTTCTTAAACAAATACCCTACACGAGCCAGGACATGTGGCAATCTCATATTTTCACTTACTTCCAAGTAAGTGAAAATATCTCATGATATTTTCAGTTACTTTCCATATTGAAACACCTTTTACTCTATTAATGTTGTCAAGCTTTCAGAAAAAAAATTGCAAGAAGTCTCACTTTTAAGATTTCCTCTCCTACATGGTAACGTTCTGATTTATTTTACACAAATTATTAGAAAGAGAAAACATGAGTTAAATTTCAAGAAGAAATTATTTTAGCTTATTTCTAAGCCATTAGAATATGTTTGAAATTCAGAAAATGCTTCTTGAGGTGTACTAAAACCACTATTGAATTGTAAGGTTTTTTCCCCAGGTGTACAGAACTCAGTCTTGTCAACAGAAAGGCCATGACTATTTCAAGTAAGTTAATAAGAAAACAACAAGACAAAAAAATTTTCTCCGAACCCTTCTATCTGTAGCACTTTTGTAAACTACAGGTAACTACTTTTTGCCTGCAGACACAGGAGATTAGAAGCGTTCATGAGGAAAAGACCCAAAATATGAGAGCAAAAATCACCATCCAATATATGAGAGCAAAAATCATCAAAAATATGTACTTATATGTCAGATAAAATAAATGGGAGCATCACTGAGATCTAAAGAATTTCTAAATACAACAGAGCACTGATAAGACCCCTTCCTTTCAAAGAAGGAGGAAGGCTTTTTTCATGATTCTCATGCTGCTTGTCCTGGAGGAGAAATAAGGACACAGAAACCAAGGAATTTAATCTTAGTTGCTGCTGTCTAATTCTGGAGCATATATGATTTCAAGACTGCCTTACTGGTAGCTTAAGTAGCTGTAACCATGTCAGATTTTTTTCCTTTCTTCTTGAAAACTGCATGTCTTCTAAAAGGCAGAAAAGGAACTTATTCTGCCTCAAATAATGTCTGCCTTGTACATAGAATAAAAGAAAAGAGCTGTAGTACTTCCAGCACTGCAATGTCAACCTGTGTGCCAATGAAGAGATAAAGCACTAGGAAGGCTCTCTTGCACAGCAGCATCCACAGTGATACATGCACCTTTTTTTGTAAAAAGATTTGCCAAAGCGCTGGTAACATTCAGGTATCCTGCTGGCCACACTGTTTCTGATACAGGCCATGATGCCATTGGCCTTCTTGGCTACCCAGGCACACACTGGATCATGTTCAGCTGGCTGCTGAACACCATTCCCAGGTCCCTCTCTGCTGTGCAGCTTCCCAGCCACGCTGCCCTCAGCCTGTGGTGTTGCCTGGAGTTGCTGTGACCCAAGTGCAGAACGCTGCGTTTGGCCTTATTGAACCTCATACAGCTGGCCTTGGGTTGTTATCCTGCCTGTCCACATTCCTCTGCAGAGCCTTTCTGCCCTCCAGCAGATCGGCACTCACACACAGCTTGGGGTCATCCATGCATTTACGGAGGGTGGACTCAATCCCCTTGTCCAGATCATCAGTGTAAATATCCGTCAATTAGCACCATTCAATAAGCTGAATGCTAATAAGGATATGAAAGAGAGCAGGTAATGTATCCCACTATTTTAATAGTGCTCAAATTACTATTTCTTGCTTTTCTGACGGTTTGTTTTTTTTGGGTTTTTTTGGATATTTTAATCTGGTCTGAGAATTATCTACTGATGACTCAAGTAGCCATTGATATTTTTGTTTCCTTTTCATTGTAATATTTGTGGGTTTTTAAATAAATTAAGCCATTTGGTAGTAGAATATGTGAAACTTCTGTTCTTACAATTGGACTGTCTCAATTTTGTTTTTAGAAAAGTAGAATATTGATCTTGGAAAACACTTCAAAGTGCAATCTGAGATGTCATTTTGCCAAGAAAAGTTGGATCACATGATCCTTCAGTTCCCCTCAAATTTTTTATTCTATGATTTTGTCATGCTGTCTGTCACAGGAATACAGACCTAATTGTTTATTTGTAAACAATGTTTTATTTTACTCATAAATGTTAATTGAGTAATCTGTTGGACTAAAAGTCTACTAGTTATTTCAAACACAATGTGTTTCACGCTCTTCCCTCCATAAATCTGGGATTTGGCTTACATTTCAAGGAAAAATTTTATCCACACTATGGATTGTTTTCCCTTCAGGAAAAAAAAAAAAAAAAAAATTAGAATATATGTTCATTGGCAAATTACACACTGCCAGCATAATTTTCTCTGGAATCTGTCCATTAGCTCAAAAGGAAGATTTAGCATTGTCTTCCTTCTTGGCAAAAGAAATTAATTAGGATCAGAAACAGTGTTGTTTCAATTTTTGCAGAGCTTCCACAATTATAGCATAAAAATCGCACACACAAACACACACACACATACAAAAATAAAAACAGAATTCATGCAATTTTTTGGTCTCAAACCTATTGTTTTTCTCAGCCTACTCAGAAAAATACAGTATGTATGCATTCCATTCCTTTATTAGCTTGTGAAAATATCTGGATATTTTGATCAAAAAGGACAGCAAGCAGAGTGCTATGATGTAGTTACCCTCAGACTTCCAACAGGATGAACATTCAGTCTCAACATAAATCCCCAGAACATAAATGAACTGATTGTGATGTCTCCTATTATCAACCAAAAGTGAAGATCCTTTATTTCAGCCAACAGAAATAACAGCAAACTGCTGCCCTCCTAAACAAAGAGGATGCAGGGAATTAGTCATGAGTATCCTCTTTTGGTAACCTGCAACAAGCACTGTCCTTTACTTCAAGCAGTGCTTATCTCCAGCTCTGCACATTCCCTCAGTTCCCATAGTGATGAACAGAGACTCAGCACCTCTTCTAAGGAGAAGACACCTCTGTTTCTGAAAGGTTCTGGTGCTCATAGTTCAGCCGCATTTAAATTAGATAGGCAGTAAATTA
Source organism: Cisticola juncidis (assembly GCA_013400215.1). Classification (NCBI taxonomy): domain Eukaryota; kingdom Metazoa; phylum Chordata; class Aves; order Passeriformes; family Cisticolidae; genus Cisticola; species Cisticola juncidis. The sequence continues at coordinate 25,373 of VXBR01011036.1, forward strand.
TTCATGGGGATTTCTCTCAAAAAATAAAGCTATGCATTTGGAAAGAAAATCTTTGCAGGAAAGTCAGTTAAAAGGAGAATGACAGTTGCAAACATTACAGAAGGAAAAAATACAGTTTATTGAAGAAATAAAATACATTCTGATAGAGAACTGAAATACAGTATCTGACAGAGATTTAAGTATGGGGTTAAAGAGTACAGTAAAATGGGCTGCAATGTCATCAACTTTGACCCAGTGAAAGCAATTACTGTGATACCGGTGTCAGCTGGGTTTATGACTAAATTTAACCTGTCTGGCCCAGAGAGATGAAAATTATGACCAGAATTTCTGAGGTCATAGAATAAATCAAGTCCTTAGTACCCTGTGAGGGACTGTGAAGGTTAAATTCATATCAAAGTTGGAGGAAACTGAGGTCATTTAGGGCCAGGCACTCAAAGGTACTTAAGGGCTAAACTTTCCTTCCTCTCCAGCCTTCAGTAACAGGCATGCTTTTCTGTAACTGATCACCAAAATCACGTGAGATTAGGTTCTCTGCCATTAGTAAGAGTTTATTAACAAGCAGTAAGCAACAGCTTGACTACTGTTGAATAAGTAATGAGAGAACTGTTTGACTGTTGCTTCATGCATTCATCAAAAAATGGAATGTGAAAAATGACCTGTTCTCCAATATACTATTGAAATGTCTTGACTAATGTTTTTGACTAAGCAGATTTTGTTACAGACACAACCACAGTGATGACTAAACTATATCAAATTTCTGTTCTGAAAAAAATTTATTTGGGGTTTATAATTTGAAAACAACTGAATATGGGCATTTTAAAAATGATGTGTTCATACAGGGACAGTATTTTCTGTTCTACTGTTGCACTGTAGTGTATTTTTTTTCTCTGTCCTTCAACAAAGTCTGTCAAAGAGGAAAGTTGAAACTAGGGAAACCACTGTGTGCTTGGCACCAAGTGCACAATTAGTGGCAGTGCGCAGAATCTGTTTCTCTTATTTAAGGAACAGAATGCAATTCAGAAGCCCTTTAGCTGAACTTTGGTTTAACACCTTGCCCAAGTGTCTCACACATTTACAAGAGCTTTCCGAATATATTTTATATTTTGTTTCTGGATTTTTCATTGATAATTTCATGTCATTTTGTTTCCTTGTCTTTTTTTTTTTTTTTTTTTTTTTTTTTTTTTTTTTTTTTTTTTTTTTTTTTTTTTTTGTTTTTTTTTTTTTATTTTTTTTTTTTTTTTTTTTTTTTTTTTTTTTTTTTTTTTTTTTTTTTTTTTTTTTTTTTTTTTTTTTTTTTCCCAATAGTTATTATTTCTACTCTCTTTGAAAAGAGTAAAAATAGATTTGGGGAAGATTGTGGAGATGTTAATGTATTTACAGTTTATTTTGAGATCTTTGGAGATAGAATTTGTTTTTCAAAATAATTAATATTCTTTCTCTCTTATACTTTCTACTTGAAATATTCACCCACTTCCATAGTTTTCCTGGAAAAAGGCCCATTTAGATCAATGGAGCAAGTGTTTTTCTGGGACCAAATTTAAAGATAATACTTCAACCTAGATTGTTTGTTTTCTGCAGTACATTTAATAATTTGGCAAAAAAATTGTGTCTGTAGACAATCTTAGCAAGAAAACCTGACAAAAGTCTAACATCCTCATACTTAACCACACGTACAAATAAGGTGAAGAGAAAGTGAATAGCAAGACTAGTCTAATTATTTTTCTTGTGAAATCATATCCCTGCTGTACAACATCTGATATTTCAAGTGTTTAAATAGCACCTGCTATTGAGGACAGTCAGATGTTACCTAATTAATTCAAATGCACTGTTTAACTGGGCTTACTCATCAAACCAAACCAAACTAAAAATAATCTGAAATGTGTTTACATACACACATGTGCGACATCTTTGGGTGATGAAAGAGAAATAAACATTTTCCCATTATTGTGCTAATAATCTTTGAATCAAGCAGGATAATCACAAGTCAAGTTTTCTCCAGTCAGAGTGTCTCCCAACAATTAACTGAGCTTTGACACACAAATCTCCTTTGTGGATGTCTGAAAATGGACATGCATGTCACGATTTACATTTAAAAAGGATCTTTTTAATTGTTACACTTAGCACTGTTTAATTGTTACTTTTAGCATATTCACCAGTACTCCTCAGGCCGGATAAGAATTTCTCAAAGCATCCAGAACTCCAGCATGGAACATTTTCTTTTATTCACTCTTTGCCTAGACAACTAGATCACTTTTTCCATAACTAGCCCTATTGTTTGTAAACGTAAAGTCAGACATCAGGCAGCCATGTTTCTCAATATGTACTTTCTTTTCTGCTCAAAGATAGAACGATCTGTATTCACAAAATAGTCAGTGAGAGACACCTTCCATTGCATCTAATGTTTCTGGGAGGTGATATTTGAACACTCTCTCTACCTCATTAAAACTTCTTTATAAAAAATTAGTTTGAAAATAGTAGTTTGTTGAAGTAGTCATCTCTAAAATATGTTTTGCTCCATATTCTTCAAAAGTGACATTCTTTATTTAGGCACAGAAATTTCTCATGGTCCCCTTCTCAGCTTCCCACTCAGTATGGGAAAGTCAGGAAAGAGGGCAGGAATACTGATAGAGTTCACAGGTGACTATAAGAGTGTCAACACAAGGAACTTAGGGGTAAGGCAATAAGAACTCTTAAGACTCTTTGAAGAATATGTATGATCAACATAGAGAAGGTGGGTATGTTTTTTTTAAGCACTCTAAGGTAGAAGTGACTGCTTTTTCAACATTGTTAAAGACTCTTCTGAATAAATATTCTGATCTGTGCAATAAGAATTGTTACCAGCATCAAAAGTTTTTTTGTGTGACTTTATCTATCAAAGTTTAAATTAAATAAAACTGCACTCAGGTAATTTGTTATATTTTTGAATATATATTGATAAAAATGTATATGGAAAAATGTATTTTGCTTCTTTTAATGCTACATTAGATCAGTACCAAGTAAAAACTCTTTTCTTTATTTTTCTAAGAAAAAATAGGAACGCGTCTCATCAGTACACAATACATAATCAGTATTCATCAGAGTACACAGATTAGTGTGTACAAAATAAAGTACTTATTCAGCTGGCAGTAAAGCAAGTAAACTTATAGCAAAGCAGAAATTAAAGAAAATGGTGGGATATTGATAGTTACAAATAGACGAAATTAATGCATTGGAGAAATAAAAGAGGTGTTTTTTTGTTATAAAATCATATTGGCATGGTGCTTTAACCACTTGTGTAGAAGCAGCATAAGCCAAAATTCCAGATTTAACTTTTCTTGATTGCTAGTTATTATTTCTTCCTTTATTTATTTATTTTTCCCACATATTTGAGTGGCAGTGATTCAGAGTAAACACAGGAACCTGAAGCTGCATTTTGAGATAGGTCACAAAACTGGTATTATGTCTGTAATTAACTTTATTGTCAAAAAGACACCACGAATTCTTTAAACAGGATATATGAACCGATCCAATATGCACTCATATAAAGCTAATCACTTTTTACTCTTAATATGTGTTTCCCAAATTTATTTTTGAAAGTACATTGGTGTTTCAGAATATTTTATCCTATAAACAAGTGAAATGTCCAATTTTAGACACTATTTAGGCTAACTATACACAAGGCCACACCTGAAAGGAGGATCAAGATAAATTACTTAATTTATTTTCTTTGCCTGCTTTTTATTTTTCTTTATTATATATTGCAATGAATTTAATTCGTGAGCAGAAGAATGGCTCAGATTATGACAGCTTTTTAAATGGTACAAGATCCTTTTAGATTTTCTTTCTAAACAAATGGCTAAACCAAGATTATATAATGAGCTATTGACAAAAATAAATCCTGTCAAAGAATATTTTTCTATCTTCAGTTTTGTCTTAACATATCAAGGAACCGAAGGCCTAATGACCATTGCTCTTAGCAGTAGTGGTTTTTACTGATATAATAACCAGTGAGCAAAGTGAAGAAACCATAATATTGTAAGAATAAAATGTAGATTTTTATAAAATCTGTTGCATCTTTATAATTGAAATGAAGTAATTCTTCCTTTTCACAAAGAAGTTTATTATTCTGCTAAATGCATGAACATCTTAGAATGGGAAACAATGAAAATTGTCGGTTTTGTTAAAATATTGACAGAATGAGGTAATGATACAACATTGTAATTGTACTGCCACAACAAAGATCAGCATTGTATATACTATAAAAGCAGAAATAAGTCTTTACATTCTCTCCTTGAAAGCTCTTTTCATAGATCTAATTCTCTCACTGAGAAAGCAGAGGTCTGACTTCTGTCAGGAAATTCAGCTGTAATGTTCCCCTTTTTACATGGTATTTTTTCTGTATTTTGTGTTCAGAGGAGATAACTGCCATCCTTTTCAGAACAGAAGAGTAGGTAGCAATCAATATTTCCAAAAAAGCTTAGGGAACACACTGCTTTTGTGTGTCTTATGGTGTCTTTTGATACTGCTGAAGAGTTTTTGTTCTCTTCAGTAATCTAGCCAGAGACTTGACCCTATCATTCCTTTAAAATGAATGACTTCTTTAATTCTTCTTTTCTGAGCACTGCTGTGCTTGAGAGCATATGTTTTTGGTATATTTGTTGACTGAAAATGTTCCTGAAACTCTAAGCAAAGGAACTCTTATTGTTTGCTTTGTGAAACGTTCAAGGAAAAAGAACTTTAAATTTTTTGCAACACATAGAATTGAGTAAAAAACAATGGACAAAAAGAGTTCCCAAAACACCTAACTCCTCTTTTGATTTCTTGCTTAATGGAAGTAGACTGCAACTTAATCACAGGTATTTTAAAGAGTTCTTTCTCTACTAATGTGCTTAGATCCAACTGTGAAATGCTGAAGAAGGGTAAATTAGCATAAGAAGAGAACTGAAGTGTAGATGCTCCCCTTCTAGCATCAATTTGTCTTGTTTGGAGTTCATTCTAAACTCAACATACTCTCTATGGCTCTGTATTATGACATCATATTCCACTTGTGTATGGCTTCTTAAGAAATCAAATTTTATATTGAAATGTAAAAAAACACAAACCAACAAAAAATAATTAACACCGGGTTCTTATGTCAGAACCTTATCTAAATATGATTTTTACATTAAAGGTTAAGGTCAATGGTATCACATCTGGGTGCTAAAATGTGAGTCAAAAAAATTAAGTTAGACTTCTCAAAACTACCTTTCTGTGCTGAATGGGAGAGGCAAATATCTTCTAACAATAGAAAAAAGCTATCTGTCCTTGCCTGTTTATAATTTGCAAAGCATGTGATCTTTTTCAATAGGTAGAAGATAGAATTTCTGCTAGTTTAGTCATAGATCATTATAAAAAGCCATATAGTGGTCATATTTAAAAGTAATAAGTATGTTGCTTTTAACTATGACCACTGTAGCTTTAAAATTACTACATGTTATCTCTTGCTTTTCTTTTCTCTGAGTGGTGTCTTCCTCACTATCCAAAATTCCTAATGCTTAAATAGGATTGTAGAATTCTTCATAGAGTCTGTCATGTTAGGAAACTTCCGTTTTAGAACTTGACATGGAATTTTGTTTTATTTGTGAACATGTATAGATTTCTTCTGCTATAGTGTGTTTAGTTGTACAAAACCTGGGAAAATTATTCTTTTGCATGCATGCCTTGTATCTATTCGGTGAAAAGCTTATGAATTTCCACTTTCCACAAATACACACATATTGTCCAAGAAACTACCATCCTGTATGTAGAACAGTTTTAAAAATCCATAAAGGCTGCAAAAACAACATAAGGTAAAAGAGCTCTGAAATACATCTGCTTTGGATGAAAAAAATGCTTTTACTGAAGAATGCTTTTTCACCAAATATGCTTTTGAAAGATATTGAACAGGTCTTCTCCAACTTTCCGCTGAACCCTGCTGACGGTAGGAATGATGCCATGAACCATAAAATTATGGTTCTCTGATTTCCCTGGGGAAGAAAACCTCAATGGATCCTGCAGGGTGCCTGACCCTAGAGTGGGTGCACCTGTTAGATCTTCCCAGAGAGTGTTTGCTCATACAGCATTTCTCGAGTTTTGTGGGGGCCAAGTACATAATCATCAGCTTAATGACTGTTATTGCCATCAAAACTGTCATGATCCTAAAATTCACCCAGAACTTATGGCATCCAAGTGTCCATTTCTAGTTCACTAGAAAATTACTTCTATCCAACTCAAACTGAAACCAAATTAAAAACCAGGACAAAAAAATCTCACTCTTAACAATGACATTTCCATCAAATTTAAAAAAAGGAAAAAGAAAAAAAAAAAAACAAACCAAAAAACCTAGTTTGGACAGGCTATTCATCAGAATCAGGGCTCATATAAGTCTTTTTTTTTTTTTTTTCCCAAGAGTACACTTATCTGACTCAGCAGATAAGTTTTGCTTTGATGTTCTTATTTTTTTCTTCTCTCCCTCCAACATGTCACAACAAACTTCATTTAATGCACACTAAAATAAATGCACACTGAATAAAAATAGATAAATTTTCTCCCTGGATTTTTCTCTGGTGATATAATTTAGATTTTAGTTTTTCAAACATTGATGACTATTTTATTTCAATTTCAATGTAAAAGAGATTTTTGTTATTGTTATTTCTAATCTATTGTTAAAAAAATGGGGATTCAAGGAGATGATGTCCAAGTCACTGTTCTTTGTTTTCTAATATAAAATATCTAGATGAAATCTGATTTCTTAAAAGTTCCTGCTGTTGGTAGTGCAGAGAAACAGCACCAAGAATATTAGAGTATAGAAAATATTGTGCCATCTAGTTGAGTTGTTTTGATTGTCAGCTGATTTTTTCATGAATTTTCATAGAACCATATAAAAAGTTGAGTAATCTTTAAGAATCACTGAGTGAAACTCTCTGCTTCTCACAGGAAAACCTGAAACTAATTCATATGAGTTTGTCCAGATGCTCCTTGAACTTCGACAGGCCTGGTGCAATGACCACTACCCTGGGGTGCCTTTTCCAGTGACCAGCCACAAAGTATCTCTGTGAAGAGCCTTTTCTTACTCCATGAGGAGCCTTTCCTACTTTTCCTGTCTGAATTTCCCCTCATACAGCTTCATTCCATTTCCTTGTTCCTGTCATTGGTCACAAGAGGAGGAGATCAACAGCCTCCCCTGAGGAAGTTATAGACGTTGAAGAGGACACCCATTGTCAGTACAGACTAAACACACCCTTGGCTGAATGTGCCTGTTTTCTTTGGTTTCATACAGAGTTAACCTTCCCTGATAACACCTTGTGACTGGTGTTCAGGTAAGTCCATCTTCCTCTCTAGAATATACAAGTTCAAGCTGAGGATCCAAAAAACTATAAATGAGGTCCCATACCATTGGTTTTTTCTTTTAGTCACAGCTCTCCGGTTCCTCTTTTTCCACTGGTTTATGCTATTCTTTCATGGTAAGTTGAGTAATTTTTCTGCTGCTGAGGTCCCAACAAAGTACAAAACTAACATGAATGTCATGACTATCTCATGTCAATATATGAAGAATTCAAGTTCCTTCTCATTTGAAATCAGTTTCTTCCTTGGCATATTCTAGAAACGATTGCAAAAAGGACACATATTTCCTCAGAAGAACAAGACTGATTTATTTTTTCCGTGTTTTCCTCATTATTACAATCTCAAGAAAAATCACCGTGTCTTAAAATAGATATAATCTATGTAATCTGAACAGAAGCTTTTTCAAATATTTGCTTCCAAACCTGCAAGCATTGTTTTTATGTATAAAAACCAGGATAACACTGATTGTAACAGAGGGAATTGTTTAGATTTATTGCTGTTGAAGCAGTTTTGTGAGCTATAAGGGCTATCAAAAATGTGTACAGCTGCACATGATTTAGTAATTACCCGTGTCCAAAGCATCTATCTCTGGCAGATGTTTCAGAAGCTGCTAATTTTAAATTACATCAAAAAGAATCTTGGATCTAAGACAACACTTGGGTCTTGTGAAATGTTAAGATAATAACTTCTACAGTGTTCTAAAAGTTTTTGGTTTTTCTTTTTCAATAAAAAATATTTGAATAAGCAAAACTCTCTTATGTTAATAGGAAAGTTAAGTAAGATGATGCGTTCATGTCAATCTGTGCTTGAATAGTGGTTTCCTTAAATAAATGACAGAAATTCTATGCCTTGAAGTTTTATGTACACAGTTGATGTGTCTGTCTTTACAAACTATTAACCATCTGCGTGATTCTAAGTTTTACTCTCTCTAAAGTGTGCAAAAATTTGAGAACAATTCAGGCAAACTCAAACCCAGGAAATAATAACAGTAAATCTTCAAGAAACTATGTACAAAACTCATGTACTGTGACCCTTATGTAAAAAATAAATGAAAAATAAAATATTTCTGCTACAACTTGATTTTACAATGGTATAACGCAAAGCTTCCCTTTGCAATAAGGTGTTAAAAGATTAGTGCATGGTGATTTGGCATTTAGAAATGGACAATTTGACTCTTACTTCAGGTTATTTTGCTAATTATGTTGATGCATCATTTTATTGTTGTCATTCCACAGACCAAAGTGAAAATCTGTAATAATACTGTTTGAACAGGGAGTGGGATGAGGCAGATGGTTTACTGTTTTGCTTGGTCGGATATTTTTCTTTACTTGCTTGCGGACTTTTTGGCTGTGAATTGCTGACAATTTTCCTGAAGGTGTCATAAAAAACAGAAAAATTCTCTCACCTAATTAATTGCATTTTATTCCAGTGTCATGAGGTAACTTCCATCTGTCATGGGTTTTTACCTATAAATTTTGTCATTGCAGTGTGCTGGGTTAAATCCAGCTAAACTAACAATGTTAAACAAGGTTCATCTAGGCAATTATACACTACTACTGCCAGAAAATAACTTTAAAAAAGCTTTTATACTTCAGTAAGTCTTTGGAGCTGTTTGTAATTTCTGCTAAAGTAGCTACAGCACTATGTGACATTTTATTGCATTTTAGGGCATAATTTTTGAAGGTGATAGTGAACAGTAAAATATTTTTTTTTTTAGATTTTTTTGACTTTTGTAGTATTCTATGGCCCAAGGTACATAATTACAATTCAATACAGGATTTACGAGCACAGAAGTCAACCATTTTCAGGTCAGAAAAAATGGAAGAAATTACAAAAAAAAATTAATCCAGTCTAATTTTCAAATTTTTGACCTGGCTTCCCTCTGGATATTAATTTCTGAGTAAGAGAAAGACAAGAAAAACAGAAAATTATTAATTCCAAAAAGAATTAAAGAGTGCCTTTTCGTTATGATCAACTAGTAATGGAAGAATTTTACCTTAGCTCTAGATTACATCTTTTTAAGGACAATCTTTAAATCAAAGAATTGGGGTCAAGCATGTGAGCAGTTAACCTAACAATGCCATACTGAACATTATCCATTTCCTTTTCTACAAAATCTGGTGATTTATTAAAATTCTTATCTAAAATGGCATTTCTGACCCTATTAACGTGGCACTAAGATAATTTGCATTAAACCATCACTATCCATTTTATTATTAGTAACTGTAAATTGAACACTTAATATGGTGTGTAAATCAGGTTTATTTTCTAGCACATTAGCACATAACCCTTTATAGAAGCATTATTGTCTAGCTGTCTGCTTGCAAAGCCAGTCAAATCCACACTGAAAGTATTTGGTCACTTTTATATTTATTCTGGTTGATAAGCAGTGAAATCAGTCATGTCTAAAAACTAAAACATATGTTACTGCACATAGCATGTTCAATGAAAATATTACCATTAAGATATAACACCTTTAAGTTACATGTTAATAAATCACAAATAATGTCATTAAAAATATATGAGTTGCACTGGGATTAACCAAGTCCCATACACAATTCAGAACAGGTAATATTATAAAACATATGTTGTAGTTTAGGAATGGTATTTCACAATTTAGTGCTCCCATTTTACCACTCCAAACTATGAGCTCTCTGTTACCTGCCCGATTTCCCTGTTCCCTATCCCTTGTGGTAAGATGGAGAAGAAAACTAGAGGCACAAAAGACAAAGATTACAGGCTGAGATAAGAACAATTTACTGGAAATGGCAAATGAAATAAGAAAACAAATGGTGCCAGTAACAGTATTAATAACAGAGTGTACAAGAAAAGAGGCGAATGATTCACACACAATTGCTCATGATGCAGAGCCTGACATTACCCACAAGCACAAGGCACCTCTTCTGTGAGATGTGAGATGGTATAAATAATCTCCAGGTCCTGGTCATGACCGTCCTGACTACTGCAAAAATTAACCCTATCTGGGCTGCAACTTGGACAACATACGGAAAAAAAACCAACTCGTATCTTTAGAAGACTGTTTATGGCTTGCTGGTGAAAATTTTCTCTTTTACTTCTGTCTCCTTAGCTTTCATCCTGAGTTTGCAATTCCATTGTAACTTGCTTGCTGTGTGCTATCTTTCAGTATGGGGATTGAACAGGGAGGAGAAATATTTAATGGACTGTATGCATAGCTAGCACAAGGCTTCAGCACCAGAGTGGATAACATAAATTGCAATAATTTAGTTTCAGTAAAAGCTATCTGCAGAGCCAGAAACACTAGGCTAACCTTACTAAAGAATACTTGCTTCATCTTTATTTTCTAACAAGTGTTGCAGAGCCTCTTTCAGGACCATGATGTCCTTGGTTATGACCTTTATAGTGTACCTAGCTTCTCCAGGGAAAAGGTGGTAAATAGAATTCTCTAAAATGTCAACTGGCAATCTATGGATCTTGCTTCAAAAATACAGAATATGGAGAAAGCAATATTGCATGAAAAATATTAAAGAGTTTATGCCATTTTCTATTACCTTATATAAATAAGAACAAATACTTAAGTATACTAAGATATTTAAGTAAAGATACCACCTAAATTTCAAGACAAATTGGAAGATAAATTTTTCCATAGACTCTTTCATGTCTTTGAAATTTTAGAAATTATATAATTCAAATTCTGCTTTCACACTTCATTTTTACAAAAGCTTGTGTTTTGTTTGCACTTTTTTTGGTGTGCATTGCAGGGAATTTATTACTCTGTCTTATCCTTTACAGCTTTTATTCTGCCTCAGATCCAGCATTTTTTGTTCGTTTGTTTGTTTTCATTCGATATTTACCTATCTATATATTCAAAATCCAGCCAACCTCCCCAATAAAATTTCAGAATTTCAGAATTTTTATATTAAATTAATATATCTATTATATACATGTTAAACATTCCTTTTGTTATATTTTCATAAATATTTTATCTAGCCCAAATGGTTGTGACTGCAGCTTGGTAAAGGAATGACAGTATATCAAGCACTGTACAAGACACATTACGTGTATGTTCTCTCTCCCATGAACTCACAGAGATACTTTGCTGAGTTCCTGACTTATGAGAACACCTGAAAAATTTTCTAAGTTTACAGGTGAAAATTGAACACACCACTTGCTAAAATCTATTGTAATGGTCACATCAGGCAGGCTGCAATACAGATAAAAATGACTGGTTACAGCAGCCACAGTGGTGTGAACTTTATGTCACTCTCATGCAATTGTATGAGCATCTGCTTTTACCGCTCTCCTGTTTCCCTGCTTTTCAAAATGTGAAAAGCATATTCCTATTATGTTCTGTACTAAGCAAAGCCATCAATTTTAAGCATCTTTTTTCACATGCGTTGCAGAATGAAATAATTTTCTTTTCTCATCAAACAATCTGTATAATTAGAGTACTTTCAGCTATCTGCATCACACAATTAGCGTATTAATAGCTGGGGGTTGGACTATACTAGTGAGCATGTAAGCAAAATTTTATAAATGTGATTACTTTGTTGCAAGAGTAATGCACACGAATGGCATTTCTATAGACAATGAATCTTTTTCTCCTGAACTCAATGACAAAGATTTTCATTATAGATAGTCAGTTGTTTACCCTCAGGGGATATTTCCCTTTCCTATATCTCAGCTTCCTCTTTAGATTTGAAAGGCCTAATTCTGACCTGGCTTTTTTGGGTTTTATGCTAAAGGAAAATTGATCTAAAAAGCCAAAACTGGTAGCTTGCTGTAGGCCAGAGTGTTTTGTGAGAACTTCTGAAAGTTCACTGAAAGTTCATCCCTTGTCTTGCAGATTCTTAACGAATAAATATGGAATGCACAGCAGCAATGTTCCTATGTTTGTTGACAGACACTTGGCATGTTATTCTAGTCAGTAGGAACACATCTTGTATATACATCGTCTGTTAGTTAATTTGAGAGGTCTGTACTGTACTTCAAGACAGCTCTTCTATGGTCCCCTTGCAAGCTTAACTACTCCATCATCATCCAAAAGTATCAACTGGGCAGGCTCACCTGTGATAGGTCAGCCACACAAGCAAATATTCTTGAGCCTTCGATCACCAAGCTGTTACTCAGAACACAACAGAATGGCCTGGTTTGGAAGGAGATATAAAGTTCACCTGGTTCAAACACCCTTCTGTGGGCGTGGACACCTTTCACTGATTTGGGTTCCTCAGAGCTCCATCAGCCTGGCCTTAAACACTTCCAGGGCTGGAACACCCACACTTTGTCTAAGCAACTTGTTCTGGTGCTTCACCACCCTCAGAGTAAAGAATTTCTTCCTTACCTAAGATGAACCTACTGTCTTTCAGTTTGAAGCCATTCTCTCTTACCATGTCACTAAAAGCCCTTGTAAAAAGTTTCTCTCCATCTTTCTTGTATTCCCTTTCAGGGGCTAGAAAGCTGCAGTTAGATGACCCCAAAACCTCTTCTTTTCCAGGCTGAATAATCTCAATTCTCTCAGTCTTTCCTCTTATGAGAGGTGCTCCATCACTCGATTGTCTTGGTGTCCTTCTCTGGACTTGTTTCAACATGTTGATCTCCCTCCTCTTTTGAGGCCCCCAGGGCTGGATGCAGCACTGCAGCTGTGACCTCACCAGAGCAGAGCAGAGAATCCCCTCCCTGGCCCTGCTGCCCACAGTGCTTTGGATGCAGCCCAGGACACCTTTGTCTTTCTGGGCTGAGAGTGCACTTGCCAGGTCTTGTCCAGCCTCTCAACCACCAGAACCCCCAACTCTCAACAGAGTTGGGTTCAGTCTGTTCATTTCCAGCCTGTATTGATACCAGGGGTTGCCCCAGCTCAGGTGCTGCACCTGGCATGTGGTCTTATTAATCCTCCTGAGATTCCCTTACTCCCAGTTCTTGATATTGTCAAGGTCCCTCTGGCATTCTGTCCTTCAGGATGTATTGGTACACCCTGACCTTTTGGGTGTGTCAACTGCAGCACTCAGCTTGGTGTCATCCACACATATGCTGAGGGTGCAATCAATCCTTTCCTCATTAATGAAGACATTAAATAACACTGGTACCAACACAGACCCCTGAGGGCCACCACTTGACCCTGATGTCCATTGTGACCCTGAGCCATTGACTGCTAATATAATTTGGGTTTCTTTTAAGGAGAAATGCCCAACTACTCTACAGTAATACTGTGACTGAGTCATGAACAGGAGCAAGTATATCTGTCTTTGTAGTGTCTGTTTTCTCTGTATATATGTTTTTTATCTTAAAAAATTAAATTATCTTTTTTAGTTTTAAATATGGAATGCATTAAGCATGCTAGTATTTGTATATGTCTTCCTGAGTGAAGGACTGGCAAACTGGAGCTCTTTGCCCAGTGGAGAGGAGCTTTGCAAAAGGCAGTATCAGAAAGGAGAATTTAAAGGCTACTGTACTTTTAGAAACCCAACAAAAATAATCTAATTTTACATAGTGATATTATAAAAATAGCATCTTACCTACATTTAAAAAGAGACTGATACACAACTGTTCAGGAGACTCAGCAAAGTTCTTTAGAGATCAATATTGGTTAGACATTATGTTAGTTTAAACATTTTGATGAAATACTAAAAAATAACTGCCTGTATAACAGTCAAGGTAGACCAGTTCTTTACCTGTTCTGCACAGCAGAACTAAGTAATGACACAAGGTAATTTCTTGACTACTGAAAAGTTTTAATAGAAAAAAAAATATGAGACTTCCTGCTTATTCTTAATTTGTTTTGAAATTGGCCACTGAACAACAGACAGTAGGACACAATCACATGATTAGATGTTTTCTTTAAGAGTCCTAATGAAAAACATTATAATTCTGTAGGAAAAAATAGAAACTCAAAGTGAGAAAAAGCCCATCAATATTCTGGGGAAACTTTTATAACTTTTACATTTTCCAGCCATCTGTAATTTCAATTTTCTATATTAATACTTTACAGAGAAATGAAGAGCCTGGGTCTTCTTAGAGTGAGAGTAAAAAAAATCAAATTTGCAGGGCTACCAGGCATTAAAATCTTTTACTGAGGTACTTTATTCTTTAAATGAATATGGTTCACATGCTTAGTTAAAAATAGAGAGTATTACTTGATGTTCTAAATATTGTTCAATCATTTCAAACAAGATAGAAATTTATGCACATAGTGATGCTGTGTATGCAGTTTATATTTTTCTGCTTATGTGCACTTCATTCTTGTGCAGGGTCTATGCCGTAAAGACCTCTAAAACACACTAAGAATCATTTGTGAGTTCTTCCATGAAGGTTTGAAAAGAGCAAGCTGATATTTCCTGTCTCACTCACTCTACGGTTGAAAATGTTCCCATCCATCCTAATACAGACAGAACCATGCGATTTTAAGAAAACCATATTTAGTTGAGATTAAAAACAAGTTAGATTTTAAAATCTACATAGAACTTTATTTCATGGTTCTTAGATGTTTTAACTTAATTGTGCTCTTAGTGATAGCAATTTATAGTCATTATGACGATAAAAGTTTTATACTTGAGACACATTCTACAGCTTTTAAAGTATTTTTGGTATAATTTAAAATATCTGTGCACTTACTTGGTTAGATTTTTGGATTTTTTTTATCCTGTAGCTAAAGGATTTTCTTTTTCATTAATTGCATTGTATGATTTTTTTTTTTTGTTTACTCTACTATTTCCCATTAATCTCCTCATGTTAATTATGTCAGAATGTTTAATATTTTTGTCTCACTGGTTTCTTTCTTTAGGATTGTATTGGAAAATAAGTTCAGATTCTTTATGCTTAGGAAAACCTTCCCATCCATGAAAATGCATTTTTCTTCAAAATATAAAAAAATGGTGGGCCTTGCATGGTTTTGTTTTGTTTTTCAACAGGATTTACTATGCAAAAACCACAGCCATAAAAACATATAATGGCTTGGAAAAAGCACTGCAATTTATCACAATAGAATTCTGTGCCCTATGCAAGCAAAATCTAATTTCTGCTGAGTTAAGAAATGAGTATTCTCTACTGTATTTCATTATTACCTCTGATTCTGTTTAAGGAAAGCTAAATTGCTGTTATGAAAAGCAGGACTTGGAAAGTCTCATGACACTAAAAGAAGGTTAATGCTACATTGATTCTGAATCTTCCTCTCTCCTCTACTTCTTCACAAGAAATCTTTCTAGGCTGTCAGCTTTCTCGTGTGTCACAGAATCTTCCCAACAGAATTCTGTACCCCTAGACAATGCAGGAGATTGTAACAAAGTACATAGTTAAAATTAAATACCTGCCTAAACTGTTGGCAGACAACACATACAAGATAAATAGCCTTTTTATGGAGAAAGGATGAATGCAATCAGGGAATAAATGTTTAGATCAACAATATCTAGAGGTCTGCAGTTAAATTTGGATACAAGTTGTCAGATATTTCAGTTTAATGCTATCACAAAACAACCTTTTTTTTGCCAAAATAGACATAGTGTAATCAAATATATCCAAATTGTATGAGATCTTAATACCTCTTGATGTGGCTTTTATATGCTCTTGCTAATAATTTAAGTCACAGCAGGTGATTTAATAATAATAATAATAANAGAAATATATAAATTACTTGGCTAAGTTATTTTCTAGTTTATTCAGAAGCTAGAGAAAAAGACAGAATGGTTAGGACCTGTTTTTCAAAGGCAAGTCAATAAACTTAGATAAACTCTCAAGTCAATAAACTCTCAGAAATGTCTGAAATATTATTTGATGAACAAAGAAATAAACTATTTTAATGGACACCTTTCTAACTTACTGTACTTCCTGCTTCCTTCTTCTGTAACACACTTAGAAGGCCAACAATTTGCAGTGAAAACAGAAAACATCTTAGTTACTGCAAGGATAGATGAAACTATCACTATTTCTAGTGCTTTTTCAAGGCTCCTCTGGTACAGAAAAAAAAAAAAAAAAGAGAGAAGAAATTCCGCAGAGAAAAGAGG
Organism: Cisticola juncidis; assembly: GCA_013400215.1. Lineage (NCBI taxonomy): Eukaryota > Metazoa > Chordata > Aves > Passeriformes > Cisticolidae > Cisticola > Cisticola juncidis. Next base: position 41,686 of record VXBR01011036.1, read on the forward strand.
ATTTTGAAGCAGGAAGATTTTGGTTTAATAAACTTCTTCAAGATGCAATCAGTGTATTCAGTGACATGGAATGACTTAATTCTATCACTAGGAAGTAGGAGGACAAAAGATTAGGGTAAAGAATTATATATAAAACTATAAAAAGAGATTTTTTTTTTTCCAGTTTGCAAGAAATAGCGTGAAGAGAAAGTAACAAAGAAAAATATATTTCTTTCTCTAGCACTTTTGTTTATAAATATTTCTATTTTGTCTCTTCACACGTACAAGGAATCAGTCCTAAGAAAACATGTAGAGTCCATATAAAGAAATTTTTACAACTGTATACATGCTAGATGTTTATTTGTGAAGCTCCTCTGGACAAAATCATGGCTAACTTTTCAGAAAAACAAAACAAAACAAAACAAACAAACAAACAAACAAACAAACAAAAAACCCACAAAAAACCAAACCAAAACAAAACAAACAAAAAAAAAACTTAGTTAAAACCCTTTTTTAAGGTTTTAAAGAAAATAATTCAGTTGTTTTTCAATATATGTAGATGTTTCCGGGATTTGTTCTGAGATTTGTTTCCAACTACTCCTAGAATTATTTTTCCACTGATCTGTATCTCACATTCAGAAATTCCTAACTACTTTTTAAAGTTGGAAAAGACTTCTGGAAGGCACACAAACCAATCTCTGTCTTAGCATGATGCTTCCATCAATTATGTCATTTTAGTATAGTCTAGCCAATCTTCTCTTGCACCCTCGTTCTGGGCAGCTGTTTCAGTTTCTGATTATCCTAATACATTTCTTTCTAATATCTAGACAGAATTTTCCTTCTGAAAATGATGGCTGTTGACTTTTGCCCTGTCACAGAGGGCCAAGCTGAATGAATTGCAAAATAGTTACTCTATCAAATCTTCAGCTGTCTATCACACCAGTCTATCTAGCAATGTTATTATTGGTCTAAAGTTTTTAGTCTTTATTAAAACTAACAGCTATCCTAAATAAAATCACAGCTCTGTTGGTATTTTAATAATGTTAAAATTAATAGTGAGAGAGTTCCATCACTTGCTGGAGATGCATCTCTGCATCTGTCTTCAGTAGCTGTAGATAAAAAGAGATGATTGCATAACCTTCTTCTCTTCCATCTGGACACATCCAGTTCTTTTGCCCTCTCCTGCCGTGTCATGAGGTTGTGCACATGCACTAATCATGTTAGTCAGCCTTTGCTGGTCTTACATCAGTATGTCAGTGTCTCTCTTGTAAATACAAACCTCCATTTTCACCTGAACATGACATGTACCAGGTCCAGCCAATGGAAGAGAAAAGGAACTAGCCTAGCTGTCAGAGTTCAAAAATAGGCATAGAAAGAAAAGAAAGCAAAGCAGAAATTAATTCAGTGTGCTAAACACAGAGGGTCCAAAAGAATTCTGGCAGTCACTGTATACTTTTAATCACACGTTCCTTTCAGTGACTTAGTTTGCAGAACGAAATTTTGTAATCCAGTTTGGTCTTAATTGTAGCTTCACTAATACGTGTGTGAACTTTTCTGTTTGGTGTTATTTACTCACTAACTTTTATTTGGTGAGCTTTATTTTCTCACTATTAATTTTATGTGAATTGAACAGCAGCAGAGCTGTCACTATAATTAAAAGAGTTAGCTATAACAGTAAATAGAACTTAATACAAATACAGAAGTGTAGATTTGCTTTTGTGAGAGATAACTGAAGGTTTAATACGTGACTGCAATTTGCGGTTCTTCCATTTTTTATCCTTTGCAGCATGCTCAAAATCTTTTTTGAAGTTTCATACAGTACAAAATAAACTGGAAATTGAAATTCATGGCATATCTTTCTGACAGTGTACTTCCATGTCAGAGATTCTTGCAGCAGCTTGTAGCAGGCTGGTACAGCTGCATCGCAGGAGACTTCAGCTGTGACACAAGTGAAAACAGGGTCATGTCCTTGTTTTAAGTCAAATGAGGGGTTGGACTTGCAGGATGAATTTTGGTAGGAGTCTAACAATTTTCAGTCTCTGCACAGCAGCATAGCTTTGTTTTTCTATGTCTGGCCTGTAGTTCTGATGTCTGGGAAACAAAAGTCACACCTAACCTTCCTAGTAGATCTATACCTGGGCTATGTGCTCTGTCTGGGCAGCCTCAAGCAAAGGAACAGTGACACCCTTTAGCGTGTCTCTTAGGCAGGTATGTTCCTAGAATTGTAGACAAAGATAGGAATGTTTGCACTGTGCTAGATCACTGCAGATGTTTTTTACTGCCACATGAGAATTTTCTCCTAATTTCATTGCTATTTCCTAACTTATTGTCACTAAATGAAAAGTCAACTGAAAAATAAGAATTTTGAAACTTTATAAATGGCTTGAAGATTCAGTCTTTGAAACAGCTTCAAAAGCTCTGATTTTCAGAGGGAACACAGTTTTAGTTAGGTGTATTCAAAACCATTAACATCTTCAAAGGTCAAAGTCTTTCCTCAGAAGTCCTCTCACTGAAAATTGAGTGTCCCCTCATATGTAAAGTTCATATTTCTCATATTTGGTCTATTTGTTGATTCTTTTAATAATTGCTTATTTAGTTCATATTTTTAATCTACTTACTGTAAGCAAGTAAGAGTTAATGTGAAATACAGTGTTCTTTAGTCTGTTTCTGAAAAATGACCCTTTGGTGAAATATTGATAGAGTACTAATGAAATCTTCCTTTCTTTTTGTTCTACAAATACAAGTACACTTAGAAACAGAAACAGAATTGGCTTTATCAGTCCCAGTGCAGCAAAATAAGCTATGAGGATAGTGAAAGTGTCTACAAGATCATAAAAGAGGAAGAGGATACAAGAAGTATATGAAAAATGCCTTGGAAGTGCAGACTTATGGAAAGTCTTCTGCACTGTCTATTTTCAACTTGACACTGAGCAGTGCAGTTGAGTAACAAAATTCTTTTCAATAGAGGAGCAGAATTCTCCAGATCTTAGCATTATTTTCATTTGAATGAACAAGTGAGGTATGAGTAAGAATGATATTGGCTCCTTATTTTGAGAAATTAATTTCTAAAGAACCTAAAAAATAGATTTGACTCTGCTTTGTCAGTTTTATCTTAATATTTTCTTATAAATTTAATTTATATTGATTTACCTAACACAAATTCAGTTAGTTGTTCTATTTAGTACAAATTGTTTTATTAGGCTGTGAGAGACGATGTAACTAAGCTACTGAAAGAACAACAAAAGAAAATAGTGAGAGAGGAGTAAAGCTGACTTGTCTTTTAGTAGGTATATTTTACATGAATTTGAACTGTGGAACACTAGAATGAAAAGTTTAAGATGAGTTTGACTTAGTGTCTTAACTTTGGATGAAATAAAATATATTCAATATCTTTTAGCACTAGCAAAGTGTCTGAAGTATTTAACTAAGGATTTAATGAAGTAAATTGTTCATTTTATGTACATTAATCTTCTGCAATATAATAGCGTTGAGTTTACAAAGATCTTTACTAAGGAGAAATAAGTGCTTTCAAGCAAAATCAAGACAAATACTTGTGTTCAAGAAGAGATACATTAATTTCATAATGGAACCTATAACTACAGTTTCTATACTTCAGTGATTTCTGCAGAGAACCAACATTTTTGACAATCATCACATTAGAATAAAAACTTAATACAAGACTACATGTATGTGGCATATTCCTGGTCCACAATGTGCTACATAATAGAAATTATTACTTTATATTTTAGCACATTTTTTCTTGTCATAATACTTTATAATAATATTTGGGTTCTTTCTGATTTCATACAGAAGTTTATATCATTCAGATGGAATAAAATATTTAAATGAATTTTGGCCCATTTTTTTTCTATTTTTTTTTCTTGTAATCACAGGATGTGATTTGTGAGAACTCTTTGTTAGAAATGGTTAATTTTAGCTTCTTTGTGACTGCTTAGAGAATAAAATTACTCCAGCTTTGTTCAGAAAGGGATATCCTAATATCCTATTCATCTTTTTGCCTACGGTTTTAGAGAGAAGACAATTATTATTTCAGGAAATCATACTTATCCTTAATGAAAATTACAATGAAGTTAGAGAGGTAGCTATCATGAATTTTGCAATTAAAAAAAAAAAAAAAATAGAGATTTTATCTAAGTGAAATTTTGTGGAATATAGGGTAGAAATTGATATTTCAAATTAATTGATACAGGAAAACATGTTTTCCTTATTAGAGTAGAGTTCTCATTTGGTTTTGCTTTCATAGAAAATCATCTTTAATTGATGAATTGCTTGTTAGAAAATAATTGCACCCATTTTTTATATTTAGGCTTAACTAATTCAAGTGAGTGTTCTCTGTAGAGACTAGTGTAGCTCATCTTATGTGTAAAAAAGGATATGTGTGCATTTAGAGACAGGAGACCCACATAGCGTTTAAATTTATGTTTTAAAAATTTGAGCTTTAAATACATACTCCAGGTCAGAGCTTGTGTGGGTAAATGCATTCTGCTCTACTGCTGCTATGGCATACTTATAGCCACCTGGAGTCCCAGCTGGGAAAGTTGTCACACAGCATATTCAGAATGCCCCTGGTAGAAGGATATTTTTTTTCTGTTCTATTGCATAGTCTTTTATTCTCTTTTATTAAGTCTAACATAATAGGAGAATATGTTTCTGAAATAGATGTCTTTGGTTAAAAACAAAGCATAAACCTCTTCAAAACCTGACAAAACTGTTAATTTTTATTCTGTTTAAAGATACACAACATTTTTATTAGTTTAAGTGCTTTAAATTTTCCATAAAATACTTCACCCTATGTTGTATCTGGTAAGTTTAATGTTGTCCTGATTACTCCTTACCCAGCTATGTCTTCATTTTGCTGTGTGGAAAAGGATCAAATGAATGCATAGTACAGAAATGACTGAAAATAAAAATAATAATGATATGTCACTTATAATGTTTCCCCTCCTTAAATTTCAATATTAAAAAAAATTAATAGGTATTAAAATCAGTTGAATGCTGTAGGCATACATTTTTTAAAGGCAACAGCTCGCTGTTATTTCTAAACAAAATGATATCATTCTACAAAAGCGTTTCATCCCTTTTGCTAATGCTGTGGAATGACAGCCAGTTTTAACCTCTCTGTAGAACTCTCTCTGACATATCCATTAGAATCACTGTTGTGATGCTTTTAGAGGTGTATTTCTAGCCAACCAATCACTCTGTATCTTCAGATGGAAATTATCAGAATGATTTGATTTGAACATGGACTCTCCCCAGCTGATGCCTGCCCATCAGACCTGCTGGACAAGCAAGCACTTTCAGCTTAATGACTGCAGCCATGGCCCACCTCAACAGCTGCCTGCTGGCAGCACCTGCATCACTTGAGACCATGCCTGCATGGAACTGAGTAAGGGAATGTGCACTGAGTAACAAAAAACCTGAAATCAACTGGTAAAATTATTATTGCATCCAGCTCATGCTGTTTCACTTCATTGATATAGAAGTGAAAATAAAATTTTGTATGAAAATAAAGCATCATAGACTTAGGAAAGGTCCTGAGGTCTGGGGAAAAAAAACCAAAAACGAAACCAAAAAAAACCCACTAATTTTTAAGGGCAAGAAAGAAGGTGCAGTGAACAACATGCTGGCCAATTTCACTGTCATGCCTGTGAATGTGGTAGACCAAGGCTGCAGATGGGATGAAGGATTCTGCTTCCTGGGGATAACCATAGTGCAAGCAGCCCCAGATTACCTGGCACCAATCTCCAAGCCTTGGCAGGGTGCTGCTTCCACAGCTGCATTGCATGGCCATTGCCCTGTGGGCCCAGATGATGACTCTCCTCCCTGAGAGTTGTTCTTTCTCGTTTTCCTTCCCCAGACCAATCTTCCCTGCAGGTTCCACACCACCTGCCTCTGTGGGGATAGTTTTGCCATCCTCATCTTCCACTTCACCTTCTCCATCCTGCTGCCAAGGGAAGCAGTTGGAGTGTGGGCTCAGAAGTGCTCCTCTCCTATTCTCCTAAGGGCATGCCAGGAAAAAATGTGTCCTGTGCTGAGCATACACAAAGCAGCACGAGCCCCAAGCAGAAACCTCAGCCCCATAAAGGCTGTGTTTGACGTCTCACCTAGAAGAAAGGGTGAGGTCCTTTGAAAGATCACAAGACTCAGCAGAGAAGAGGCCCCAGAGAAGTTTGACCTGGTCCTCTGGTCACATAATGGTCAGTGAGAGCTGGCTCTTGCCTCCTTCCAAGCTTCTTATGGCATCCTTATGGCATTCTGCAGCATCAAGACAGTACCAGCCCCACCCTCAGAGCCCCCAGACAACACAGGGCATAGGAGCAGCAACACCACTGACTTTAAACTGATCTTAAAAGATTTTTTTTGTCTCAGATCCATGGATTGGTTTATGTTTGTAGATACTTCGAACCAATAAAAAACTCTGGTATCTCAAGAGTGTATTCAAAATTTCCTTTCTGTGGCCTGTTTCAAGAACTACAATTTTTTTAGAGGGACTAACACAAAAATAATAGGGGTAAATTCACTTCAAGTTATTATCTTAACATCCAATAAAAACAAAAGAAAAGCATCTGAAGAATGTGCTATGGTAAATATGTACCAAGCAGACTTGGATTCTTATCTACAAGTAACTTTAGTCAAAAGTCACACAGATATATCATTTACAATGAGAGAAGCATTTAGGTGAAAACAAATGAAACTTCAAGAAATATAAAATCTTTAAGAGACAACAACATCACTTTCAACTTCCCATAAAATTCTTTGTAAATTGTGCGTTCCTAGCTGATCATCTCTGATTCTGTAAGCATAGATCCAATGACATGATGGTTTGTAACTTTTCATCTTCAGAGGTAGGTTAAAAATACCAAAAATGTGAAGTAAATATAACAGCTCAAGAGTGTCACTGTGCCCTTGTACATTCACACGAGTTATGTTCCATATTATTTTGAAAGGACAGATGGCACTACAAGTGAGCTCCATTCTTGTGTTTATAAACTCCAGTGCTAGTGTCCTGGTTCAGAAGAAGACTTCTGTGATGCATGTGATGTATACCATTCAGTTGTGACAGCCCCTAAGTAGCACTCCTAACTAAGCTGTCATGCACTATTTAGTATTAGGGTGGGAGGGAAGATGACTTGGTGGGAGGGTTAGTTCCAAACGCTTTGCTAAAGAAGATTGCTACAGTCCATTAGCTGCAAGCAACTGAGCAGATGAAGAAAGCCCTGTCAGAGTCACATATTAGCTCTGTGTAGCTATATATATTATGCAGCATGTGTATACTTGTATTACTGGTAAGAGATTATAGGATAAGTGGAAATGAAATAGCAAATCTTTTTTAGATGCTCAGATGATTTTATATGCTTTATATTTATGGAGCTCTAGTGTTTGATGTGCTTCTATATTAAGATGATTAAGGATGTATTTTTAAAAGTGATTTTGCTCTGAAGTTAGGTGAAATTTTAGCACTGATCACCAGAATTTCAGAAAATATTTCTTACTTCTACTTCCAGTTCTAAGCAGCCTGAGTGATACAGGTAGATCAAGAGAAGTGTAAACTTCAGTGAGTAAACACAGCATGAGTAATGTTTAGCCAAAAGCCATAACAAAGTAATTGCAAACAGCCTACAAGTCACAGTTAACTTATCAAATGGGTTAGCATCTATTTAAAGTTAGGGAAAAAAGGGTTCTGATGAATTGGGATTGATTTGCAAAAAGTCAGATGAATTAGTTGGGGTTTTTTGCAGTGAACCATCAGACTATTAAGTGAAAGTCTGCAACAGAATTTTTCCTGCTGCTCTTGTAAAGGGTGTACACCCTATTTTTCCTTTACTTCCTAACAGAAGTGATCAGGTAAGTAAGCCTGACTGTATGCAATAATGGGATGCCCTTTTATTTCAACTAATTACATGGTTAATTATCTGAGGTAAAAGCCTTTAATGATATTAATCCCTATGTTTCACAATAGTTAGAGTCAGTAAGGTGAAAACAACATATATTTTGATATTCTGCCTTTTCTGATAACTGCATACCACAGGCAGAAATGAGATTTTTATTCATGTTAATCAAATTAGCACAAAAGTAAATTTCCAGTCATTTTATACATGGATATTTAAAGAAATTTGGATGAAAGGGATTTTTGGCTTGTTTCATTTTTAGCTTTTTCTTCTACCAGTTTGTTGCTAACCTGCCGTAATACCTTGACTAGATATGTGTCCTTCTATGTGTCCTTTCAAGATCACATAGTCTTTAATATATACAGTGAAGAATGAAATTCTGAAATCTTGAAGAGGTATAGATCATTATATATTTCTAATCAGAATGTTTACTTGTTAAATTTGAAACATTATTAAACTATATATGCAGGGAAAAATGGCTAGCTGCCAAATTAACATGATTCTAAAAATACTTACAAGGTGTGGGTTTCAATCCCAAGCCCCTGAATATTTCTGCCTTAGAACTCAAGTCACTTATGTTATTGTCTTTATAACAAACACCTCTAATTTTTTCACTTGTTTAATCAGTTCTAAATATGCACTAATACTAATTCCAATCACAAGTGCTTAGTACTGAATAGATATGAATACATATTTATAAGGTCAGTGATAGGACAAAGGGACACAAAAAACGCAACTGCCGCACATGTATGATATATTATCGTTTCCTAGGTGCAAAGTGAACATGTATTTTAGAAATAATTTTTCTACTTCATGTTATTAGCTACTGATTTAAAAGGATTGAGGTAAGCACACTGGAAATAAAGTCCATTTTGTGTGAACGTAATTCAGTCAAAGCTGGTATAGATGTATCCTCTCCATTCTTGTGGAATTAGATGCAATATATCCTCTTGGGAGAGAGATCTTCAAAAATTGGGAGTCAGTTGCCAGTCCTCAACATTTCTGAGTTGTTTGTGGGTATGAGAATAGGAAAGGATGAACTGGGCAGTAAATCCTGGCTTAGTTAACCTAAGGTAGAACTATGATTTATTTTCGTCTTAAGTCTTGCTTAAATTCCTGTAATACAAATATGAGAAAAATGTAGTCCTCCACATTATTTGGGAATATGTGTCTTACAATACAATATCTATATTTTTTACTTCTAAATTTCTCCTTTTATAGGCAAGAATGTAATTTCCAAACATTAAATACACCATCTGGTAAAATTTGTGCTATCTTTAATCCTATGTTTATGCTTTAAAATCACTGTTCCATGTGACCAACTCTACTGCCAGTTTGTCCCAACTACTTCTGTTTCCACATTATGAGACCAATAAATGAACTCTTTTAAAAGTAAGACTTAATATTGTTAAAATCCTTCACAGTCTCCATGAAACAGAGAAATACAATAAATTATATTACACTCTTATTTCATCCTCATTCTAAGAATTTTACAGCACTACATAACGTTTAATTTTGTTGTATTTGTTGCATTGTATTTTACACAGAGCTTCTACAGTGAAATTGCTTGCATAAAGTGACACAGGACGGCTATGGTGGACTGTCTTGTATGTGCCGAAAGATGAGTCAAACGTCCAACCTGAATGGGCAATGAGTTTTTGGAGGACCTTAGGAATAAAAAGAGGGTGTAACATCTTTGGAAGGAGAGTCAGATCTCTCAGGAAGTATTTAAGGGAGTTGCTAGGCCACGTATTAAAAAAAATTAGAAAGGGCAAAGCTTGGTTTGAACTTAATTTGGCAATTAATTTTGTAAAAGATATTAAAAATGTTTTTCAAATATATTAATGATAAAAGGAAGGGTAAGGCAAATCTTTCTCTATTAGATGAGGGAAGGAACTTAGTAACTGCAGATGAGGAAATGGAGGAGGTGCTTAACATGTTCTTTGCCTCAGTCTTTAGTGGGAAGACAGCTTGTCCTCAGGACAACTGTCCTCCTGGGTTGGTAGATGGTGTCAGGGAGCAGAATGGTGCCCCTGTTATCCAGGAGGAGGCAGTCAGAGAACTGCTGAGCCACTTGAATGTCCATAAGTCTATGGGCCTAGATGGGATCTATCCCAGGGTGATGAGGGAGCTGGCAGATGAGCTTGTGAAATGGCTCCCCATCATTTACCAACAGTCCTGGCTCACTGGTGAGGTTCTAGATGACTGGAAGCTGGCCAATAGGACACCCATCCACAAAAAGAGTGGGAAGGAGGATCCTGGTAATTATAGACCAGTTAGCCCGACCTCAGTACCAGGTAAGATAATGGAGCAGTTTATATTGAGTATGATCATGCAGCACTTACAGGATGGCCAGGGTATCAGACCCAGCCAGCAGGGGTTTAGGAGGGGTATGTCATGTTTGACCA
>VXBR01011036.1:52475-79847 GCA_013400215.1 Cisticola juncidis
GTAGTCAGGTGGGGCTGGTTTCTCTCCAGGCAGCAACTGACAGAAGGAGAGTACAGAGTCTCAAGGTGTGCCAAGGGAAATATAGGTTGAATATTAAGAAAGTTCTTTATGGAAAGAGTGATAAAGTACTGCAATGGTCTGCCTGGGGAGGTGGTGGAGTCACCATTCCTGGGTATGTTTAAAAAAAGACTGAATGTGGCACTCAGTGCCATGTTTAGTTGAGGTGTTAGGGCATGGGTTGGACTCAATGATATTGAGTCTCTTCCAACTTAGTGATTCTGTGATTCTGTGAATTTCTATCCTACTGCAAGTCTCACACTTTTCAAATGTCACCCAACCTGCAGCCTGTTGAAAAGTTCCACCTGTTGGAACATGAGAAAGTCATAATAAAGCCTTAATGTAAACAGGGCAATTATTGTTCTTCTCTACAAAGATCTTATTTTTTCACTTGCATTAGCCAGAGTTAATAATGTTCCTTCATCTCGTTCTATTTGCTTGAGTTTCGTTCACTTTCTTTCCCACTTCTTGTAAAATGTTCTATATTAACCCTTTCCCTCCTTCAATCAATGCTGTTTTATGTTGACTCTCTACTCTCTCATGCATTTTCTTATTCTTTACTCAGCCTGGTATTTGATCAGTTTCCCTTTTCTGTTGTAGCATCATTAGTTGTGTACTTCCTAGCTCTGTCTTCTTTCAGCTTTCCTACACTCCAATAGAAGTGTACATTTGACCTCATCTTCCTTACACACTGCTTGGTCCTCTCTACATTAAGACAAATTCTTTCCTCATTACACACTGAGTTATCTTCTGAATCACTTTTTTTTTGTTGTTGTTGTTTTGCCAGTGATATTTTTAAAAGCTTTTGCTAAGGAAATCAAAAATCAGACTGTCATAGAATATTTCCATCCAAGCTTAAAAAGCTATATAATTTAATTTGTAGCCTTTCCTTTCACTAGATGACACTTGTAGAAATGGGAATACTACCCTGAAACCCAGCCACATACACATTTAAGAGATAGTTTTACACAGACTTCCATTGCACTTGGTTTCTCACTTTTTTGGGGGTTTAATACAGCAGTAGTTATGACTTCTTTTCATAGAATCATAGACTCATTAAGGCTGGAAAAGACCTTTAAAATCATTAAGTGCAACCTTATACCCAATACCATCATGTCAACTAAACCACATAATTACATAATTTCTTTTTTCACAATAAAATGCCCTTTCCTTTATGGCCCTTTTCTTCCTTTCTCCTTGCTCTTGTTTCATCACTGAAAGCCTGATCTACTTTCTCCATTTTCTGCTCTTACTATCAAAGCCCTTTCTACCAAAACAACCTGCCCTCATAAATATTTTATCAGAATGTTCTCTAAGTAGAAACAACATTGTATACTAACAGATTAACCCATACCAAGGCTATATTGTCTAGTTATTTAGCTGAAAAAATATGCAATTTCTCCTTTTATGCGAAGAGGCAGCATAATTTTTCTGTTCCCACAAAATAGATCTCTAAAGAATCTATTTTCCTTTTGCTTGTGTTTTTAGACTTGTTAAACTCTTTAAGTGGTCAGTGCTGTCTTTCTCTTTCAAACTTTTGTTTAATCTCTCACAATGGAAAAGGTCATGAATAAAAAATATAAAAGACAATGTTCTAAATAACAGTTTCTAAGGAGTCTTGAAATAATTACAGTAATAGAATGAAACAGCTAAGCATATCTCACTGATTAAAAAAAATGAAATTTCCATTTAAGCTCTTTAGTTGAAAGGAAAGGTATCATGTAATGGAAACACTCAGAAATAACAGGAACCTATCATCAAGTTCTGGAAAAAAAAATCGCACCCATTTATATTTATTGATTAAATTGTGCTATATATAATAAGTAATTCGTGATGGACAGTGAGGAAATTTTCAAAATGCAGGAACCTAATGAAATGCCAGAAAAACATGTTTTGTTGCCCTTTTTTGTTTTCACCTTGCTTTCACCATTTCACCTTTTATAATTTTCAGTCCTGAGTGACTGGTTTTGAGTGACTGTGTGAGTGAGAGAACAACTACAATCACAGATATAACCATACACCTGGAAGAAGTCTACCTCCTCAACAGCGTCATGGTAATATCCTGAAGTACTGGTGCAGCATGAAGAATCTGAATGAGAGAAAAAAATTACAGATCAGTTTTTGTTCTTCTGCCTAACCCTGGTCACAGTTATGATGGCTTAGTCTATTTGTGTTTGTTTAATTTTTTGTTGATACTAGTCATTGTCTTAGGTATCTATCTCCCATTATATTCTTGATTTCATTTTCCTTATTTAATGATCAGCCATGCCATTGTAAATTGGATAATATTTCAGGCAACACATTGTCTGAATGCGAAGGGAATATGTTTTAGACTGTTTTAACTTACGTTTTAGTTCTCACCAGCTGCAAATTTGTTAGGAACTGACCTATTGCCATTCCATCAAAATCAAAACATTTTACTATCTTCAATCAGACAATATAAGCAAGTTAACTGTTGTCCTTGATAATTGTTCCATAATTAATGGAATTCATTGGTAAGCAGCTCAAAGCTAAAATACATACTGGAATAACTAGGGTAAAATAAACTTCAGAAGGCTTGGAAACAAGTAAAATTAGCCATTCTAAAATTGTCTAAACCCCAAATTTATTCTCTAATATAATATGTGAATGTTAAAATGCTTTCAACAAGCATTTCAGAATCTTAATATTTGTTCTTGCCTATAGGAATGAAGGCAAAGGACGTGGGTGAAAATGTAGAATTTAACATGTGCTTAGCTGCTATTAAATGGAATTGTTTACAATTAGATACATCCCCTGGGCAACATTGTTTTAACCTGAGAGGTTCTATGCTTTATATTAAGAAAATGACGTCAGAATTTTTCACTTGCCTATTCATACCTCAGTGCTGTGGTACATGCTGAAAAGACATAAGTCTGTTTTATAAATCCTCTCTCAGAGTAACAGGGCGGGAGAAGGGGAGCAATAAGTAAGCTAAGAATGAAAGACATGACTCAAATGACTATGTCCTCAGAATACTCCCTCTACACAATTTTAGAGTTTACATTTCTGACTTCCTATGAAGGACCTAAGTTACTTTAGAAGCAAGGTAAATTTGCCTGGGCAATCATCAGTGCTTTACAGCTAGGCTGCTTCTAGTACCAAGGTGGTTAAGTTAGAGTTAATGTATGCACGCAACCCATCCCTCCACCTTTGCCTTATTCATTCTGGAAACACTCTATTTGTCTAAACATTTGTGACTGAATTAAATTCTTCAAAAAGCTTTACAGGTTAAAAAATAATCACAAACTATGTGCTTGCCCTCTGTTCCTGTCTTGTGGGCCTTAGTTTGGCAGATAGGCAGGACAATTAGAAGCTGTCATTAATGCATTGTTGAGCTTTTCTGTTCTTTTTCCTCCCTGCAAACTACAACAATGTAACAACTCCTTTGTTTTTGGTTTTTGTTTTTTTTTGTTCTTGTACATTTACTAGTTTTCTGCTGAAAGCCTCAAGAACTGGAGTTGTTTTGTTAAAAACTAAAAGAATAAAATTGCCTGTGTCGCCATAATTGTAACAAGCCAGAATTTTAGTGCCTTAAATCAAGTAAGCTTCCTATTCGCTGAGTTGTAGCTAAATGCAGGAAATGCAATTTTTAAAGCAATAAATATCTATCAAATGAGAATTATGTATTTCATTTTCAGACAGCATTTTTGCCATGCTGATGCACAGTATCTCTAGCATTAGATGCTGTAATTCCCCCAAGACAGATGACATTCATAATGCAAATAGTGTAACAGGAACATGAATGGTACAACCGAAACTGAGCTTTAGAGCAACAGAGATAAAACCTGGAGTTTCTTTTCTGTAGCTTTTTTAAAGCTTAGGGCAAGCTCAAATAGAGTCTTTAAAAAATAAATTGGCAATTGGTCTCTCAAAATATGTTACCAGTTTTCCAATCCCATTAAAAAGATTCAAAAATATAGTAAGGTGGAGAAGCAGTGATGATAAGGCATGATTAGTAGTACCAAAAGGTGAAACACTGAAGGTAAGAAATTGAGATACTTGTGAAGTCCTTTGGATTCACAATGCACCATTTCTTATTTTTCATTCTGCACCTTCAGGTCTTAACAATAATTAAATAAAACAAGTAATTTCTGTGGTTACGTGTCTTTGATTCTGAGGGGGTTTTGTTTGTTTGTTTTGGGTTTATTTTTTGTCTCTTTGTTTGTGGGGGTTTTTTGGGTGTTTTTTTCTCATTTAGTGCAGACCGGAATTCATCTCTCTTAACTCCCCAAAGTTTCCATAAGTTGGTAAGGGATTCTTAGCTTTAGTCATTTATCACGAATAGGCCAGCTTCTGAGATGACCTGGGACAGGCTTGGATGACCAGATTCAAAATCTTTTCATTGTAAGGGCTCTTGCCCTGGGAAATGCAGGGCAAAACACTAAATTGGCAATGACTCTTTTTTACAAAAGCCAGTCAGCAGAAGTGGCAGCTGCACAAAAGCTGGTAATGACTTATTACAGAGTTTGGAGAAAATGGTATTGCTTGAGAACTGTGTTGCTGTACAACAATAAGGGCAGACAGAAAATATTTAATAGGATTGTTTTGTTTTCTTCAGTAGCAAGCTTGAAGAACTTGGAAACATTTTGTCAGATAATGTTTTATATATTCATGAATGGGTTTTGGGGGATGTGATCACAAAATATTGTCAGGCAGCTTGGCATAAATCTGGGAAACGAGTTTGAATGCTTTGCCAGGATTAAACTAAAGAGTTCTCCAAGCGTCTCTTTTCTCCAACCAGCTACATAGCAATGGGAATATGGCCATTTCAATACTGACAGTAAAAATATATATTACCAGTAGTATTGCTCCTTTACGCGCCTCAGTTACAGAAACGCCATGTCTGGATTTTGATATTCTGATATTCCAATATTCTGATATTCTGATATTCTGTGTTTTCTTTAACTTTCTGTACCCTGTGAAGCTGAACTACTAATGTGTAGGATGCAGCAGTCCTGCATAACAACAGGAATACTGTTTTACTAACATTCAGGGAAAACCCTCCCAACCACGTTGTCTACCTTTATTTCACTCGTTCTAGTCATATTGCATTCATTCCTAGTCCTCACTGCCTCAGACTGCATGCTCACCTTTCAGTCACGATTCTTTTTCTTGGCTATATTATCCCCAGAATATTCCCCATTCTGCCTACCAAGAAGTCTCTTGCTCTCAGTGGTTGACCAGTAATCAAAGAAAAAAAAAAGTTTTCTCCATTCTCAGATCTGATGTAGACAATACTTACAATACTTCAGTGAAATAGAAATCATGACCAGGGTACAAAAATTATTGCTGATTTCCAGGAATGAGATTAGTGGGGGGGTTGGGTTTTGTTTTTTGGAGTTTGTCTGTTTGTTTATTTGTTTGTTGATTGTTATTGTTTTTATGTATTTGTCAATGTCTTTCAATATTTCTGTAAATCTTGATATTTGCTAGTCTTGGAGGTTCCAACATTGTGCTCACAGGCAATATATGCACAACCTAGCAGGTATACACAGTCTGTACTGAATGTTGACATGGATATTTCTGTTGATATGGATAGGCTGATATGGATATTTCTGTAGCCTCACAGGTAAGCTTTATGAACATGGCTATCCATAGAGAAGTTTCTTTTCTTGCTTATTAGCATTTTGTTATTTTCTTAGAAATGCTTATATATCTGTTTAGGTTCTGCAGCATTATTTCTGTGTTTATAGGACAAGAAAAGGAATTATTCTATTACTGAGATGTCCCACTTCACAAATGAAAGTGAAGATAATCATTTTTACTCCCCCTCATCTGTCAGAAACTAATTCCCTTGACTTCATATTATGATCAGGTTTTTTTTTTCTCTTTCAAGTAATCACCAGACTATACTTTTATTTCAAAAGCTTCTGTCCAGTGCATGTGGCTGTGCTGCAAATAAAGCACACATCACTTGCTGTATAATGATATTGTAAGACATTTCTGCTTTAAGGGACACATCAGCAGTAGTAATTGCAAGTCAGCTCTTTTCAAGTATAGATCAGTCCCAAATTATTCTGTGAAGAAAGGAAAATACTTGAAATGTCCAATCCTGCTTAATGGGTACAGGGGAGAGCCGCTGGATAGGTGGGGCATGGAAAAAATGGCAGAGTTCTGAGGTGGTTCAGGAAGAAACAACTTTTACTTGCAAATGTTAGGGCATCCAGAAAGAATAAGGCATGTGGCAAGGCTTTGACTGGATTTTTTGGTCAGGCTTAAAATATATGTTGAGAAGAAGGTAAGAGGGGAGTGGAGATGGGTGGGGGTCAGAGGGAGGGAGAAATAGACAGGGAGAGGAAAAGACTCTCCAGTTGCAAGAGTCCCAAACGTACCATAAGGACAAAGAGAGGACAGGCATAGAAAAGGATCATTCTGCCTCATTTTCCTGACCTTTGATTTCTCATCTTTCACTTCAAGTAAATGTCTTTGAAATGATGATGGAAATAGGATGATATGAGACATATAAGGGGAAAAAATGTCTTGAATGCCTTCCTTCTGTGTTGGGATGAAAACTAAGTGGAGCTTTCTTTTCCCTTTTCCCCTGCTTTGTGCACTAAACAGGGCTCAACTGAACTTTCTTAACACAGTCTAAAAAATGCACTCCAAGGATGTCCTTGGATTGCCCTTGTAAGAGTATTTTGCATTTTCCCCTATTATGTCTAATTTTTTTAATTATTTATGGAGCTTTATTTGCATGGATGAAAATGGGGGAAGTTTTATGGCACCTACCTGCTCAGGATTTTCATTTACTAAGCAACCAAGATCTATAATTAAGCTGCTAAATTCTACTGAACTTTTCTGATTCAGTTTCTGAGACTATAATGTTGTCATGAATGTAATTTGCAAAAGAATTTTGAATTTAGGGGAGGTTTAGATTACTGTTTCAAATAAAGTATTAAGTTAAATAATTAAGCAGCAGTAGAAAATAGAATCAAATGAGATAATCTTACAGTTCTCAAAAAATGTATTTGATCAATTCACAATTTTTTTAGTTTTTTACCACTTAAATTCTGAGACTTTGGGTAAAATTTGATGCTTGAAAAAGTTTTTAGTGTATTCATGGATAACAAAAAATTCTGCACGTTATACTTTTGTTATAACTGGATTGCTATATGTATTTGTTCTGCAACATATTTGTTACAAAGTCTACATTCAATAGCCATTAAAATACAATGCAAACTCAGTTTGACTCAGAATTTATTGTAAATCAGACTTCTTGATTATCATCTATATACTTATCAGTTTTCAGGGTGTGTGGAATTTTCATGACCATCTGAATGACATACTCATCAGTCATAATAAATTTAATAAAATAAGTAAACCCCTTTTTAAACACTGAATGGTGGCAACTAAATTACATAACAGAGGTAGCTGTAATTCACAGTTCTAGAAGTTCTTTTATTTGTTAAGCATTTTGCACAAAGCTGGGATTTTAGATTTTGTTTTTCCCTTGCTGGATATATTCTGAAAAAAGGGAATACACAATTTTGGAATTACATATTCCTCATAACAAACTGCCATGTCCTGCTCCTCTTAGAGCAAGCAAATTCTCAATTATACTTTAAATTTTTCTTTAGGAGTGCTTTTGAGCTGAGCACTTGAGATTTGTATTAGTACAAAGAAAGATGGGTAGTGTTAGTAACCCTTTATCTTATTGTCCAGGGCCAGCTCCAAGTGTGAAGATAATAAATGGTAAATTGATATTATTGCATGAATAGTTTTATTGTGAATTGTGAATCATTTCTGTAAGAATTTGCCTCATAGTGTTCCCTCAATTGCCAGAGACATTCCTAAAGGGAAGATTCAGATTTCAAACAGATACACATATACCCATTTTTCTTAACCATAGTTGCAGGGTGACATTCAGGTTAAGCTTCTGTGGTGTGGAAATAGTTTAGAAATCAGTGTGCTTCAAAGCTAACATTCTTCTGTCATTATTTGATTTGGAAGGACAGAATAAAGTCAGAAAGGATTAAGGCATGAAGGACGTTAATATAAAACAGAGGGTGGGGTAAGTTTCATATACACGCTGTGAAATCCTGACGGCCAGACGGAGAGATTCAGGTCAGAAAAGGTTAGAGCCAACAGCATTCTTACCAAGCTTTCATTCTGATCTTAAAGTTGGTAGACAGTAATCAACATCAAAACACATATGCAGATAACTAAAAGAACAGTAACACTGCTTACAGTCTGTCCTTCTTTCTGCATTTTGTACAAAAGACAACTGATATTTCTCACTTAATTTACCCGTACAGTACAGCATTTCACAGAATTTTTGGTGAGAATGGATATTTGAGGACCTTGCCTGACCTTCATCTAATATGAGTCTATGTCCAGCACTGCGTCAGGTCTAGGCAAATCCTGGAAAATTTCAAGGACAATGATCCTGCAGGTTTTGTGCATAGCCTGTTACAGCTCCTCTACTTTCCCGGCATACATGGTAGATCTTTTCTCCTAATGTCCAAAACAAAACTCCCAGGCCAGAATGGACTTTGTAACACTGTGCAATACTACTGACAGTTGTTTTGTTAGGTCTTTTTTCTAGCCCTCCTTCAATGAGCTAATCATTAAATTGTCTTCTTTGCCAGAAAAAGGAAAAACAAAAATCCCGAAATAACAACAACAAAAAAACAAACACAAAACCAAAACCAAACATGTAAAGAAGCCATCTCTTTCAGGTGAGGTGCACGAAGACCACTTGGGCAAAGGAGTGGTAGATAACCTGTGCAAACAGACTATATGTAATGCTTTTTTAACTTGTTATTTTCAGCTACATCTGATTTTGATAAATTATAGCAGTGCTGAATACTCTGTCCCTTTTTGCTTCCCCGGCTTAGTCTGATATATGATCATTGAACTTCCTCTCCTTGTCACTTTATCCAGAATACATTTAAAATGAGCAAAGTACCTCTGCAAGGATATACACAGCTTAAATTGCAAAGCAATTATTTAATAGTTAAATCACATCATAGGTACTTAATGATCTATTACAGTAACTATTAATATTACAATTGAGTCTTTGCTGTCCAAGCAGTCATCAGACTTTTGGGAAGGGTCGGAGTCCATTACTCCTTGTAAAGGACTCATCTTCAGTATTTCTGAATTGCCATCTTATGATTCCCTGGTTTTTTGTTAGGATTTTGTAGATTTTCATGTCTGTGATTTTTCCTCTTGAATCCTTGTGCATTGAATTATTGCTATTTCAACAGTTTTACCTCTTTCTGTCATCTTACCTTTTCTCAGACGGTTGAGCCAAAGTTACCTAGTTATCCCATATCAAAACCAAAACTTAGCTCAAATTCAGTTGAACCTCTGGAAGGAGTTAAATCTCTGTTTCCTGAAGAACCTTTTAACAAACAGTCCCACTCTTGCTTCATCAGAAAGGAGCAATGTTGTTTTAGGTGTGAAAATGTCTTTTAAGCTGTGGTCTCAGGGACCCATTCTCTGGAGTTACACAGAAAATGGCACCAAAATTCCTGCAGAGTTTCAATCATAGATGAGATTTCTCTATTCTGCCATCCATCCATCCATCCATCCATCCATCCATCCATCCATCCCTCAGGCTTCTACCTCTTTTCCCTAAGAGGTCAGTGAGCAAACAAGGTAATTTAACACAGCTCAAAGCAGTATATGAAGAAAACACCAGAACAGTCTCATTTCAAGTAACAGTGAAAATAATTTCACTTGCCTTAGGTCATACTCAGGTCTTCCTTCCAGGCCCTGCTCTCCCCATGCATAAGTGCTCCATAAAACAGAGGGGTTAATGGGGGCAATGCTGGGGCAGGGGATCTTCACTGAGTGCAAAAAATGTAGCTGACTTTTAAAACCATAAAGAAATGTATATAGTCAGTCCCAGGGAGTCCCTTTTTCCTTGATGGCATAGCACAGTTCTGCATGAATTCTACTTATCTTTCTCTCTCTGCAGAGAAAGGAAGCAGAGGCAATGAGCCAGAGAAACTCAGCCAGTCTGAGGAATTTTAAAAATTCTTTTTGAGATAAAGATTTCAATGCCCACAGTTTCATGTGTGCTAAGAAGCTTACTAACAGCTGAGTGCTGAAGTGTGACCCGCATGTGCCTTTTAGGTCATCAGAGCCAGAATGATCTCAACCCATTAGCTTTCAGGTTATGCCTTGGTCAAGTGAATTCTTTGAAGTCATTTCAGCTGAGAAGGTTAAAGGTTGACATTTGCAGTTATGACTTGTGTGTGCCACCTTTACACTCCTATCAGTATCATAAAGTCAGTTTCCAAGTTTTCACCATAAGAAATTCAAGACATTTCTAAAACTTTGGAACTAATTTTTTTTAATGTAATTTTAGTCTTCCATTTCCCCCCCACACTTCCTTTGCTTTTTTTTTTTGCTTTTAAACCAATTATTAATAATTTATTTAAAGATATTATTAATGATATTATATTTTAATTTCACCTGTTTTATGGTGATGTGTCTAATTTCAGCTAAAAGATGCATATTATTTTCTTTGTTTCATGATCTATCCATAGAGAGGCTATTCTAATGTGATCTTACAGTATCTAATCTGCAATAGCTAGGAAACCTCTTAAGAAAACAAATTTTAAAAAATATTTCTTAAAATCTTAAAATAATTTATCAATTATCCATTCATGCAAAGATCATTCATACTACTTGGGAGCAGCCTAGTGATAAAAGGCAAGTTAAATTATATTGCAGCCTTTCACTGTTGTGTGTTAAACAGAGTAATACAGAAGCTGTAATATTCTGTTATATTGCACTGACAACTCTTTTAGTGAGCTTTCTTGCCTTTTTTATTTTTAATTCAGACAAGATAAATAGTTCACTGTTTACTGAAGGAATAAAAAATCGTTAAAAGAATGACAAACTATAATACTCTTTTTATGCAAGTCCCTTCCTCTCTAAGTCATAATCATGTTATTTAATTTACTTTTCAAATTAGGAAAGTAGCTTTTAGAGATAACACATGGGTAATTCTGTAGTATCAGACACATGAAACATTTTCATACCTACATATGTTTATTTCAGGACATTTATAACTGCTCTAAATCAAACACTAACAATTCATGTACACTAAAATGCATAATAAGAACTGATTACAAAAGGCAGTAGAAATATAGTAGATTATGTCTGGCAAGAAATAGAAAATACTTAAACATAATGAAAACTATTTAGGTTTCTATATATCACTTGTCACTCAAGACAAAGCTAAGGGCTGCAAAAGCCTTCTGGCTTCCCCCCATCTGTGTTTTAAGCTTGTTAACAAAAAAAAAAAAAAAAAAAAAAAAAAAAAAAAAAAAAAAAAGACAAAGAAAGAAGGACCCTGAGTGCTGTCTGAAGCCCTTAGGCTGCTCACTGAGGTGCATTTGTGTATTTCTATATATTTGCCTCTGTGTGTGTGTATAAACTACGTATGAACACTTTGACTTGACTGACTTTTTGAAATACTGGAAAAGGTATTTACTGGAAAAACCATCTAGTCATTTATTATTGCTGTAAATTTCACGATTGTCTTAAAAATTCTGCCAGTTTAAAGAGGAAAGCCGGGAAGCCAGTTTGCCAGATTTCTCTCTGCTGCTGAGGACTCTGATGAGAGATTACCCCTAGGTCAGGAAGTTTGAACATGCATCACGCTGGTGGTGACCTATGCCATGCTGCTGGCTCTTTTCATTAGCCAGCCTGAAAGTGGTTTCTTTCTGTCCAGAAACTACACAAGTGAGTATATGCTTAAAGCTAAAATAGACATGAGTGCAGCTATTCTTTAGTTTTAAAACCTTATCCTTCTAAGTTAGGCTTTGAGGTACATCAACCTTGTGGACATTGTTTTACACTGATTACTGCTTGTGTTTACAATTTCTTTTTTTTTTCTTCCCCAATTAAAAAGAAATAAGGAAAAAAGAAAAGAACAAAAAGGACAGCTAAATTACTGAATTATCTGTCATCTTCACTTTCTTTTTGTCCTCTCCTCAGTATAGTGTCAAGACCCAATAAATGCATGATGAGCTGTGTTTAAACATAATGACCAGTTTAGCTACACAAGAAAATTTACCTTCTTACTTAAGTTATTAACTCTGGCTTGTTCAGGGGAGATGTTTTTAAAGAAATTGTCTTGGTTGTCTGTACTTTCATTCTTACGTCTCAGCTAAAGACCATTAACAGAGCAGGATGAGGTGGTCTGCACTTTGAATAATCACGTAGTGCTCATGTCTTGCTACCTTTACAGAAACCAAGAAGAAATCAAGTAAAAACAATTATTTCTGGACTTCCAGAAAAGTTTAAAAACCACGGGCTTTATGTTCCCTAGCTAATTTCAGTCAATCCTCTTGTTACCTTTGTTGCATTCTCTCAAATATTTCTGTGTCTTAGAACTGAAGTATGAATTCATTATGCCTCCTTCTTTATTATGAACTATACAAGTAATTTAGGAATTTGAGCTGGATGGTACTAACACATAAGCTTTATCTCATACATGCAAATGATAATTCAACTGGTCACATGTCATTCCAAAACAAGAAAGGATGACTGTATTCAGAACTCAAAAAAACTCCATGCCTTAACGGTACAATAGGAAAAGAAAAAAAAAAGCAAATAAATATCTGGAAAAAAAATTAGCCTTGGCTGCACACCAATGTCTGATGCTTTCTGCAGCATAACATGAGCACTGATTAATCTGGTGTACCTCTGCTCTTGATTAAGACTCTTTTGTGAAGATCAGTAGCCCCAAATGACTTTCTGTAGTGAAGCACGATTAATTCTCTGCAGACAGTATCAGGTCACATATAGTAAATGTGATGGTGATGAGGCACTGCAAGTGAACAGGACTATCATCTTTATCATCAGTGCTGACAGCTCATCTATGTGCATTTTTACCTGATCTGAAGTTAAAATCGCCACACAGGGGACAGAAGATTTTCCCACAGTGGTATTTTTGTATTCTGAAACAATGACAATACCTGTTTTACTGAGTTGATTTTTTTTTTTTTTTTTCTGCATCTTCATTTCATATTAATGAATTCATATTAGCACTGGCCATTATCTTATTCAGGGCTGAGCACTGTTAGCTTCAAGTAACTGCCCATTTAGAGCTGTAGTTGAAAGCATTTTTTTTTTTATCTTAGATGTGTAACTTGTGTAGGGTTTAATTTTGAAATGGTTTGCTGAGAAAGCAAGAAAAAAAAAAAACTTGTCAAAACTCTAGGAGCTCTGCACAAAAGTCAGCAATGATTTATATGAAAGTTTACTGCTACAGTTACAATTACTTAGTATAATATTGAAGACAGCTACCTTATTCTGGAAAACTACTGAAAGAAAAATGGTATTAAAAGTACAGTGGATGCCACTGGTGTCAAGAACAGTATTTCTAATTTAGAATTACTGAAAATATGCCTTTCTTAAGAAAATCCTAAAATGTAGAATTCCTGTACCTTATAACTCAAAGTCTGGGGGTTTATTTTTCAAAATTTTAGATATACAGCATGGGCCAATTATCATGTGTGCTTTTTGTCACTGATGTTTGATTTCCTGTGTCACCTTTTAAGGTGTGGCTTTGGAAACTCTAAAAAAATAATTTTTGTTTTTCCTGATCTCACTAAAAAAGGGCAGAACCAGGGAGCCTGCCATCAGCCAGTAGTCTTGCATCAGTTAATGCCACCTGGGGGCTCAAACCCAGCAACTTTAGATTTTTACACATCTTGAATATATTTGGTTTGATGTTACTTGCAGGTGTACTCATAGAAGGCCACTTCTTATTTTTTTACTGTTTGAAACTAGGTCAGGTCTGTAAAACAGAGATTGAAGTAGGAATTAGGGCAAAACTGTAGCAGTCTAAGCTTGTGAGGGAAAAACAATATTTCAAGGAAATTCAAGTTCAAGGAAACTAAATGTTCAACAGCAGGCATTTTACCTCAGCAGTCACCTCTGAAAAAATTCTCAGGGGTATGATGTTTACTTATGTGCTCCACAGGAAGAATACCTTTAATCAGATAATTTATACTCCCATTCTCAGGTCTCTACGGCTTTCAGACCACTGGCAAAGCAATGTGACTCTGTTCAGAAGACATTCTTGATTTCCAGGTATGTTTTACAGAAAATGGTCTCTGAGAATATGGAGAAATGCAAATTTCTTTCTAAAATACTCTGAAATATTATTTTTTCTCCTTGGAGATGATGTCTGATGTCCAGCACACAAGAATTTCAACGCTGCTGTGGTAAATATCAAAACAATAGCCTCTTGACAAAACAACAGAAGCAGAATTCCATTCTACAGTTTACTAAATTCCCAGATGTCACCATGAAAACATACACGCACAAAAAGTATAATTTGCATTTTATTGCAGGAAAAAAAAGCATGAAGTGTCCCATTTATGAGAAAGTCGCTGTGATGTAACATTTCTCTGTTCATAAAATCTTTCCAACTAAATTCCAGGGTGAGAAACTAGTAAATTTAATACATCAATCTTTCTGATAAACAACATGCAAATTAGCTTTCAAAGATCAGGAGCAAAACTATTTAAGTGTTACTCATATAAACAAAGGGACTGACCCAAGACACATTTACAAGTGCCTTTTGATCAGGCCTGTACTGTTGGAGGAAGTACAGTACAAAAGTTGAATTTTTGCTTCCATGTTAGTTCACACAGTACTATTGTTAATGTACAGAAACTATGTGTTCTGACAAACTGCAATTAGCCTAACACTGATGATTTTTATTCTACTTTTTTATATTATTTGTTCCAGCAGGTACTTATATGTCTCTGTACACAAAACAGCTAAAATTTTACTTTTTTGTTTTTTGTATAGATTAAGCCAAATAACAACTTCAAAGAATTTCCTAGTAGAAAATATGAATATTTTTGAATAATTGCATTATTGTGAGTCTTGAATTTGAGATACATTCATGCTCTTATTATTGGCATTGAAAAGGTTATTGGGCCCATAATAGTCAAGCTAAATGAAAAAAAAAAAAAAAAAAAGAAAAGTGATTTAGTAATCAAGTTTTGTGTTGGAGATTTATGCTCCTATTAATTCTATTACCTTGATTGCTGTAAATAAGATACTAGGGCAATACTGAAGACAAAATGTCCAGCCAAATAACAGCACACAATTTTAGTTTGCCTGCTACATCTCTGAAGTTGACACAGACCAAAACTTATGTATACAACATATATGTGGGGTGTTTGCCAGAAAATTTCATAAATAAAATCCCAAATCCAGGTTCCTTCTTGTCTTTTTGTCTTTCTTCCAGTAAGTGCTTTGTTTCAGTTCACAACAGAGGCTGAATGACATTGTTGTACAGTTCACAGTTCCAGAGTTTAGCTTAGGCTTCACTTCTTTTGTTCACAGTATGACACGTTTGTGCCACAAATCAGATACTATAATAGGAACATATACAGGCAATCTGGAAAAAATATAATAATAAATTTGTCATTTAGCTTCAAACTGGACAAATAAACATATTGGGATTTTTACCTATATCTATCATACATACAATGTAGGAAAATATATGTGGAAGGTAGAAGACATGCAAGTTGTTGCCTAAAGGAGATTTCAAGCAGGAGTTTCCAACCCAGCTGAGAACAATACAACTGAGAAATCTCAGCCAAAAAGCTGATTGTCTAAAGAAATTTTTTTTTACTGCTAGAGAATAGCATGGACCGCTTTGATAAAGGTCACATAGTTTCCTAACTTGAAAGTGTTTCTCTAAATCCTTTACAGTCTTTGTTGTTTTTTCTTCAAACTGAAAAAGACTTCATGATTTCATGACTGAAGACAGTGTGCAGAGCAACCAAGCAGAGAGTGCTAATACTTTTAAAAAACAGTACTGCTGTCAATAAAATCTGAATCAATATGGTTAGGTCATTCATAAGTAGTCTAATTCAGAAACAACTGCAAATAAGAAAGAAAGATGAATATGATTCAGATATATGATGGTAAATGCATCAATATTTTATATAAACAAAAAGTCATACAGTAATAATAGTACACAAGAAATATTCTGTAGTTTCCAAGAAAAAAATTGAAAAGAGCTGGATGAGGTGTTGAAAAATTAAGAATTTTTTTCATAGACTGTAAGATATTCTGAAGGCTTATGAAATGCTGTTGGTATTCTAGATTGTGGTCATTAAAAAAACCTGTGATCCTACTCAGTCTTAGAAAGACTGAACATCCCATGAATAAAGTTCTTTAGCTATTTACCTAGAGAATGCATTGTGTGGAGAGATAATAATGGAAATTATACTTTTTTAATTCTCCAATGAATTCCACTTGGGATAGGTTATGGTTTAACCCCAGCTTGGTCACTAAGCATCACACACCCACTTTCCCACTCCCATCTGGTGAGATGGGGAAGAGAATCTTAAGGATAAAATTAGAAAAATCATGGGTTGGGATAAAGACGAGCAAACAAGTAACTAAAACAGTGAAATTAAATGTGTCTATGTTCAGTTTATTTTGCTATTTTTTAAATGCAAGAGAAAAATTTATTTTGAATAATATTTTTGAAAAAAATACTTTAGCTCTGTTTACCTTTGCATATTTTTCTGTCTTCTATTGCAGTCTCTCTTACATGCCTCCAGAAGATTTCTCTGTATAATGCATTTTGCTGTTAAATACACATCCCTATTTGCATTCTTTCTTAAGGGTAATTCATAACCTTTGTCAGAGGTATCAACATGGAAGAATAGGCATTGACTCCTTCAGTGTTCCTATGATCTACCTAAAACAGCTCTTGCTGAGCTCAGAATCTGATGTGTGAAATATCACCTCCTTTTATGTATGATTCATATTCTTTTATAATTTTGTATTTTACTCTTTGTGTGGAAATATCAGTTTATTATACAGTAATGTGGAGAAACATATGCGTACAATACTAATAAAACAGGAGCATGAATAGATCTTTTACTCTTAAACCTCTTAGTCTAGAAGGCTCTCTTGAATGTCTTATAATAATATAAACAATTTTAGGACCCAGATAAGCAATTCTATTATATGTTGTTCTAAAATAAATGCTGAAATTCTTCAGGTGAAATACTATTCTAACAGAAAATGGAAACTGTCAGACATTTCAGGTCACGACCTCTAATACATAAGCCTCAGTAAATAATCAGAAACAAGACATTATCCTTCACCCTTTAGACAAAAGCTTTCCAACACTATGGTTTTGATTAAGTCTCTAAAAACCATTAAATGAAATAAATAAAAAGACTTGTCATCTACCAGTATGCATAGAATTCAAAATACCAAACACAGGACAAACTGAATTTGACATTAAAAAAAATTGAGTGTGACAGCTGCAGCAGTTACATCTTGTGGAAGGATGTGTGTGCTTGCAAAGACTTTACATCAGGTCCTGGTTGGGAGCTGGCATTTTCAAAGGTCATGAAGCTCCTTAGCACCATTCAATTACTGCACAAAGGGTACCACTGACAGTTTTAGCACTGTGGTTAAATTAGCTGAGCATTATCTGACACAATCAAACTTTTGACAGGACTGGTAGGATAATATCTGTATATCGAAAAAATACCTCAAATATTATACTGATCTTACTCCCCCTTTTTTTTTTTTTTTTTGAATGACAGGGAAAAGATGAGAGAATTATTTACTTGTCCTTTAGCTTGTGAAGATATCAACACTCTCAGACTGACAATTGCACAAATAAAGATAAGCGGAAACCCTTTAATTTTAGCCACTTTTGATTTTGTTCTTTGTTTTAGATTCTAAATGAACAGTCTGAATCATTAACATACTGTTCAAACTGTATTGGCATTGTTGTACTGCTTAAAACAGAAACGGACTGACGTTGTTCTGTTGTTTATAAGGGCACCTGCTTTGCTCTGTCATGCCCCGCAAACAGTTGAGATGAAACTGGAATCATAGAATCATGAAAGCTGGAAAAGTTCTTTGGGATCAAGTCCAGCTGTTAGCACACTGCCATGCCCACCACCAAATCATGTCTTTAAGTGCAACATCTGCAATCGTTTTAAATATCACTCAATCACTTCTCTGGGGACCCAGTTTCAAGGGAACTTTTGACATCCCGTTGGTGAAGAATGTTTTTCTAATATCTAAGGTAAACCTCCCTTAGTGCAACTTAAGGCCATTTTCCTTGTCCTATTGCTTTTTACTCAGGAAAAAGAGGCTGATTCCCACCTCACTACAACCTCTTCTCAGGTAGTTGTACACAGCAATAAGTGACCCCCAAGTCTCCTTTTCTTCATGCTTCAAAAGCCTCAGCTCCCTCAGTTGCTTCCCATAGGATTTGCGCCAGTAATATTTTTCAGCGTTAATATTTCTATGCAACCTGTCTATCTGTGAGGCCTTTCCCAGGGAAGGTGGGTTGTGATTCCTAAAGTAGTCTATCACTCTTTCAGACTCCCTGATACTCCTGAACCTACTCACCTCCTCCTGGAACTCTGTCACTAACCAGAGGAGCTCCTGTACCTGGGCACACCTCCCACAGGGATGCTCATGGCTGCTGGTTGATCCTGGTGTAAGAGCAGGGCTCACCCTGCAGCTGGCACTGGGGTGTGCCCTGCATTCTCCCATGGGAACTGTCTGAAAATCTGCATCTGTTGTGTAGTTGTAAACTGCAGGACGGTTTACACTGCTCCTTGGTTGAGCTGGCAGGGCTGCAGCACTCTTTGTGTATGCTCTTCCAGAGGAACTCCCGTGGAAACTGATGCCCTACAGCCCTGGCTGACACACCACCTGTCTGCCCATCCTGGTCCCTAACACTCCCAAGGGGCTTCTTTTACATGTGGCGATGGTGGCGTTTGCTGCCCATCACTGCTCCCAGCCTTGCCTACACCTTGTGAGCCACTATTACAGGAACAACTGGCTCCTGAAGAACCTCTCCTCTGGACTGAGATACCTCTGGTTCAGGAAGTCCCCTTGTGCACCGCGTTACATCACCCCACTGCAGATCATGCCAGCATGGCTGCTGCTCACCTCATCAATTTGGTCTTTGTGACTGTTCGCCTGTGTGTATGTTCTTGCACCGTGCATCAAAGTGGCTTAGGGAGGCCTAGATAAACCTTTTAAAGTAAATGGTAAACATAACACCACAATGCAGTTACAGCTTCTGGGTATTCACACAGCCACACTTGCTTCCTTTAATTAAGTCCGTACACACGTTTCTAAGATATATGCATGCACACTTACAAGTCCCTATACAATACAAATTATAATCAACACCTTGAAATTGAGGAGAGCAATTTGTCAACTCTTCTGCACAATGCACAAGTATGGTGTTAATCCCCTATCTTGGCAAATTTTCTCTTATTTCTGATGTTTTCTATTTTCAGTCAAGATTTTTTTTAATATGTACTTTAAATGTTTTTAATGCTTTTAAGCTCCTTTATTAATTTCAGTATAACAGTACAGAACTCAACCCCAATTATATGCACATAATGAAGGTAAGATAGAGCACTTTCATAGGTTTTATAATAATGAACCCAGACATTAGAAATACTTAGCTAGATGTCTTACAATATTTTATAGTTTTGAAAGCAAAGAAAGATGTCATTGGACTCTTCAAGTTAAAATAAATTAAAATTATATTACAATAAAGCATCTCTGTCCATTATAAATTCCTTTCCTTTCAAATATTCTCTCCCATGCTTCCAGTAAGTGTTGATGACCAAAATATTCTCTTTTGTAGCAGTAGTTTCTATTCAGTTATGAATTCAGTGTCTTTTTTTTTTTTACCTTTTCCACATTTTGTCCTTCCTATCCATATTTTAGATATCTGGAAACCATGAAAAGATGAATATGCACCTAATCTCACTATTCACAGTTTAGGTTTGCTGCACATAGAAATGTGTCCGCATCATTCATGAATAATGATCTGGGGTGCTGAAGAATCTAAGTCTTTCAAGACTTTCATGAAAATAAAATGAAGTGGCTTAGCATCTGTGTGAATTCTACTTTTTGCTGTGTTTTAACAGATTAAGGTTCAAATTTATTAGTTGTCACAAACATCACCTTTGTCATTTTGGAAACTCTGCCTTGAATCTCAGTCCTTTTATCATAATTTATAAAGTAAACCTTGTTGATATGAGGCTATGTTCTCTATAAAATTCTGATGTTTCAGAATAACCTTGCTGAGGATAAAATTTGCATGTCTTGCTATAAGGAATCAAAATACAAGTATGAAAAAAATTGTAAATATTAAAACCATTTAGCTATAATAAACTATATTAAAGTATGTGAGCTAAAGCTTTGCTCTAAAACTAAAGACTATTGACATGATTTTTGCTAAAAGTTGCAAATTCCTATTTGCATACTATTGCTGTCTTAATCAACAAAAGTATGAAGAGTGGACTTTTCCACTGCTGTTAGTATGCAACTTGATAGTGAAATAAATAGATATTTTCCTTTTAACTTTGTGCCAATTTGGTTTGATGCTGTACCAAAGTAGCCAAATCTTAATATTTCCTGACCAGTACCGATGTGTATTAATGTCCCAGGAGGCAGGACAATTTCTCGTTCAGTAATATTTATAAGCAAAATAAAGACCTACAATATCTATGGCAGAGAAAATATTTCTGAAACTACAGACAGTGATCATTCAGATAAAGTACTTAGTTTCTTGCTTGGTGTCATGTAATTTTACCCTGAAGCTCATGACGTCCAGAAACTGAACATTCAGAGTTTAACAAGTGTCTTGAAGGGGTCAGCTTTAACAATGCATTGGACACAGATAGATAAACTCTAAGGAAAATACCTTGAGGTAAAAAGTAAATGTGAGAAAAACTACCATGTGTCTTACTGATCTCAGAGTGAGGGAGGCAGGTACAATTGCAGTAGAGATGTAAATACAATGTTTGGTCCAAAATGACCTAGCTCTTGGAATTTGTGGTGATCTGACATGCAGTCTCTTTTGGAAGTCAAAAGATGTTACTATGACAGGATACACCATAGTAGCAGTGTATGAGCAAGAAATGCAGGAGGTGAAAGGAAATGCACTGTCCAGAAACAACACTAATGCAGTGTGCCAGGGTAAGATGCTTATTATGCTCATATAGTCAAATCTGATAGCCCTCTCCACACACATTTCTAATAAATTTAGAGAATTTTAATGAATGGCAAGATCAGAGGAACTGTGGTTTTGAACAGTAATGTTGCTGAAAAGGTCAATTGGCAGTCAATCACAGTGCATTGAGGTTCTAATGCACAAGTACTCAAAAGATAACACAAATTCATGTTCCATATACTTTAAGCATGATCTCAAACTCTAATGCAAGTATATAACTCTAGACAATTTGCTCATACCAGGGTTAAATAGTCTGATAAACACTTCACATTTAATGAGAATCCTAGAGGTTCTGAGTTTGCAGAGGTATGTCCATTCTCAATGGAATTGGCCATGATATATTTTTAGTAATAGGATGAATCATGTCTTAATTGTTGAAAAACAAGCAAATTTAGCTCAAGAATTTGATTGTCCTGGGCGCAGCATTGGGACTTCTTATTACGTGATTGATAAACTATATGATATGTGAAAATTAAGAAAGCCAGTTTAACTACATGTTCTGCACATGCTCAGGACTGTTAGGAAAATATGCTCAGTGGTTGTTTTCCAGAAGGTCTGAGAACCCATTCTGTTAGATATTTGGAAAAATGCCCAGTTGGAGGAAAAAGACAATCCCACAAGACTGTCTTAAGGGATATGGCATTTAGTGATATAGAAGAAATCTCATTATATGGGAAAAGTAGCAATGCTAAGTGGCCAAGGACCCTTGAATGTCTTTCCAAGAAGTAGAAGATTTGGTCTGGTTGCTTAAAACTGAAATTATTAGGAGTACCTAAAGAATTAGGGATTTTGTACTGAGAATCAGACATTTTCATAGTTACCAAAGCATGATTTCCTGATAAATCTTAGGAGAAGTAACATATGTAAGAATAAAAAAGATCCCGTTTTATCACATTTCAAAAATATTTTACTTAATGTTGCCATAATATCATAATTTTATTGGTTTTGTGTTGCAGGATTTTGCTGGTGATAGGGTTACGGGGGTGGCTTCTGTGACAAGCTTCTAGAAATTTCCATCATATTTGATAGGGCCAGCTCCAAGACAGACCTATTGGTCAAAACTGAGCCCATCAGCAACAGTGCCTCTGTTAGTGCCCCTGGGATAACATAA
Organism: Cisticola juncidis; assembly: GCA_013400215.1. Taxonomy (NCBI): domain Eukaryota; kingdom Metazoa; phylum Chordata; class Aves; order Passeriformes; family Cisticolidae; genus Cisticola; species Cisticola juncidis. Next base: position 74,684 of record VXBR01011036.1, read on the forward strand.
ATAGGAAGAGGAGCAATTGCAGCCAAAGGAAAGAATGTGAAGAATCATCTCCCTGAGGAGGAAGGAACACCAGACACAACATGTGATAAAATGACCAGAATTCCTGTTCCTTGGCCCCTGCACTACTGAAGGAAAGAGGCAGAGAATTTGGGACTAAGGTTATCTCAAGAAAAAGGGAGGGGTGGGGGGAAGGTGTTTTAAGATATGGTTTTAGCTCTCATTGTCTTACCTTGGTTTGACTTGTAATAAATTAAACAGATTTCCCTAAGTCGAGCCTGTTTTGGCTGTAAGGATAATCAGGACTGATCTCTCCCTGTCCTTGTTGTTACCCATGAACCTTTTGTTACATTTTCTCCCCCCTGTCCAGCTGAAGAGGGGGGTGACACAGTGACTTTGGTGGGCACCTGGCATTCAGCCAGTGTTAACCCAGCTGTTCTAATTCCCACTGGCACAGAGTTAATTTTGTTCCTTTTAGCTGGCTACAGTGCTGTCTTGCATTTAGTATGAGATAAATGTGGATAACACACCGACGTTTTGGTTGTTTCTAAGTAGTGCTTAACTCAAGTAAGGGACTTTTCAGTTCCCCATGGTCTGCCACTGGACAAAAAGGTGTGGAAAGCATAAGTGGGACAGCTGACCTGAGCTGGTCAAAGAGATGTTCCATACTCTAGAATTTCATGTCCCGTATATGAGCTGGGGTAATCTGACTGGAAGAGCCAGCTACTGCCTGGGGATTGGCTGAATATCAGTCAGCAGGCGGTGAGAAATTTGGCTTTTTTGTTTTGTTTTCATTTATTTTTAAATTACTAGTGTTACTTGTTATAGTAGTTGTTGAAGTTTTTTGGGTTTCGTTTTTTTTATTGTTTTGGGGTGTTTTTTTTTAACCTTGTTTCAATTATTAAGTTCTTCTTACCTTGTCCTACAAATTGTTTGTCACGATTCTCCTTGCCATCTCACCAATGGGTGGCTGCATGCAGTTAGACCATCACACCATCTAAATGACAAAAAAAAGCATTAGCTTTCAGTACATCTCAGCTCATCCTCATATCCTCAGAGAATCAAAGAATCAGCTGGCCACAAAGGTATTGATAATAATTAAGAAAACAGCTATAACCTTGAAATCTCTGAAGAGACTGGTTAGTCTAAACAAATGAAAATTGAAAAGGTACACAGTACTTTCTTTTTCATTAGTTCCGAACAAGAACAAAACAGGTCTCAGTTGAAAAAACTGAGAGATGCTTTCAATTTTGGTGTTTTTTCTTTATAATTTGAAATTGTTACTTTGAAACCTTATTCCGTGTCAAAATAGTGGGTATGATGTTGCAGGCTGAAACCTGGTAGATCGGGGGGCGAGCAACGAGAGGTCCAATCAATATGATTAATAACTCACGTTCTGCTTTATTCTCTAAGATGGCGGCTTATATACAGTGTACATAGTTTACATTAAGCAAGTGATTGCTATTGGCACAGCATGTGAGAAAGTATGTAAACAATTTAGAATTAAGGTGGCTACGGTGAAGTTACCGTAACTGCCCTAGCTAAAGCATGTGTACACCTTAATAGAATTACTAACTGCGCCACAGGTTTATCTACTACTTCATAGGCCTACATTTGGGGCCTAGTTAGGCCTCAGATCAAGGCCTACCTTAAAGCCCAGAGAGAATAGCTCACCCTCTATTTTCTAAGTTCTTCTGTTCTGCTACATGATGTTTTTCTTATCATAACCAGATAGAATTTTCTTCATAAATTAAACAGGCACTGCTAACGGTGGGCCTATCACTAAAGAGATATTTAATAAAAATTTTTAAGGACTAACATGTAATCAGCAGTTCTGACAAATCCTAATATTGCATTTCAAACTCCTAGAAATGGTACCATTCCAAACTTGTTTCCAGGATGCAGAGAATTATTGCAAAGAATTCCATAAATAGTGGTTGGGGAAACAAAGGATTACAGTGACTCACATTAGGGTGCCTCCTCCCTTGGGATAATGTTTTGGGATTATGTCTGTTGTTTAAATCTTCTGAAGAAAAAGTCATCAAATATAACTTATTATCACTGTTAACATTATTTTTTTTCTTCCTCCCTTCAAATGGGTAATCTGAAGGAAAAAACCTGCAGTGTTTCTACAGTATGTAACAAAATATCTATAATCTTATTTTTGTTTCTTTTTCCTCAGTGCTTTTATAATACATGCACTCAGTGAAGGAAAAAAAATCCAGAAATGACTGACACCAAACATAACTCAGTGTTCAATCCGTGACATCCCATGCATATTGTGTTAACATAGATTGTAATTACTTTCTCACCAAATGGTATGCCAGATCTTTTCACTGAATAAATGTATGCAAGTGATGTGCCATCATTCTATCACTGCCAGTTTAATAGGCGTCTCTTTGAAGAGAAGAAGAAAAGTGAAGGTATTCAACTCATTTCTTTTAACTTCCACATTCAGTATTGAACAGCTATGTTTACTCAGGAGCACAGAGGCTTGTATTAAAAAGCTGTATAGAATTAACATCTAAAATGCTGATGAACATGAAGGAAAAACGAGCTCTGAACCCTAAGGACCTCTGACAATACTGGAACATGAAATTGCATTCACTAGGGACACAGAATGAAGAACAACACAGATGGGATGAGCTTATTAGGTCTGTATTCATCCTCTCTTTCAAAAAATAAAAGCAATATTAACATTTTGTCTCAAATCAGTGTTGCAGATCCTTTTGGTCTGGAATCTCTTCTTAGAGGAGTATACTGTTTTCCTTCTATGTTTTCTCTTGTGAAACCTGTGAAGGTGAAATAATACTCTAAAGCTCTTTTGTGTGATCTTGGAGCTGCCATAGCATTGATGTGTACTACTGCACAGACAACATACTGTGCCCACAGGATGTAGATTGAACTTGACACTGCAGCAATGGCAGGGCAGTAAGGGAGTGAGAAGGAACAGCAGATACAGACAAAATGCTGAGTTATAACAGGTCAAGATGTGTTTGACATGCTATAGGCTAGCATAGAACAAAATCAAGTGAGCTTGGAGACAAAGCTGCAGCAAGCTGTAAAACAATTTCACTTTGACAGTTTCTGAACAGCTACAAACCACTCTCAGTTCTGGTGCCTCTCACTAGGATTATGGGATGGATGTCAGTTTTCTGTAAGTTTGTGGGCTGAGGGAAAGAATCTGGGAAGGGAGTGTCCCAGTTGAAATGGGTACATAAATAAATTATCTTCACACTGACAGTAGGTTTCATTTTACATAAAACAAGGCTTAGGCACTTCCAATGGAAGGAAAGCCAATGGAAATAAGAAGTCTAGACTTCACTTGTGTTAGACCAATTTTTGGCTTTTATATGTTAGTCAAGTATTTTGGTAACACAGCTTGTAGAAGACATCTTTTAAATACTATCTCTGTCTAAATCTTACAAAACCTTACATTAGAATATTTTAGGATATTTTTGGAACAGAAAAGGCTCCCCTTTTAATTTTTCAAAACTGATAGAATCAGTTTATCATTCATGTCAGGACATACAATTCAGATGTCCAGTTAGGCCTATTTTGTAACACAGATTGTTTTCCTAAAAATAAGATTAATACCTCACATCTAGATTGTAATCCCTATCTCCAAGTGGTTCTGAAAGAAGGAATTCAATACCAAGTCTTGAACTGCAGGAGATAGGTCAGATAATTGCCTTTCAAAAAACACACCTCTGAAATTTGTTTTTTAATAAATATAAATGTTTCTTTTGAGCCTCTCTTTTTGAATGTTCAAGGAAAATATTTTTGAAAAATATGTGCTGCTTTTCTTTTTAGAGCATGTGCTAATAACGGTAGGATATGGGTTTGATCCCTGTATGGACCATTCACTTGAGATTTGAACTCAATGATCCTTCTGTGTTCTTTCCAACTCAAAATATTCTGTGATTTTTGTGTTTTGTTTTCAAAGACAAGACCAGGATATATTACAGGAAAAAAAAATATGATTAAGAATGTTTTATGAATTACAAAGTCAGGACAGACTAGTTTCACTTCCTACAAGAGATCACAAGTTATTTTTAAGTAGTATTTCCCAATCTGATTGTTTCATGATGTTACTCTTTCTCATAAAATAGTAAAAATTTTCAAGTAGGAAACCATACATTTTCCAGTTAAGTATTTTAAAGGTAGCTGTAGCATACTTAGGGTTTTGGAGCTTCACAGTTTCAACAGTGTAATGTTTTTTCCTGGTTTAGGGCAAATTTTGGGAGGAAACTTCAGTAGTAGTCTTTTCTAGAAAACATATTCAAAGTGGCCCCTCCTCCAACCGGTTCAGGTAGTAAAACCTCCTCTGAGAAAAGTGAAAAAAACCTGCTTATTTAACAAGCAAAGTATGGAAAAATGAATAATGTTAAACAATGGAACTTCTTGCTGATCTGAAGAGATGGCAAATTCAGAGAGAGTCCTTGTCATGGGGTGCAGTTCACCTTGCTCCGTCTCTTTTCACTCTCTCCAGCGCTGGAAAATGCCACATCCCAGGCCCCAATGGGCAGCAGGTGTAAGCTCCCGGTGTTTTTCTGAGTTTTTGGTCCACAGTAGGCTGATCAGTTCCAAGAAAGAGGAAAAAAACCACAGTCCGGAGAACTTCCCTGCCTCAGCTAGCTATAAAAAACCCAAACCCCCCCCAAAAAACAAAAAGTAAAGGCAAGCTCTCTCTCGCTCTCCTTACTGCAGACAACATGCACCAAGGGAAATGGTATTCTGGGGGAGTGAAAATGAAGCTTTGACCCCAAATTATTCCTTCTGCATAAGGACTACTATATATATACATACATACATATACATATATGTTATAAATGCCAAATTCAGTATTCCGATTAAAATAATTTGGTTTATTAAAACAAACAATTGAATCACAGAATTTTGGTAAACCCACCAACAGCGGAGATACTTGATGATTTTGCCCAGGAAAACGCCAAGGATGAACCGTGAGACACAGACCTGGCCGTCTGCTGCCTCCCCCATGGTTCACAAATTTGCCCGTTTCGGGGCTTGGTTTAAATACACTTTATTCCCCCTCTGGCAATATTTCCCCATATTCTCCCTTTGTGTTCGTGTTAGCTATTCAAGTCCATGGGTGTCTCCGACCATGCTGAAAAGAGTTCTTTTTCTCCAGTCAGAGTGTTAATGT
>VXBR01011036.1:98938-110059 GCA_013400215.1 Cisticola juncidis
AAAAGTTTGGGGGGTTTTTTGGTTTTTTTTTTTTTTTTTTTTTTTTTTTTTTAAGAAAGGAGAAAAATGTTTTGGTAAACCCATGTAACTGCTATAATAAAAATAGAAATGAAACATCCCTTTCCTGAGGCTTTCTAAAATCACAGTGACGATCTATTACAGAGGCATACTTCCTAGCAGAAAAGATCCAAGGTATTCCTTACTAACCATATTGATATTACTGTGCATGCAGGGAGCCATGGAATTCCAGGAGGGTAACACAAAGAACAAAGGCACTCAGCATGCTTTTCACAGCATTCTGGAAGGTAGACACAAAAGGATGGGGTGTGTGAACATTGAATTTTAAAACCTTCTTATATTTCAGGAAGCCTTTAAAACTATAAAAAACTGAAACAATTTATACAAACTACATATGCACAGTCATCAAAAGAGCTTGAAAGATGTTTGGAAAGATCAAAGAGGAATATCTTGCATTATCACATGATGGGGGAAGGAGAAGGAAGAGAGAACAAGTTTCTGGAGTTTGGTATCACAGGTGAAGAACAGAGCTGAGGATAAAGGTCTGCTTTTCACAGTCTTATCTGGCACACAGTGTTTGCCATCTTCACTTTTTATATCTATCTTAGTGCTACTTAGAAAATTGTAGAAGGAGGTGGAGTGTGAAATGTCTGAGCAACCCATGATATTCTGTGGAAAAGAAATGTGCCAGTTTTAGTGCTTGAATGGCTGTAATTATCATATTGTGGGCGAGAGTGCTGAAAGCTCAACATTTCAGTGAAGTATGGTAGGATTATACAATGCAAGATGTTGATATGTACCTATAACTTGCATATTATACATAGAGTGTCATTAAAGGAATAACAGAATATCCATTGCCTTTAGGCTAAAACCATATGTGAAATTTAGGGGTTTTCTAAAGGTGCCTTTATAAATGTTCCAGGGAGTATCTACAACAGGCTTACACTTTGGCACTTGACAGTTCGAAGAGTTCCTTTGGTTTTACTATGGTGAATGTACTGCCAAGCCTGGGATTCCAGTTCATTCCTTCCTAAGCAATTACAATGTCTTTCTGGGTATTTAAGGAGCAATGTATTCAGCTTGCGTCTTTCTCTCCTTTTTCTGTCTTCTCTCTTTTTTTATCACTTTAATTTAAGGGGTGATGTCAGGTTAAATTTAGGTCAAGTTTGACATTTATTAAGTTTTTCTTTAAAAATATAAAACAAAGAAGCCACAAAAGCAAACCGAAAAACATGCCATGTGTTGGGGTTGCATGGCCAAACTTTCCTGTAGCAGAGGGGCTACAGGGGTGGCAGGTCTGTGAGCAGCTGCCAGAAGCTTCCTCCATGTCTGGCAGAGCCAATGCTGGCTGTGCCAAAGATAGATTTGCCACTGGTCAAGGCTGGGCCAAACAGAAATTACAGTAATGCCTCTGTGATAGCCGAATTGAGAAGAAGAAAAAGTTATTGTGCAGTCTTAACTGCATCCAGAAAAGAGGGAAGTGAGAATGTGTGAGAATGTGTTACTCTGCACACACCAAGGTCAGTAGAGAAGGAGGGCAGGAGGTGCTCCTGATGCGGGGTCTGAGATTCCCCTGCAGCCCCTGGTGCAGGCCATGATGACACAGCTGTGTAGCCCTCGGAGGACCACAGGGATGCAGAGAATACCCACACACCATGGGGGAGAGCCATGCTTGAGCAGGTGGATGCCTGAGAGGAAGCTGTGAACCTGTGGGAGGCCCATGCTGGAGCAGGGTCCTGGCAGGGACCTGCAGACCCATGGAAAGAGGAGCCCATGCTGGAGCAGGCTCTGACTGAAGGGCTGTAGCCCATGGAAAGTGACCTACATTGTAGCAGTTTGTGAAGAACTTTCGCCCATGGGATGGACTCACATGAATTAACGGAGAACTATCTCCCATGGGAGGAACCTCACACTGGAGCAGGGGAAGGAGTCTTGCCCCTGAGCAGTGGCAGAAACTATGTGATGAACTGATCATAACCCTCATTCTTTTTCTCCCTGTGGCACTGGGGAAAGGAGATGGAGCAAGGGAAGGAATCCTGTCCCTGAGCAGTGGCAGAAACTATGTGATGAACTGATCATAACCCTCATTCTTTTTCTCCCTGTGGCACTGGGGAAAGGAGATAGAGCTGGAAAGGAGGGGGAGCTTGTAGGAAAGGTGTTTTTAAAGTATTACTTTACTTCTCATTATCTTGCTCTTTTATTAGATTTTTATTAGCAATAAATTCAATGAATCTCTAATTTGAGCCTGTTTTATCCATGATGGTATTTGGTGAGTGATCTCTCCCTGTCTGTCCCTATCTCCAGGAATCCTTTGTTATATTCCTCTTCCCCATCCAGCTGCAGAGGGGACAGATAAAGAGGCTTTAGTGGGTGCCTGGCATCCAGCCAGGATCAAGCCACTTCAACAGCCCCCACCCCAACTGATCTGAAACAAAACAATAACTTAACAGTTATATTTGAAGTTTTTGTGTGTTTGTAACTGAAATATTACACTGTTGGTTAAGTGTTGAAAGGAGATTAGGAATATATATATTTTAAAAAGAACTAAATAATTAATATTCGTTGTTCGAGGAGGTGGACACAAGTAACCTTCCCACAAAGTGCAGTGAATTTCTCACGGTAACTGATTTCTGTGTACTCTTTCACTTTCTGTTTGTTGCTCTTTATGGGTTTTTCCAAAACCATTTGTGGTGTGTGCTCAGATAGGTCACAATTGTTTCGTCTCCAGATTATCTTGCCCAGAGAGAGAATGAATTTTGTTGGTTCAGAATTCAATTTATCCCAAACACTCACAGTCAGTACCAATTGCTGCTACTCTGTGCTGCTAAAAAAACAGTTTCTGTTTCTTTTTCTATGTTGTCGCTCTAAAATCTTGTGTACCTGCTTACTGGATTTTGTCTTGTCAGGTCTGGAGTTTTCCTGCGAAACATACACAGGCCATCAGTGGGGTGCTTCTTCCACCACTTTCTGCACCTGAAGTCACATAATAGCTCTTCACTATACACTGCACTGAGTATGAAAGATCCTAATTTGTCTGTGGTAGCTGTTTTTGAGTCAGGGTCCTTTGGTGCTTTGCAATGAGAAGCCAGGAAGAGTCTAAGAACTTCTTGAGTTGTTTGAGAGACAATAACTATCCAAGCTATTGTGTATGTGAAACTATAAGCAAACAAATAAGGAACAGAATCCAGTTGCTTCCACTGTCTAATCCAAACTCACATATATCAAAATTGTTTAACCTGTAAGAGCCATATTTTGAGTTTTTAATATTTTCAGAGCATTGAAATAAGTAACAGCTTTGTAAAAGTGTTTAGATGCTTTCTATACTTAAGATGTCCATGAGGCTCTTTGTCATCTACTGAGATTTTCAAAGAAGCATGTTGTTTTATGATGCCATTTATTTCCTCTCTCATTTCCTCTCTCCTTGTGTTTAATATTATCTTCCAAAAAAACTAGAGTATTTTTTCCTCGAGAGTGACCCCAACATATTTTGTAAACAGCACAGTTTGGATTTATTAAAACTCAATGTAATTCTGTTAAGTAGCCTCTGAAAATAGGTATGTACATGTATAGTTCCATATTTCTGGCTGTCCTATGAGGAATACAGAAGTGCTGCACATCATATTTATAAGCTCTATCTTGAATTCTTTCTGCAAGTAAGACTCCCACAGAAGCCATCAAACAAGTTACTTTTACAAGGAATGCAGACTCCTACTCAAAGTGAATATTTCTTGTTATAGACCAAGCCAGGGGATGCTGAGGGAATACTTAGTTTTGCCTTTAAAATTACAATGACATTTTGAGTCTCCAAGCAATAGCATGGCAGGAGAAGAGGAAGGGTGTACAGTGAACAATAAAGTAGCACTCTGCATAAGCAGCAAGCCAATTCACTTCTCATCAAGTACCTCATAACCAAATTATTGGATGACGATTTGGGAGAAAAAAAAAACTTAAAAAAAATTTAAAAAGTGATTTTTATAAACAAATAGGCAGAAAAAAGGAAAAAAAAATAATATGCTGCCTGTGTCAAGGTGTGGTTTTAATTCCTTAGCCTGAACACCCTTACAAAGATAACACACTAGATCTGCTTCCTTGTGTTTGGATTAGGCATATGCTTTTTTTTTGCTGCATGTCCTAATTACCAACAAAGGTCCTTATCAGTGGCTCTTGCAATATTTCTGTCCCAAGTTATCATTTGCCTGTTTACTATGTCCACGTAGTGTTGTGCTGTCGTTATTCATACGTTTTGAAACATGTGAAGTCTAAATGCATTATTAAAACAAAGACAAATAAAAAGCAAACATACGATTGAAATATTTTGAAATTTTAAAGCAGTTTTGGCCTCATCAGATCAGAATTGTTAGTTGCCATGGTAACAGCATTATGCAAGAGTGAATTAAACACCATTACAGTCATTCCTAAGTGTTGAATAGCTGCTCAAAGTTTTGCCACTTGACATATTGCAAATCTAAAACTTCACAACTCTATTGTAGCAAGAAGACAACCCAAATGGCTCTAGTTTTTTGTTTTTTTTTTTGGGGGGCGGGGTTGTTGTGTTTTTGGTTTTTTGTTTGTTTGGTTGGTTGTTTTTTTTGGTTTTGGTGGGGTTTTTTTGTTTGTTTTTGTTTTAGTTTTTCTCTACCAACTTGCTCTGAGATACAACTGTTTAGCAGCCTCCTCCAACACAACAGCCAGAATAACAAATTATACCTCAGTGAAAGGTGGTCTAGTGTTCAGGAGCAGTAAGGAGCCCTTGCCTTTAGTTCAAGCCTTTTGTTCCTTTCTCATCAAGCCAAATTTCTGTAATATCCTTTCACTGCATAAGCAGAGTGAAAGATAACGAGCAATATTTTAACTCCATTAGTACAAAAATTGTGTGACATTTATCAGAGTTATATAGCACTAGATAGTGTGTATGTGCCACCCATTGATTTGTATTGTATTTGGGTTTGGAGGTTTTGTTAGCAGTGAGGGCTACATGGATGGTTTCTGCAGGAAGCTGCTGGAAGCTTCACCCTCTGTCTGACAGAGCCAGTGCCAACCAGCTCCAAGATGGACAAACCATTGGCTGTGGTCAAGACCATCAGGGCTGGTGGCAACACCTCTGCAGAAAGAGATTTAAGAAAGGGGAGAAGTTGCTGCTCAGGAGAGATTTCAGCCAGAGAAGGGAGGAATGCAAATATGTGAAAGAAACTACTCTGCAGTCATGGAGTCAGGGAAGAAAGAGGGGGAGCAGGTGTTTCCAGATCTGGAGTAGAGGTTCTCCTGCTGAGCCCAGAGAGCATACCATGATGAGGCAGATGTTCTCCTGTAGCACATGGATATCCACAAGCAAGCAGACATACACCAGCAGCCTCTGGAGGGTCCCACATCAGTGTAGGCGGATTCCCAAAAGAGGTTATGACCTTGAGAAGTCCACACTGAAAAAGGCTTCTGGCAGAATTTTTGGAAAGAGAGCAGCCCATGCTGGAGTAGGTTTGCTGACAAGACTTGTGCCCTATGGGGAATAATGGTGAGGCAATGTAATCCTGCAGGACTGCACCTTGTGTAAGGAACTCACACTGGAGCAGATTCTGAGGAACTGCAGCCTATGGGAAAGACTCACACTGGAGAAGTTCACAGAGGACTGTCTCCTGTAGGAGGGGAGTAGGGGAAGAGTGTGAAGAGGAAGTAGGGTGGATCTGGCACTTCCATTCCTATAAACTTTGAAGTTGTGTCCTAAATTTCTGTCCAACAAGGTGTGTGTATTGTTAAACTATGCCGTGCACGTATAGAAACTTCAACTAGCTCTGAACCTGACAAATGCAGTGTGAAGCCTTTCACAGCACTGGGATGCAGAGCTACAGGAAATACATTTTTTGGGAGGCTTCTTCCACCTCTGCTGGGAAGGTAGCCATCTGCTAAATGCTCTTTAACAGAAATGAGCAGAGACTTTAGTGCTCTCCTAGAAGACAGGTCATGACAGCTTTTATATATGTGTGTGCATATAAATACATAAATACATACATGCATATATATTTATATATTTATAAACATATAAGCAAAAGCTAATAGGGAATTTTCCAGGCTCCAGGGACAGGTCATGTTTCCACATGCTGAGAATTGCCATATCTGTAGCTTCCACCTCTTGCTATAACCAAAAAACAATTTTGCAGGTGGGGGAGGGGACGTGAGACATGTTGGACACAATAAGTTGAATGGGAAAGTTTCATTCATTCATTTGAAACTCTATGAGTACTAGTCAAAAGAAAACCAACCACAAAAGACCAAACAAACAAACAAACAAAAAAAACCCCCAAAAAATCCACAACCCCCCCCCCACCAAAACAGCAACAAAAAAGACCCCAAACCCCATAAAAAGAAAACAAACAAAAAACCCGACCTAAATTCCCCGAGATGGAGAGAATGATTTGAAGGGAGTTCTGTTTAACAAGCCTAAATTTTTAGAGTATATGTTCAAAAGAAAAGACAAGCTCAGATTCTTCTCTTCTCTCAGAGCAATTTTTATATTTTTTCAAATACTGTTTCAGGTAAGACAAAAAAAAAAAAAATCCCTGGATTAGNAAAATTGTTTTTAAAGAAAAAAAAAAAAAAAAAAAAAGTCTTGGGTTAGGGGTTTTTTTTTTTTTTTTTTTTTGCAAGGCAAGGTCCTTGATTTTATACCCCCAGATGATTAAAACAGAATTTCTAGTAACTCCCTGTCATATCATATCAATTCACAGCAGCATCCTGCAGTAATGTGTCTTCTTCTCTTGTATTTTTTAGTGCTAATGCAAACCTTCTTGGAAAGATGATTCCTACAGCTGAGGTATACTGCAATTAGTATGCTATAGATAGAGAAGTGCATAATATCCACAGTATATAATTTGTCAATGATAGCCTAAAGAATTAGTTCCTTCCCTGTAAGAATTATTGAATAAAAGTTTCTGGTATGCCTGATCCATCTCGGAGAATCAAGAGTGAGAAAATTTAAAATTCTGTGTTCAGTGCTTTATCTGCAGAGTATGTGGCAGGTAATTTATGTGGCAAATATTAAGTAATGACAGTATAAGAAAATATGAAAGACCTTTTCTTTTATGAAGCTAGTTATGGTGTACATGAAATAGGAAAGTAGAGAGAGTCCTTTGGGGAAATACTATATAAATAGCAATTAAATGCTGTATTATAATGAATATGCACTGGCAGATAAAATATAAGTTCTGCATGCATTCTTAGTAGGATATCCTAGCTCTCCACGAGTCTGACTTTCTTCTAGACCAATAAGCAATTTCTGTAATCATAGAATGGTTTTGATTGAAAGGAACCTTAAAAATCATCTTATTCCAATCCCCCTGCCATGGGAAGGGACATCTTCCACTAGACCATGTTTCTCAGAGCACCATTCAACCTGGCCTTGGGATGGGGCTGATCAACACTGCCAGATATGGGGCACCCACAACTTCTCTGGGCAACCTGTTCCAGTGCCTAATCACCCTCACAGTAAATATATATATTATAGAGAACTCTGAAATAGTTTTCTTTTATACATTGATAGAATGCCTATCTGTTATTAAAAATGGTAGAAATGGTAGAAAATGTTCCCAAGAAAACAATAATGATCTCTGCTATATTTGTATTAGCAGCAGTAACATCTACAGTATATATTGTGCTGTTATTATTTTTATTGTTTATTTTTAGTATGCAATCTATAAGGCTAATACAGATGTTTCTGTATTATATTTAAGAGTAGCTTGACAAGAAAATTCAAATTTCTTTTATTAAAAGTAAAAAAAAAAAGAAAAATCTGCATTTTCCCATTGTAGACACAATGGGAAAGAGGATGGGTACTGCTTTCTCAGAAATATGATACTAATGACAGTTGTTTAGCAAAATCATTAATTTGGTAAACATAAAGAACACATTTCTTCCAGATTCATGCTTTTAGATAAAATGTAAGAGAGTTTAATATACATAGGGATATTCAAAACTGTGTATTTATTATTATAAAAATGCTTCCAGATATTGATATATTTCTAAAAATATTTAATTTCAGGTTTTGTGAAACTTGAACTTACCGATAGTGTCCAACATAAGGATAAAATATATCTTAACAGAAATTTGAAAATTCAAAAAAAAAAAAATCGGTTTCTCTTTGCATTTATTTTTTTTTTTTAATTGTTAGGACAACATTTTAAGTCAAGAAAAGCACCTAAAATAAGTGCAACACTGATGTCATTATCTAGTTCTACAGCTGTCAGCAATGCTGGTCATAGTTTGATCAAAATATCAGTAAAGTTTCTTCCACTGAACTAACTAGCCCCGAAAATTAGATCCTGTTTTGCTGTGTTGTTATGTTAGTTGGTTTTAATGTGCTGAACAGTGGAAGCAGCAACACAGTAAGTCTTTTATCCACAGTTTTAGAAGTGTAGCAGGTTTGCTTTCATCTTTTTTACTATTTTTTTTCTTCTAACAATAATAATATTTAATGATATTTAAAAAAACCTTTAGTGTTGTGACTGATGTCAGTAAATGAAGACTGCACCCCTCAGCTGTAATAAGTAATTGAAGTTTTCATGATATCTGAGAATATTCCCATGGTGCTTTATCAATAAACCAGAATTTACTGTATGATACCCCCTCACTTAGTACATAAAAGAACATTCTTGAGGGTGAAACCAAAGGCATTTTTTGACATGTCAGTTCTAAACTTTCCCAGCCATTTAAAAGTAAATATTAAACTATATATAAAAGTTCTCTAACTTCACTTTAATTATGATATCAGGTGGCAATTATTTTCCTTATGTTTTGTATTGTGGTTCACAAATGGGTAATAAACAGTTAATATATTTAATGTATACGACTTTTGTAACCTTTAGTTTATCATACTGACATAAAATAACTGCCTTTGGAGAGTATTTTGAGGGTTTTTTTACCAGAATCTTCCACAGATGTATCCTGTGAACTACAAAATCTAATTTACAAGTCTTTCAAAAAGACATATTAAATAGCCCGTCTTCCTATGACTTATTTCTGACCCACTTTTCCTCCAAAGCTACATCTCCCAGAAAAATTCAGAGATTGCACCATTTTTCTCTCTGGCCCCTTTCCTTCTTAACTCTTTCCTTCTTACTTTTTTTTTTTTTTTNATTAATCTGTTAACAATATCTTGTTTATACTATTGATTCTGGATATGACAAGAAAGGTCAAGAAGAAAGCAAAGTAACGTAGAGGAAAGTTCTTATCCTCTCTCTTACTTGCTCATGGTGCTCAGGATGTGTGTAATAGCACCGTGAAATTCTCTCATGTAGAACTTGTGGGTATTTTGGGGTGTGAAATCTATTGTTCACCACAGCTTTTAGATGTGTTTTCTTACCCTGGGGCAAATTGTTTGTCTAAATTCAATGAACATTCTGCTGCAGCTTCCATAGAAACCACTTTCCCTGAAGTAGTTAATGTCCTCTTATTCTCTGCTAATGAAGATCCTCAACCTGATTTCAGTATTTGGCATTGTTGATAATCCCATCTTCTTCCATTATCTCCATAGCAATCCTAGTTATCCTACCAATCTAACGCATTTTTGTCCTATTTCTTTGTGTTGAAAAACCTTCTTATAACTTAACAAAGTTAGACTTTTGGTCTTCCACTGTACACTCCAGCTATAGATCCATCCTCTATTTCCTAGTCTACATTTGGCATGTTCCTGTTATTCTCTCACACTAATAAATTCTGAGTGTTTTGTTGCATGTTTTAAGGACAGCAGTACCATGTTACAAGTTTAACTGTTGACATTAGAATTATTGCCAAGACATGAGATCACAAAAATTTAGCATCTTGGTGAAAGAATATGCAAATAATGTAAAATAGCTATATAAAAAGTGGTCACTTAATTTTTCAGAAACTTGAAAAAAAGCCAATGATTTTGTCATAGCTGTACTCATGTAATGATTGTGAACCAAGACACTGATTTTTATTTTTATCTAGGTTCACTGAGGTGCAGTGACAGGTTATAATTAGTGGTCATATGGCCTTCCAGAATAAATGTTCTGGCAGTAACATTTATGATAGCATAGGTTTAGCAGTTTTAGTGGTTGACTCAACAAAACCTATCAGTATTACAAAATCACCAGGACACTGGAGGAATACTTGCTGAACCAATGAGGACTATTGTTGCATCCTCGAATCTACAGTCTTTTCCTCGTGTATTGAGAGACCAGGAAATTCTAAGTGTAGAATTAAAATTAACTTTCTCTAACAGGAAAGCTTGTCAAAATGTATATTGCATAAAGATTTGAAGGGAGTTTTCCACATGATGCATATGCATATGGACATAACTCTTTTCTAAGAAGAATGCAGATATACTTTACAGAAAAATCTAGCTGTAGCTTCACTTCGCAAAAGCATATTTCATAACTTCATTTTATTTTGTTTTGTTTGTCAAATTTCAAAAGCATCAACAATTTATGTAGCACAGTTTAACAAAATCCTGACTAGGATTTTATATATATCTTACTATTTATATCTTATTATATTTATTTCATTCTGTTAATACATGTCTCCTAATATCAGATTCTCTCTTTAATCATTAAGTCCAACTATGAAACTGAAGCTAACAAATCAGTCATGACCACCTGTGGAAAAGAGAAGTGGCATATAAAACTTATATAGCAAATGCAACACCTCTTTTCTACAAAGAAATGTATCTAGAGAAGGCATAAAAACTGACTGTGGAAGAATTTTTTGGGTTCTGAGAGTTCTGATTTCTGACCATGATGTAAGCACACTCTAAACTGGTCACATGTGCTCCTTTTGCCTAAGTTGCATGGTGCTATGTAGCAAACTCCTTGGCTAGTATCCTCATTTTCAGACAAGCTGTTCCAGGTGGGAAGAACAGCCCTGCCAAGGGCAACTACTTCCTTTTCCATGAAGCTGGGGAACTGGCAGACTGGAATGTCATATGCTGCCAAATGTCTCTGAGGAGCACAGCAGGCGCAGTGGGTTCTGCAGTGTATTTCTGAAGTTGTCTGCCTGTCTAAATATTCATTCAGCTGGAAAGCTGTATCGGGATACAACATCACGGATTTGAATATGGATTCTGGTAAGAAGTACATGTCAAAAAAAAAAAAAAAA